>PVKB01002098.1:0-161160 GCA_004027205.1 Ctenodactylus gundi
TTTTTTTTTTTTTTTTTTTTTTTTTTTAAAGACCACAGGAGCAGGTGTGCTGATTGTGAATTGCTGTTCTGCACTTAGCTGAGCTCTGACAAGAACGCCTGGCCGGGTCTTTCAGAGCTCGTCAGGCACTTGCCTGACATGGCTCTTGCCACCGGGCATGGTGGGATCTGGCCCCCTCAGACAGGTAAAGCATGAAATGGAGGCAGCACATTGCACAGGGGAAGGGGGATTCCTGCAGCCTCTTGTCCCATCTGCCAGCCCCTTGTCCCACATCGGTGTAACCCCCTCTCACTGAGAGATGTTCAAGCTGGGAACTTTCCGTTCATGTCTGACTGTGGCTGAAGCAACCCTCACGCTTAGCCTCCTGTTGTGATTTAGGTCTGGCATGTCCCCCAAAAGCCTCAGGTATTTGGAAGTAATGGAATACCTGTGGAATCATGTGCCATTAAGAGGTGGGGCCTGGTTGGAAGGGGCAGAATGTTGGGGCTTGACCCAGAAGGGGTGGACTACTGGCACAGGACCTAGAAGGATCGCCCCCCCCACCCCCGCTTTCTCACTCACTGGGCTCCCTGTCTACCATGCTGTAAACAGCTCTCCAGCTGGGCCTCCACCAATTGCTTTCACCAAAGCCAGTCGCCCAAGAATAGACTGAAACCTTCTGAAACTGTGAGCTAAAATAAACCTTCCCTCCCTTGAGTTGTACATATTAGATATTTCTGTTGCTGCAATGAAAAATAACTGAGACACCTCCCAAGTAAGATTTGGTTCTCAGGTTCCCTGACTCTCAGGGTGGCCTCAGGCTGGCTAGGATGGGAAGGCAGGGACAGTGTCCCTTAGGGTGAGAGGAGGATCGGAACTGTCTTACTGAGCTGCACTTTAATCACTTAAGGCAACACCATCCACCTATCCCTTCAGAGGTTTTCATGTGGCGTTTTTCTGTGAGGAGTCTGCTAGGTGCTGCCTTGGGGACAGACCTACGCAGTCCTTGGCTTCAAGGACGTCCTGGTCTGGAGGGGCCACTGCCAGGTCCCTAGGATTTTATTTGTACCACTACTCCCAGTGCTTTGAGGTGGAGTGAGGTGGGACACAACTTCATCCCATTTAACAGGAGTAAACTGAGGCTGAGGAGGGACTTGCCTAAGAGAGCTGTTTGTTAACTTTCCAAGCATCTCTATTTTCAGAAAGCTGCTTTCCTCCTTTCTGAGACAGAATGGAGTGAGGTTCTCCCATCAGAGGTGAAGGAAGTGAGGCACACAGCTTTTTGGACAACGACCTGTAGCAGGCTTGCAGCGCTGCCCTGCAGTTTCAGACTGATGTCCTTCTGGGAGAAGTCTGAGCAGCTCCTGGACACTGCAGCTGTCACGTGCACCTGTGGCCAGTTGGGACTGCCTCTCCCCTCAGACTTGGAAGCTCTCTAAATAAATTCCCCTAATCTCTATAAATTCTGTTAACTCTGCCTCTCTTAGAACCCAATCCAATGTAGCCAGGCTGCTGCTTCAGACTGGGGCGCTCTGCCTTCTCTTTGCTGTGTGTGTTGGGCAGTCACTTAACCTTCCTGGCTCTCAGCTTCTGCATGTATAAAATGGGACAAATATATATATATATATATATATATATATATATATATATATATATATGCACACATGCATACATATATATGCACACATGCATACATATATACATATATGTATAGCAAAGATGAGGAAGAATTCTTTAAATAAAAAGCAAACAAATACTAGAGTGCAGCAAGGAGACACACAGTTTTTCTTTTCAGAGTGTCTATTACATACAAATCCAGAGGTTTTTTTTGTTTTTCAATTTTTGGTAGTATTGAGGATTGAACCCAGTTCCATCACACGGAGCTACATCCTCAACCCATTTTTAAATTTTTATTTTTAAACAGGGTTTCACTAAGTTGCTAACTTGCCTAGGCTACGCATGGACTTGAAATCCTCCCGCCTGTGCCTTCCAGAATGCTGGGCTTACAGGTCTGTGCGACCAGCCCCAGCAGATCCAGCGATTGCAATCAAGGGTGTAGCATGTGTCAAAGGCCCCTGACTGGTGCTCAGGACTGCTGGTGAGCTCCGACAGGCCACTCCCCATGTCTCCTGTGGTCCTTTCCTAGGGAGCCCCTTGAGAAGAGTCAGAGGTTTTTCTGAGTTGCGTGGGGCCCTAGAGGGGAAGTGCTGGGCCTGAGGAAAAACAGACTGAAGGCATATTTGAATAGGAAAGTGTCAGGGTTGGCCAACCCTAACCCTTTCGTGTACAGAGGGTGAAGCTGAGGCCTCCAATGCTATGAGGATTGAACCGGGGCCTTATACTGAGGTACATTTCTAGCCCTTTTTATTATTTTTAATTTGGGTAGGTCCTACTAAATCACTAAGTTACCCAGACTGGACTCAACCTTGTGGCCCTCTGCCTCAGCCTGCCAGTGCTGGGATTATGAGTGTGTGGCGCCCTGCTTGACTCACTGGGCATTTCTTTTGCCATAGCAAGAGGTTCCAGGTCCTTCCATGTGCTGCTGGCACTTTAAGTGGGCACAGTGTTTTAGGGAGGCTTTCTCATTCTTTTAAGTGGTACTAGGGATTGAACAAAGATGGCAATTAGCAATATCTGTTACCATTCAACATGTGACAGTCTACTGCCCCACAAGTTTTCTCCTGCAAGTTTATGGAAATACTTTTACAAGTTGGCTCAGATGTGTTCACATGTGTTTGCTGCAGTGTGACTGTGACGGCAGTGAAAAGGCAGAAGCAGCCATATTGTCCTTCCGGAGGGAACCGATTAATTAAGAAGAGGTATGATACATCTACACTATGGGGGACCGTGTAGCTGTCTGAGTGACAGGCTGGAGGGGAATAGCTCAGTTGTAGAGCTTAGCCTGTGGAAGGCCCTGGTTTCAAGCCCCAGTACCCCACTTACAAGAGATGAGGCTCAGCATGGTGATGAGTAACTTCTGTACTCTGGGAGGCTGAGGCAGGAGGATCACAAGTTTGAGCCCAGCCTGAGCAATTTAGCACCTTAGCAAGACTTGTCTCAAAAAATAAAAAAGGCTGGAGTTGTAACTCTATGTAACCATAGCCCAATCGTCTGTACTGTAAAAAAAAAAAAAAAAAAAAAAAAAGGTTACTTTAAAAAAAAGGAGGAGGCAAGTCTGTATGTGCTAATTTGGAACAGTAAGCACAGAACAGTGAAATATTAGTAAGGCTTCTTATGCAGTATGATGCCATCTGGGGAGTTATTTTTCTTTGCTGACTTGGGGTAGATGGCTATACTATTCACAGTGATCTTGGGCTGGGAGCATGGTTCAGTGGTTAGAGTACTTGCCTACCACGCACTAGGCCTTGGGTTCAGTCTCCCAGCACCAAATAAAAACTAGCCGTACATGGTGGTGCATGCTTGTGATTCCAGCCCTGACAAGGCTAAGGCAGAGGAATCTCCATGAGTTCAGGTCAGCCTGGTTTACATAGTGAGGACCAGCCTGGACTACAGAATGAGATTCGGCCTCAAAAGAAAAAATAATTGATCTCAAGGGGTAGGATTAGCAGGAGTCTGCACATCTCATAATTTTATTCAGAAAAAATTTCTCCTAAGTGATTTATTTATATCACTTTTTGTCTCACTAAGTTGCCCAGGCTGGGCTTGAGCTTGTGATCCTTCTGCCTCAGCCTTCCAGACTGCTGGGATTACAGGCCTGCACCACTGCTTTCAGCTATCTATATAACTTCTGCAGTTAAAAATTGATAAAATGGCCCAAATTGAGAGCAGGGATGGGAAACTTAGAGCCTATAGGAGAAATCAAGCACACAGCCTGTTTTTGTGCAATGGAGAAAGGTAATTACTTTTATTGGAGGTATTGTAAAAAAAAAAAGTACACATAGAGAAGACTGCAATAGTCCACATGTAGTCCACACTGTTAAAACATTTTCCCTCTGCCTTTGCCAGTCCTTGGTCTCAAGGAAACGGGCAGGGTGATAAAGAAGGATAATTTAGGAGTCTGAGCTCTTTCTTGCCGGAACTGGGAGGGTCTGCACTGCGTCTCCCTACACCTCGTTTCCTCTTCCTGCAGAAGTCGTGTTCAACGTGCAGTGTCCTGCGTTGGCCCCAGGTAGCAAGGGCCTGGGCCCCAGCCCCAGGCGGGACTGGGGAGGGCGAGTGGGTGAGGCTCCAGTATTTATGTTATTTTCTCTCTCTCTTTCCCCCCAGAATTATTCTTTTAATTAGTATGCACCTGAAATACATAATAATTACGTTCAATGTGAGCAGTTGGAGCAGTTGGATCATTTTTATTTCCTTTCCCCCTTCTGGCCTCCTTACCCCCCTTGATCCTTTCTCTCTTCCCCACTTCTCTCTTCCTGTTTTCTCCTATCACTCTTTCTCTTTCACTTTTTTAGAGTTTGGTTTTCTCATATCAAAGAAACCGGGCAATAGTTAGCCTTCTGTGTCTGCTTATTTAGCTAACCATGATGGTCTCAAGGTGCATTTTCCTACCAGTGACTCAAATGTTTCATTCTTTAGGGCAGTGTAGTATTCCATTGTGTGTAGCCCACAGCTTCTGATCTGTTCATCTACTGGTGACCATATTGGTTGCCTCCCAGATTTGGCTATTTTGAGTTGTCCGGCACATGTTGAACAATTTACTGCTCATACTTCTCACCAGCATAATAAAGGTTGCATATCTGAGTACCTAATCTAATATGCTTGGGACCAGAAGCATTTCTGATTGCAATTTCTTTGAGGTTTTTGAATATTTGTATCAGCATTGCTGGTTGTACAGCCATGTTTTTTAATAGGAAGCATTATAGGACTAGGAATAGCAGTTGTTTTCTAATAAGAAAATTTTAAATAAAAAATTGTCCATTTATAACACACACACACACACACACACACACACACACACACACACACTTTTTGCAATACTAGAATTACACCCAGGGCCTCTAATAAGATAGGCAAGTGCTCTGCCACTGAGCTACACCCCAACCCTTTTCTGTTCAGTTGATTTGGTTTGGGTTGTTTTGGTAGTGAGGACTGAGCACAGGGCCTTTACACTGAGCTATATCCCCAGGCCATTTTATTTTTTATTTTGTGACAAGGTCTCAGTAAGCTGCTAGGGCTAGGGTTGTAGGAGATGCAGAATTAACAGAAATGATTAATAACAGGAATGTATTTAGAGGACTTACCAGTCTGAGGAGAGGCACAGTCCACAATGGCGGCCCGCACACGTGGGAGCTGGAGGCCCTGGAGGCCTGCTCAGACATGGGCCACCGAGCCAGCCAGAGAGACTGCAGGACACTAGTGTGAGTCTGCTCTGATTGTGCTCGTTCAAAGAGCAATGGCGAGGACCAGAGACTGCAGTGACTCTGTGACGGAGATTGGTGATGTGTGGACTGGAGCAAGTCAATCTCTGGAGGCGATCGTGAAGGTCAGGGCTCTCCCAGGAAAAGGTGTAACGGCTTTCTTCCTACTTTCCTCTTTATTTAGTTCAAGCTGCCTGCTGGCCTACCCATACCCAGGGTGGGGTTCTTCCCTCACTCAGTGGCCTGCCAGTCATCGTATACATTGTAGACTTCACCTTGGGTGTTCCCTGATCTCTTCACATTGATATATGCCTTCAACGTCATGGTTGCAAAGTTGCCCAGGCTGAGCTCCAGTTTGAGACCCTCCAATTTTAGCTTCCCAGAGTGTAGGGATCATAGTTCTGGGTCCCCTTCCTTCTTTGTTCTGTTGAGATAGGATCCTGGTTGGCTTCACACTCGAAATCTTCCTTCCTCAGCCTCATGAGTGTCAAGATTACAAGCATGTATTGACATGCCTGGATTCTTTTTTAAGTTGTATTTGATACAAGATCTTGCAAGTTACCAAAGCTAGATTTGAACTTGTGATTCTTCTTCCCTGATGTCCCTGGAGTAGATGGGATTACTGGCATATACACCACTTTGCTTGGCTAAAATCCAGCGTTTTTGAACGTCACATCCATGAGGTCTTCCTGGCTCAAGCACACCTTTAAAATGTTTTCGAGTGTGCACATGAGAGTTTCCTGTTTTGGAGCACTTCGGATGTTTGAGTTAGAGATTGTTAACCTCTGTTGTAGCCTCTAGATCTGGAGTCAGGTAGGTGAGCTCTGCGATTTGTTTTCAATCCACTGCATACCTTCTTTGGAAGGGATTCTAATATTTTATTATTGTCTAATGGAAGTCATGAGTTCAGGGAAATCCTTCCACTACTATGTGTGAATAAATAGCACTGTTGTAACTGAGGTTTCCTTTGGGACATGAGAGTGTATGTCCAGGTCACAAGTTTTAAATTTAGAGGGCATGACCCTGAGCAGTGTGCCTTTTGATTTGCCAGGAGGCCTGTCCCATCAGAGTTGACACCTGTGCCCTGGCCTCGTGCTCCTGTGTACTGACTGTGCTCGGACTCTGCTGTAACCCAAGGTGCCAGATCACATGCTTGAGCAACCAGGCCCAACTTTGAATGTTTCACATGGAAGGAATTATTCAGCGGGGTGTGGTGGCACACACTAGTAACATAGCACTGTGGGAGCCGAGGGCAAGAGGATGGGATGCCCAACTGACCAACTTAATAAGACCCTGTGTCAAAATAAATAATAAAGTAAAATAAAATAAATAAAATAAACTGGACCAGAGATGTAGCTCAGTGTGAACATGCTGAATGCAGTCCTCAGTACCTTAATAGGGCATCACTGAGTTATCCAGGCTGAGGCCAAACTTGTTACCCCCTGCCTCAGCCTCCTAGAGTGCAAGTGTGTGCTATCATGCCTAACTTATAGCAGTTATAATTTTAGCTATTTTATTATAGGAGGTTTCAAGCATGTGTAACTATAAGAATAAAATAAATTTGTAAGTACCTGCCACCTAGGTCCGACAATGATCAGACCTCTGTCTCACTGTTGTAGCTAAACCACCTCTCCCAGTCATTTTGAGGCAGACTAGTGGTCATTTAATTCTGTCTGCCCACGTTTCAGTGATTGTGTAGGGAGAAGAGGCTGCTGGAGACTTGGATGCACGGCACTCAAGAGAGAGTCACTGAGCAGGGAAAGGGGTGACTCAGTGGTAGGGTGCTCACCTACCATACTTAAAGCTCAGGGTCCCCATCCAAAGCACCAAAGAGAAGAAGTAAGGAAAGGAGAAGTAGAAAAAAGAAAGAAAGAAAAGAAAGAAAGAAAGAATCACACACAAGCCAGTTTTACACTCCCCCCCCCCCCCCCCCACACACACACACACACCTGGGCAGTTTTATTTTGTACTGGGGATTTCACACAGGGCCTTCACCCTGAGCTAGAACCCCAGCTGTGTTTTATTGCTTATTTGAGGCAGGGTCTCCTCGTGTTGCTAAATTGCCCAGGCTGGGCTTGCACTTGTGATTCTCCTACCTCAGGCTTCCAAAGTGCTGGAATTATAGGCAAGCATCACTGGACCCAGCTTAGCCTCTGTCTCTGATATCTGTTTTACATGGCTCTCTGGTGACAGGTTTGAAGAGAGATTTGGGAACCATGGAGACACTGCTTGTTGGTTGTGAAGTCATCTTGATTGTCTGGTTCCTGGTAGGTTTTTTTTGGCCAGTGGTTTCGGTGTATTACCTTTGCATTTTAAGCTGAAGCAGGCTAGGGGGCAGTGTGGATCTGAACATCCCTGTAGCCTTCGGAGTGTCCCAGGAGAAGACCTCGGCAGGGATTTGTCTCAGCAAGGTCAGTGGGTCCAGCCAACTCTTAGTAAAGCGGATGCAGTGGGAGCAAAGTGTGGGGCTGGACGCTGGGATTCTGGCCTTGTCCTTGCATCCTGGTTTCTCACCTCTCCACATCCAGATCCCTAGGACTCTTGCTGTTTCTGCAATGTTGCCTTGTCCGCAGAAGGTGGCAGACTTGTTCTATCTAACTGTTCATCTGTCCTAGGATGCTGATTTGACTTCCAGACAGACCTGGGAGCTAGCGAGCCTGCTCAAAGATTGTAGAGACCTTCGCTTGTCTTGCTTCTTTCTAGCTTCTCTGCAATAAGGTACACTACTCTCTTTTACTACTCAGAAACTTCCTTACATTCTACTAGCCAGAATTCAGGCTCTCCACGTTATACCTAACCCATGTGTTTCGCCTGAAAACCCATCCTAGAGCCTTAAAATGTAGTTTGACATCTTTTGCTCCAGTTTGCTTATAATATGGGTTTTTTTGAAAAATGTTTTATTTTTCTCTATGCTGGGGATAGATCTAAGGGCCTTTGCGTTATGTCTCTAGCCCATTTTTATTTTGAGACATGTTAATTACATGTAACTTAGAGAATTTGACATTGTTTATTTGCTTGTTTATTTTTGAGACAGGGTCTCACTATATAGTCCAGACTGGTCCTGAACTCACCCTGTAGGTCAGGCTAGACTTGAACTCATGGCAGTCCTCCTGCCTCAGTCTCTGTATGCCACCACAACCAGAGATGATGATATTATATGGTGCTGGGACTTGCTAGGCAAGCGCTTTGACCGTGGAGCTACGCCCAAGACTTCCTACCCCCAGCCCATCTTTTAGTTTTGATTTCTGAGACAAGGTCTTACTGAGTCACTAAATTGCCCAGCTTGGGCATGAACTTGGGATCCTCCTGCCTCAGCCTCCCAAAGTATTGGGATTACAGGCCTGTGCCACCAGACTCTGCTAGTTTATCTCTGTTTAAGCATTTCCCTGTTTGTTGGGATTGACCACAGGACGTTCCCAGCTCATCTTATGATCTGGTTCCAGCTTTGGCACCAATCCCTTCTGCAAGGGGTCCTCGCTAGATCCTTTTATTGGTTAGTGATGTTTAGAACCCAAGAGCTGGGTGTTGTCTTAGTTATGCTTTTTATACTGTGAATAATAGTGTTGTAAAGTAGTTGGATAAGGTGTGAGCCTTGCTGTCTTGGCCCATCTCGTGCTGCCACAACCATACCTGAGCCGTGGCAGTTTATAACGAATGCAAGTTCCTTGGCTCACAGTTCTTGAGGTTGGTTTTTCAACCTTTTATGATGACATCAAAATCACCTCTCAAAGGTCCTGCTTTCTAGTAGCTATAATGGTGATTAACTGTCAACACGAATTTTAAAGGAGACAAAACATTCAAATCAGCCCTTTCCTTCAGCTGGAAGAAATCGGATGTCACTACCTTCAGCATTTCCCACCTCAGCTTTCTTTGTTGGACTCTCACGGGACTCTTCCTCAGGAGCAGGGCTTTCTTTTTTCTTTTTGAAGGTCCCAGGGGCTTGCAAGTGCTAACCACAGGCTTCTCCACTGAGCTGCAACCTCAAATGCTAACATTCCTTTCTTTTACAACAGATAGGAGAGGAAGTTTCTGCTTAAAAATCATCACTACTAGCTTTTCCCACACTCTTCAGTATACCTATGTCCAGGTGGCTGGGAGTATAGCTAAGTGGTAGAGAGTTTTCCTACCATGCATGAGGCCATGGACCCTTTCCCATCCCCAGCATCACAAAAACAAACAAACAAAAGCTTTGCTCAAAAACAGGCAAAATATTCATTTTCTGACACCAGGTTTTACCCTTGGCCAATGAAAAATCTTGAATTATGCTGCCTTAATTGAAGAATTTGACTCAATTTCCAATCCTGGTTTTATTGGCTTTGGTTTTTCTTAGTGCTGGGAACAAAATCCAGTGCTTCACACACACACAAGAAGCTATACAACCTCCACGCATCCCTGTCTCCTGTTCATGCTGTCTTTGTGGGTTCATTTTCTATAATTATTATCATTAATCTATTTACTGTGATATATTGTAGGTGAACAGAAAAGAACACTGTTCAATCTGCTGTGAATCCTTTTTAAAGTTAAACAATACAAGTTGCCATATACTCAATCACTTGGTATACACATAATAAAACCTTATTTAGAAAAACTCAAACACCAGTTATTACTTTGCAAAAATTTTAAATCAATTTTATTTGTATATGTTTGTGATAATGTTAATTACATCCACCTTGGGGAATTGGTGTATACATGTATCACATTTTGATATTTTTTTCACTCTCCCTCCCCCACTCCTAGGTCCCCTTTCTAGACTTTACCAAAGAGTTGCCTAGTTCAGAATCATCTTTGCAGAATCTCCTAGAGACTTCAAGAAGCAAAAATTCAGCTTTTCAAGTTTACAGCACCGTATCCATATATTTAAAAGTTAACAAGCATGACACAGGCTGCAATCCCAGCACTATAGGAGGCTGAGGCAGGAGTATCACAGGTTTGAGCCCAGCCTGGGTAACGTAGAGAATCAGTGAGAACTTGTGTTGAAATTTAAAAAAAAATCAGCTGTTATAACTTGTGCTGCTGTAAACGTGCGTATGCATGTATCACTGTTGTATGATGTCTTTAACTCTTTCAGAAAGATACCCAGAAGAGGTCTACCTGGGTCAGTAGGACTTCTTTCAGTTTTGTGGGAAATTTCCATACTGATGTCCAGAGTGGTTGTACCAGTTTACATCCCCACAGTGTAGGATTGTTCGTTTTCCTCTCACCTCACCTGCGTTTGTTGCTTCCCGAGTTCTTGAAAATGGCCATTCGTATTGGAGGAAGATGGTATCTGTGTTTTGGTTTGCGTTTTCTAATGGCCAAAGATGTTGAACATTGTTTTCATGTGCTTGTTGTTGTGATTGTGCCGCTTTTTCTTCCTCTCCTTCAAGAGGAAGAGACCTGTCACTTGAGACCTGGAAAATGAGCAGGAGTTTACATTGAAGGTCATGGTGGGTTTAGAAAGAGTCCGGGAGAAGGAACTGCAAATGTGAAGACCTGAGGCAAGGAGAGCTTGGTACCTGGACAGATTGAGAGGATGATTGGTCTTTTTCGTGTGTGTGTGGTGGTGGTGATGGTACTAGGGATGGAACCAAGGGACTTCACAGTAAGCTACATCCCAACCCAGTTTTAAGTTTTGGATCTCCTAAGTCACTGAGTTGCCCAGGATGGGCTCAACTTGTGATCAATCATCCTGCCTCAGCTTCCCTAAGTGCTGGGATTATAGGCTTGCGCTTGTACTTCTTTTAAGATGCATCTCTTCGGGTTGGAGGAATGGCTCAGTGGTTAAAGCGCTTGAGCAAGCGCTAAACCAAGTGCTAAGTACCCGAGTTTGATTCCCCAGCACCACATAAGCTGGGCCTGGTAGCACACGTCTGTAATCCCAGCACTAGGGAGGCTGAGACAGGAGGATTGCCGTCAGTCCAAGGCCAGCCTGGGCTCTGAAGTGAATTCAGGACCAGCCTGGACCACAGAGCGAGACCCTGTCTCAAAAAAAAAAAAAAAAATGTGTCTATTCATTTCAATTGTCTAGTTTTTTAAAATCTGGTTTTATTTTTCTTTTAGTTTTTGTTTGTTTGAGATGGGGTCTCATTCTGTAGTCCAGGCTGGTCCTCAGGTCTCTATGTAGCGTAGGCTGGCCTTGCACTCACAGCAATCCTCCTGCTGCAGCCCCGTGAATGCTGGAAATTACAGGTGTGCACAACCATACCTGGCTTATATGGTGCTGGGGAATGGAACCCAGGGCCTTGCACTTGGTGGGCAAGTGCCTTTACCACTGAGCTACACCTCCAAATCTCTTTCAGTTCTTTATATGATCTAAATACTAATCCTCTGTTCAAGGAGTAGCTGGCAAATATTTCGTCCCATTCTGTAGATTCTCTTCACTCTACTGACTGTCTCTTTTTCTGTGCAAAAGCTTTTTAGTTTGACATAATTACACTTGTTGATTCTTGCTATTATTTCCTGTGTGTTTGGTTTATGAAGTTTGTTCCTAGGCCTGTGCCTTCTTGGGTTTTACCTATGTTATCTTTCAATAGATTTGGTGTTTCTGTTTCTAGATCTCTGATCTATTTTGTTTTTATTTTAGTACAGGGTACAATGGGAATAGATTCATTCTTCTGCATGTGGTTAACCACTTTTCCCACCACTAGGGTTTTTTAAAATTTATTTTATTTAATTTTTTTAAAAATTTATCCTTTTTATTAATACATATATGCAATACATAATGTTTACGATGAACTTGAGTTTTTGTACACATATATGACATATAAACTTTACAATCCCTTCCCATTTTTGGCCCTTCTACAACCTCTGCATCCCCCAAACTCCCACTATCACATCCATTTGGTTCTATAGAATGCCTGTATTCTGGGTTTCCCAAATCAGAGAAACCAGGCAATATTTAACATATTTAGTCTTCTGCATCTGACTCACTTCACCACTCTTTAGCTCAGCTTCCCATCCCAAGAATGGGCTGCAGTGGACATATGTTGATGCCTCTTCTCTGGGTCCAGCAGAGCCCTTTATTGGAATGATTTGCCAAAAGTTGTTTTTTTTTGTATATTAGTATATTTTTGTTGAGATTCTTTAACATGGCCTCATCCACCAGACTGCAAAAGAACTATTACAATGAAATTCATAAGACTAGAAAATGTGAGAAAGAAAAAGAGAGAAGTCAAACTTCAAATTCCTTAGCTCAGTACTGAAAGATAAATGCTTGTACATTCAAAAGATATTCAGGTTATTATTAAATCAATCAATTTTCTTAGGATAAACTTACATCAAAGACTGAATAAGTGAATTGCCACATTAAATGAACTTACATCTATATCACAAGAGTAAATTACACACAAGAAATAGATATAATGGCATACTTATTCCAGAATTTCAAAAAAACTTTCATAAATTATTTACTCATATTTCACTAATTACTAACATTTTGCCAGATTTGGTTTATCATATTACCTACTTATCCTTCCATAAATTCATGCATACATATTTTTAAAGATTTTATGCCAATACCCCATTTTGAATAAAATTATTATGATTTACATACTAATATACTGTTAAAAATAATTATGGGTGGAAGTTTCACAGATTTTATGAGAAAGCTGGTACCATTTTAGGAGAATACCAATCAAATGATTCAAATCCTAATCTATTTTTTTTGTTACACTTTCTCTTTAGATGTTCTCTTTCTTCCATGTTCTTTAGTGCTGCTTGTTTCTCTGCTTCTCTCAAAGGTTCCTTCAAGTATTTTCTGCAATGCTGGGCTAGTGGTCGCAAATTTCTTTAGGGATTCTTGGTCATGAAAAAACTTTATTTCTTCAGTTTTCAGGGATAATTTTTGCTGAATACAACAATCTGGGTTGACACTTGCTGTCTTTTAAAGCTTGAAAGATCTTGCTCCAGGCTCTACTGACCTTTAACGTTTGCACTGAGAAATCTGTGGTAATTTGAATGGGTTTGCCTTGGTAGAATAATGTCTGTTTTATCTTGCTGCTTTTAATATTCTCTCTTTATGTATTTATGAGGTTTTGATTATAATGAGTCATGGTGAGACTCATTGCTGGTTGAGGTTATTTGGTGTTCTGTGAGCTTCTTATTCCTGAAAATTAATTTATTTTCCTAGATCTGGGAAATTTTCCTGTATGATTTCCGTGAATAAATTCTTTATACCTTCAGTGGTGTCTTCTCTTCCTCCCACACCCATAATTCTGAGGTTGGTTCTCGTTGAATCAGCCATCAGCTGATGCTTCCAACTACTTTGCTCATTTCTAATTTTGGAGTTGTGCCTCATGGCAATTGTTTCCTCAGCTTTGTCTTCAAGGTCAGACATTCTGTCCTCACAATGCTCGAGTTGACTTCCCATGTTTTCAGATGTATTTTTTATATCCTGAATTTCAGCTAGATTTCTTTTTAAAATTTCCACTTCTTTATCAAAATGTTGCTTCATATCTTGCATTTCCTTATTTACCTCAGCCAGCTTTTTATGGCTCTTATATGCTCAGTGACCTTTGTATCCATGGAGGACCATTATTTGTTTAATAAATTTCTCTTTAAGTTTGCTAATCATTGTTTGCATTTCTTTGAGAATATCTTGTTTGAATTGGTTGTTTGACTTGTTTATTTGCTTTATGACTTCTTTCCCTATGAGTTCTACTATTTCAGGTCCATGACATTACTATGTGGGGTCTTGGGCATTTCTTGGGGTGTCTTGTTACCTTGTCTTCTTCCTGTATTTCTGTTGTTGAGGGACTTCACTCTGAAGGCCTAGCCGAGAGGTTTTTTTGAACAGCTATGAGGGTGTGTGGTGGGAGCCAAAATTCCCCTGAGTTCTATGCTGGGAGTAAGCAGTGAGGGCGGACCTCACAGTCAGATGGCCTCTGAGGTATTCGCCCCCTCACCAAAGCTCTCCCACCTGTCCTGGCTTCCCTCCCCCAAGGACAGGGCTCTCCACCCTCACCTTCAATTTTCAGGGGTAATTTTTGCTGGGTAAAACAACCTATGTTGACACTTGCTGTCTTTTAAAGCTTGAAAGATCTTGCTCTTGGCTCTCCTGTCCTTTAAAGTTTGCATTGAGAAATCTGTGGTAATTTGAATGGGTTTGCCTTGGTACATTAATGTATACCACTCAAGCCATTCAGGACATCAGTAGCCTTTCTCTCCTTTCTGCAACTGTCTCTTATGCCAGTTTCTTCCTAGACACTATCTAAGAGTGACACCAAAAACCCTAATGTGGTCTTCTGAGCTTTCTTTTATTCTAAACAGGTTCGTCTTGGGCTCTTTTTAAAAAATGGCTCCTACTTACATCATTGCCTGTTTTGGCTGCCCAGCACTATTTCTGATCTGGGCTCCAGGAGGCCTTTTCTAGGGGGAGCGCACATTGCATTTGTAGTATGTACTACCTGCAGGCTTGTTTTCTTGGAGGCTGGGACTACCAGCTGCTGTCAATTCCCACTTCTCTAGGATCTGTGCTTACCTCAATCAGAGGTCCCATGCAGGCTTTCCTTTGTGTGCGGATGCTGAAGCTCTCAGCTGTTGGCAATCAGCCTAGGTCTGCTTTCTAGGCTGCTGTTTACCTCAGCTTCCAATGTGTTTTTGGGGTTCCTGACCTTCTGTGGCCTCCTTTCAATTGTTGGAGCTACATTGAACAGTTGGTTTTTGACTATATTCTCAACTTTTTAAGTGGGTCCACAAGGAGACAACGTGCAGTGCTGTTACGAGGCTGCCATCTTTACCAGAAGTCCCCCAGCACCAGTTTTTAAAGAGACTGTCCTTTTTCCAGAGAAAAGTTTTGGCACTTTTGTCAAATATCAAATGGCTGAAGGTGCCTGGAGTTATTTCTTTCTTTCTTTCTTTCTTTTTTTGGAGTTATTTCTGAATCCTCAGTTCTGTTCCAATGAGTCACCTGTCTGGTTTTGTGCCAATACCATGTGGTTTTAATCATGGCTGCTTTGTAAGGCAGTTTGAAATCTGAACTGTGATGTGTCCTGTTTTGCTCTTGTTGCTCAGAATTGCTTTAGCAATTCTGTCTTTTTTTTTCTTGGTTCCATATAAATTTTGGTATCATCTTTTTCCAACTCTGTAAGGTATGCTGTTAGAATTTAGATTGAAATTGAGTTGAGTCTGTATAAAATTTTTGATAGTATAACCATTTTGACAAAGTTGGTTCTGTCTATCCAGGAACAGAGAAGGTCTTTCTTTTCTTTTCTTTTCTTTTCTTTCTTTCTTTCTTTCTTTCTTTTTTTTCAAGGATTGGGGTTGGAGTGGGAGACAGGGCTAAGAGGGTTAAGTTGCACAGGCTGGACTTGAACTAGGGATTCTCTTCCCTCAGCCTCCTAGGTGCTGAGATTACAGATAGGTCTGTGCCACCAGGCCCAGCTATCTTTCCATTTTTCTAAGGTCCTCTTCAATCTTTCTTCAAAGCAATATTTTGTTGTAGAGATCTTTCATTTCCTTGGTTAGATTTTATTTCTAAGTATTTAATTTTTTGTAGCTATTGTGAATGAGATTGTCCTTTTGGTTTCCTTTTTAGTGAATTCATTTAACTCACCGGGTTTATGTATTTATGTTAGTATTTCAAGAATTTTTGTATCTATGTTGATTAAGGAAAATTGGCCTATTGTTGTTGAGTTCTTGTCTGGTTTTGACATTAGGGTTATGTTGGCTTGAAGGTGTGAGTTTGGAGCTGGAGGTGTAGCTCAGCAGTGCTTGCATAGCAAGTACAAGTTAAAGTGCTTGCATAACAAGTGCAGGTTGCTGGATTCAATCCCCTGGCACCACATACTAGCTGGATGTGATGGCGCATTCCTATAATCCCAGCCCTTGGGAGGCAGAGGCAGAAAGATCGCCGGTGCTCAAGGCCAGCCTGGGCTACATATTGAGCTCAGGACCAGACTGGACTATAGAGCAAGAAGGCCTTGCCTCAATAAAATAAAATAAAATAAAATAAAATAAAATAAAATGAAATTTAAAACAGAATGAGCTTGGCAATGCTTCTTCCTTTTTGATTTCTTGGAAGACTTTGGTGAGTGTTAGCATTAAATCTACTTTGCGATTCTGGTAGAATTCAGCAGTGAATTCCTCAGCTCGTAGGCTTTTCTTAAGTAGTAGTGTTCATATTACTGTCTCTATTTTGTTTTTTTCCCACTATTTTTATTAATATACATATGTGTTGCGGTCCGCTTGTCCTAGAAGGGAGGAATGAACAAAAAGATGCAGACAAAAGACACACACACACATATAGGGGAAGACTGCAGCAATGAGAGACTGAGCTCTTTATTTTTATAGGTCCCTAATCCAACCTCCTCTCTTACTCGCTGACCTTTACCCTAATTAGACCACCTAGTTTTGTAATCTAGTCAAGGAGTCTCAAAGTCTGCCATAGTCTGCTTGCATTTGTTTGCCACAAGCCAAGAGAGGCCCTCATTTGCAAGAGACCTCCAGCCCCTCCCGTGTGCAGGCAGTGGCTCACCTTGGGTGGCAAAACAAGAATTGTCTGAGACCCCAAGCCTTTCCTGTTTGCAGGCAAGGGCCCATCATCTCAGACTGTAAAACAAAAGACTACCTGAGATTCCAAGTCCTCCCTGTTTGCAGGCAAGGTCTCTTCATCCCAGGGGGCCAGACAAAGATATCTGTCTCCATTGTGAGAACAGAGTCGAACTCCAGACTAGTTTAATTATTTAAGCTTTGGTGGTGTGAGTCTTTAATTCCTGGTTCCCTTTACATATGCAATACATGATATTTACAATGAACTTGAGTATTTCGTGCACATATATATTATATCAACTTTACAATCCCTTCCCATTTTTGACCCTCCCACACCCTCCGCATCCCTGCCCCCAACTCTGGCTATCACATGGTTCTATAGAATGTCGTGTTCTGGGTTTCCCAAGTCCCAAGAGAAACTATACAGTACTTAACATGTTTAATCTTCCACATCTAAATCATTTCACTTAAGTCACCGCTCTAACTCAGCTTCCTATTCCTCGAATGGGCCGCAGTAGTTAAATCTTGATGCCTCTTCTCTGAGTCCAGCCGGTCCCTTTATTGGGATATTTACCAAAAATTCTTTTTTTTCTATATTTTGCTATATATTTGTTTATATTCTTAAACTTGGTGTTACCCACCAGTCCACATTAGAAAATAACTACAAGCATGTAATTCAAAAGACTAGTAAATATGAGAAAGAAGAAAAAAAAGTTAAATTTCATATGCCTTAGCTGAATACTGGAAGGTACATGTTTGTACATTCACGGGGTTATCTTTATATCAATCAGTTTTCTTAGGATAAACTTATATCAAAGACCTAATAAGTGAATTGCTACAATAAACAAACTTAAAACTGTATCACATTGCTACATTAAATGTACTTAAATCTATCTTACATAAGTATACTTAAAGTAACGAATATGAAGGCAAATTTAGTTATTTCAGAATTTTTAACTTTCATAACTTATTTATTCACTTTTCACTGATAACTAACATTCTGCTGGATTTGGTTTATAATTTTATCTGCCTATCCATCCATATATTCATGCATACATATTTTTAAAAGATTTTATGTCAATTCCCCATGTTGCATATAATTATTCTGTTTTGTACACTACTATTACTAATAATAATGATGTGGAGAGATTTCACAGATTTTATAGAACAGCTGCTACCATTTTAGAAGTATATCAATCAAATGATTTAAATAACAATCTTTTTTATTACATTTTCTCTTTAGATGTTACCTGTCCTCCGAGTTATTTTGGTGCTGCTTGTCTTTTTGCCTCTCTCAAAGAGGATAAACTCACATTCAACATCAAAAAAGTGAATGGCTACATTAAACCAGCTTAAGACTTTATCAATTTGCTACATTAAATGGACTTAAATCTGTATCACATAACTATAGGTATGCTCAGTTATTTCAGATTTTTTTAACTTTCATATATTATTTACTCATATTTCACTAATTATCAACATTTTGCCTGATTTGGTCTATCCTTTTACCTATCAATTCATCCCTAATTTCATGCATAGCCTTACTTTTTTATCAGCTCATTCTCTGGTGGCTGTTGTTGCTTTTTCTCTGGGGTCATTGGTGTCGTTGGCTTCCCTTTCACTTTCTAAGTTTCCTTTAATTATTCTGTGCAATGCTGGCTTAGTGGCTGCAAAATTTTTTAAGTTTTCTATATCATGAAAAGTTTTAACTTCTCCCTCTAATTTAAAAGATAATTTAGCTGAATATAGCAGTCTTGGTTGACATTTATGTTCTCTTAGTGCTTGGATGACATTGCTCTATGATCTCCTGGCTTTTAGAGTCTGGATTGAGAAGCTGCAGTTATCCCGATGGGCTTATCTTTGTAGGTCACCTTCTGTTTTTCTCTTACAGCTATTAGTATTTTTCTCTTTGTGTTGGGTTTCTAGTATTTTAATTATGATGTGTCATGATGAGGATCTCTTCTGACCAAAGTTATTTAGTGTTCTATATGCCTGCAGTAGTTCCATGTTCATTTCTCTTCTTAGATTTGGGAAATTTTCTTCCATAATTTCATTGAACATGACCATAAGCCTTTTGTTTTGTCCTCAGTCTTCTCCTGGACTCCCATAGTTCTGAGGTTGTTTCTCTTTGAATCATCTATCAGTCATTGTAATGATTCACTTTCTTCCTTTTTCACTTTGTGTTCTTCACAGCCTGTATGTTGCAGCTTGGTCATTTTATCTTCTACATGTGACATTCTATTCTGAAGATGTTCGAATTGGTTGCTTATTATTTCCTGTGTGTTTTTCACTTCCTGAATATCTGCATTCAATTTGTTTATATCTCTGTTGTGCTCTTCTCTAATTTCTTATATTGCCTTCATTATCTTCTGGTTTATATCTTCTTTATTCTCCTCTAATTGCTTTTCAGTGTTTGCTGTTTGCTATGTCCTGGCATATCTCTTGCATTATCTGTTTCATTTCCTGTTTTAATTGGAAGTATTTCTGAGCCCGAAAGTTATCTTTTTTGTCTTTTTCATCTTTGGATTCTGATATTTCAGGATCCCTGGTATCATTTTCTGGGGTGACAGGTCTTTTTGTAGGAGATATATTACCACATTTCCTTGTGGTTCTGCTGTCTCTGGCTGCCTGTCTCTGGTGCACAGGGAAAAAAAAGTTTGGTGAAGGCCCAGTCCTAGATGCCTCTGGAAGCCTCTGGGGCTCAGGATTGACGGGGCAGTAGAATTCCCTGGAAGCCTCTGGAAGCCTCTGGTGCGTGGGACAGACAGAACGATGGCATTCTTGGTCCTAGATGCCTCTGGTACACAGGGTAGCGGCGACTTGGATGCCTCGAGTGAGTGAAGGAGGGACGGGTGATGGTCCCCTTTTTGAGGTATCTTGTTTGCCCCTGGCCCCCTTCAGCAAAGCTGCACCTGTCCTGGCTTCTCTCCCCCAGGGCGGGCTCTGCACCCTCGGAGGTGTGCCCACTACACTGAGCCGTTCAGGAGATCAGCAGCCTTTTTATCTCCTCTTTTCTCCTCTATCTGTCTCTTGTGACAGTTTCTTCCTAGACACTGTTTAAGGGTGACCCCATAAGCCCTGATGTGCTCTTCCGAGCTTTCTTTTACTCTAGTGAGTTCAATCTCAAGCATTTTTTTTTAATGGCTTTTGCTTATGTCATTGTCTGTTATGGCTGCCGAGCGCTGCTTCTTATCTGGGCTCCCGGGGGCCATTTCTAGGGGGAGCACACATTGCATGTGTAGTATATACTACCCGCAGGCTTGTTTCTCGGAGGTTGGGGCTGCCACCTGCCTACAATTCCCATTTCTCTGGATCTGCACTGACCTCAGACTGTGGTTCTGGCTCCGGGCTTTTCTCTGTCTGTGATCTGTGGGTGCCAACAGCTCAGGGACGTGCCCAGTCAGCTGTTGTTTTCCTCCACTCATCATGTGATTTCAGGATTTCTGACCTTCCCACATCTTCCTGTCAGTTGTTGGGATGCTCCTCTCTTTCCTAGCTACATTGATCATGCATTTTTCTAACTAAATTCTCGACTTTTTAAGTGGGTAGATGAAGAGACATTGTGCAGCTGTTACTTAGCCACCATCTTGACTGGAAGTCCACTACCTCTATTTTGTTGTTGGTTATTGGTCTATTCTTGTTTTTCTTGTTTTATGGTACTGGATTTGAACCCAGGGCAAATGCCAACCTTTTGGATTTTGGCACCATTTATTGTAATTTTGTCTTTTTTCTCTTCGGTTTTATTTATTTATTTATTTATTTATTTTGTGGTACTAGGGATTGAGACCAGGCCTTCACACTGAGTCACATCCTTAGCCTGTTTTTGATTTTGAAAGAGACATGCTAAATTGCTTAGGTAGGGCCCACATTTGGGATCTTCTTGCCTCAGCCTTCCAGAATACTGGGATTACAGGCCTGTGCTACCCTGGGTAGCTTTTTAATATACAGATCCTGTGCTATAAACTTGAAAAGCTCATTCTTTATTTTATGAAGTCTGTAAAGATGGTTTTAAATCTAATGTCTAGGAACATGTAACAGTTGAGACAAAAAAATTAAATGTTTGCACAAAGGAAATTGGATTAGCTAGGGTAATGGGTCACCAGACAGAGGGACAAGGAGAAAACAGAGATTCATTTACTCATTCAGGCAAAATTTAACACCTTTTACTTAGTAACTAGCCATGTCCCCTGTGTTGGGTTTCTGTGCTACAACTTCTGTGTTGAAGTGCTCCTCCAGGGTTCCCGCACACCAAACCTGGCTCTCTGTGGATGACCTTGGCTCACATAGTTCCTCCTTCATTCCTTGCCCAGCATGGTCATCTCAACCTTAGGCACTGTGACCAGCCTTAACAACCTTCCCAGGCTCCATTATAACAGCTTTTCTGGGCCCAGCATTTGGCCAACTGATGATGACAACCCCGATCCCCAGCAATGATCTGTCTCCTTTAACCTGTAGCCACCTACCTGGTCTCATAGCCTATCAGGCAACTCTTCTTTGTCCTCTTCTACCCAATCCCCCACCCATATGCTAGCTGAACAGACCAACCCCTGACCTTCATGCTAGCTAATTCACTGCACTACACAAAAGCTTTGTTCACTCCGTAGTCACCTCTTTCATGTCTTTATGCCCTATGCCTACCCTTACTCCTTAGGCTTACACTTTACCCCTTATGGCTTAGGCCTCGTCCCTTGCAGCTCCTATTCCATACGCCTTATCCCTGATGTATTTTATTTCCATCTATGCCCTTATTTAGTCCTTCTGCCTTATATCCGTATCCAGGAATAATATCATAGAGGCAATAAGCTTTAACCTCATTTTTTTTTGAGACAGACTCTCACTCTGTAATTCAGGCTGGTTCTGAACTCACTTTGTAGCCCAGGGTGGCCTTGAGCTCACAGTAATCTTCCAGCCTCAGCTTCCTGAGTGCTGGGATTACAGGCTTGTACACTATTCCCAGTTTATGTGGTGCTGAGAAATCAAACCCAGGTCTTATGGTTGCTAGGGAAACACTCTTGCCACTGTGTTATTTCTCTAGTCCATAAACTTTAACTTCAAATTCTCTTGCTGCTGGTCATATTTTTGGTTTCTGTAGAGCCTTTCCTGGACCTAACATCCAAAAGTCTACAGGCTGTTATTAAAGAACTATAGATAGGTCTTACATGTTTCAAACATGTTGCTAGAGACATATCTTAAACACTGTTAGGGTCTTAAACAACTGCTGAAAAAGTTTAAGTCTCCCTCAAGGTGTGTTTGGCTGAGAACAGGCATCTTGCACTTGTTCTATGTTTTCCCCCATACTGAAGAGTGAACCCAGAGCCTTCACAAGGCATCGCTAAGTTGCTAAGTCACCCAGGTGGGGATTGAGCTTATGATCCTACTAGAGTCTAAGCCTCCAGTGTTCTTCAATTATAGGCCTTTGCCACCAGGCCTGCCTCCCTTACACATTATTATTATTATTATTATTATTATTATTATTATTATTATTTTGTGGGACTGGCAATCAAACCCAGGACCGTTGCAGTGAACTACATCCCCAGCCCATTTTTAGTTTTGATTTAGAGACAAGGTCTTCCTAGGTCATTAAATTGCTCAGGCTGCTCTCAAACTTACAATCCTCCTGCCTCCCAGTGTGCTAGGAACAGTTTAATAAGGGGGCTAATATACTGGACACTTTTTTTTTTTGTGGTGGTGGTGGTTCTTGGGATTGTGCCTACAACTTCACAGTAAAGTTATCTCTGGGTCATTTTTATTTTTTATTTTGAGGCAGTCTTACTAAGTTACAAATTTGCCCAGACTTGGCTCAACTTGTGATCACTTTGGCTCAGCTTCCCAGAATTGCAGGCATGGTTAATTGCAGACCTGGCTAATTGAACACTTTTCTTGAAAGACAATCTACCAAGGCTCACTAAAGAATAAACCAATGACAAAATACCTCTATATTTTAAAAAATGAATTTGTAGCTTTGTATATTAAAAACTTGAATTTGTAGCTTTCCTACTAAGGAAACACTATTTTTCAAATTTTAACAAGTGTTAACATTTCACTTAATTGTGATTCAAAAACAATGTTTCCTGGTGCTGCGGGCATAGCTCAGTGGTTAAAGTACTTGTCTGGCATGCACGAGGCCCTGGGTTTGATCCCCAGCACCATATAAAAATTAGCTACGTATGGTGGTGCTGCATGCAAAAATAATGTTTCCTATCATCAAAAGCAAAGCAATTTCAAATATTCTATTAATGTTGATCTGTAATTTTTTTGTGGTTCTGGGGTGGAGCCTAAGATCTTCACATTGAGCTTACATCCCAAACCATTTTTATTCTAGATTTTGAGACAGGATGTCACCAAGTTGCTAAATTTCCCAGACTGGGTTCAAATTTGCTATTCTCTTGCTCTAGCCACTTAGGGTGGTGGGGTTACAGGTCTATGGCACTGGGCCAGCTTGAGTTCCTATTATAATCAAGGCTGCAAGATTCTAAGCATAGTCCTTAGAAGCAATAGTAAACAAAATTAAGTCCTTGTCTTCATAAAATGAGGCTTCCATTTAAGAGGAAAAGATGTACACAGTTATATAATGAACTGTCAGGTATAAATTAAGAATGAAAAATCAAGGCAAAGGCATAGAATGAGAGCAGGAGCTAATTTTGACCTGGCCAGGAAAAAGCTCTCAATGATGAATTTTGAGCAGAAACCTTAATTTAGTCTTTTAATAAATATTAACTTCAAAACATATAAACACTAGTTTTTTTACTCTCATATAACAAATTACTCAAAATGTAGTGGCTTAAAATAACAATTAACCATTTATTGTCTTATGATTTCTCTGGGCCAGGAATTCAGGTGGCCTTACCAGGCAGTTCTGGGTTGGGGTCCCTTAAAAGGTTGTAGTTATCTGAAGGCCTCTACAATAGTGCTCACATATCCTCATGTTGTAGAGGCTGATTTAACCAAAGATGCGTATTTCAGGACACAAGGTAGAAGCTATAATTCCTATTACAATGTCATATTCTATCACTTTCTGCTATGGTTTGGATCTGATATGACCCCCAAAAGCCTCATGTACTTGGATGTAGTGAGGTACTTGTGGAACCACATGTTGTTGGAAGATAGTGCCTGGCTGGAAGGGGCAGATGCTTGGGGCTTGACCTGGAGGGACTGTGTCAACAGGGGAGCACCCAGGGCAGAGCTTTCAGGTGTGCGTTACTGACTTGTGGACTAGGAGGAAGTGAGGAAGGGGCACCCACCCTAGGTGTGAGCAGCCTAACTGGCAGCTTCAAGTAATTAAAGGAAGAAGAAAGATTGTTACAGCTTCTTCCTGAGAAAGCTCTAGTCTTGCCTTAGTGTCCTCACTTCAACTCTTTCCTTTTCACTTGGCTTTCTGCCTGTAATTCTGGGAGCATCTCTCTAGCCTCTGTCATGGGCTTTTGCCATTGCCAGCTGCCCATGAAAGAAACCTTCTGAAACTGAGCTAAATAAAATTTTCCTCCCTTAAATTGTGGATGTTGTCAGTCCCAGTAATGGTAAGTAACTAAGATCCTTTTGTTTCATTCTGTGGGTATGTGTGTGTTTGCATGCACATATGGTACTGTGAGCTTACACCCACAGCCTGCACACCCAGCCTGTATTTTATTTTTGATTTTAAGACAGGGTCTTAAGACAGGAAATTGCTAAATTGCCCTGGTTGGACTTGACCTTGTGATCCTTCTGCCTCTGCTTCCCAGAGTGCCAGGATTACAGGCACAGGCGATCACGCCTATTTACTTGTTTTCCTTTCTATTGGTCATATAGATTACTGTGGATTCAGTGTAGGGAAGGATACACAGGGACACATATAACTGGAAGTAAGAATCATTGGGAAGCATCCTTGAAGCTGTTATCACAATCCAGACTATGATTTTCTCACATGAATTTGTAATGATTTTACAAAATTTACACTAGAATGAGATCAACCTACTGATGAACATTAAGTGTATTTTTGGGTCTACAGCCATACCATCATGAACATGCCCAATCTCATCTGATCTTGGAAGCCAAGCAGGGTTGGGCCTGGTTAGTATTTGGATGGGATAAAGTTGAGTTTTTGGTATTGGTTCAATTTTATTTTCTTACATACATAAGTCACAATTAAATGTTACCCCTTGTTAAAAGTTTTATAACCAGTAATCCTGAGTTGCAAAGTTTCTTTACAACTGTATTTTGATTTTTATCAGTAAGGAATTTTTGTCCTTCCCCTTGGTGGTCTCTCTCACTGCAGTAAACAATGAACTCAGCCTTGTTTCATCAACTGCCTGTTTTGGTGGTATTTTGTGGAAGCAAGCATTTGACAGTTATTTTGTCCACATGCTGTTATGCAACTAGATGCATAATAAACATTTAATAAATATTGAATAGTTTTAACACAATACAGAATGTTTAACTACTTGCAGTTGTGATTTAGTATTTTCTGTATCAGATATTATTTTCACAAATAAATAGTGGAAGTCATTCTTCTGTGATCATTTTGAAGCCTGAAAGTTTGTACAGAGGTGTGTATTGCAGCTTTATTCAGAATCATTTTAAAATTTTTTTTCTGTAGTACAGGGATAGAGCCCTGGGCTTTGGCACTGAGCTGCATCTTCAGTCCCTTTTTGATTTCAGTTTTGCGATATTATGTTACTATGTTGTCCAGGTTGTTGTTTTTTTGTTTGTTTTTTTGAGACAGGGTCTGGCTCTGTGGCCCAGGCTGGTTGTGAATTCACTATGGCAATCCTCCTGCCTCATCCTCTGGAGTGGTGGGATTATAGGCATGCACCACCCTTGGCTTTATGTGGTGCTGGGAATCCAACTTAGGGCCTTGTACGTGCAAGGCAAATGCTTTAACGGCTGTGCCATTCTTCCAGCCCCTGGGCTTCATAATTTTTTAAAACTGAAAACAATGCCGATGTCCTTTAATTGATAATCAGGATGCTATCTCCACATAATTTTCACTGTATTTTTTGTACTAACAGAATTTTTTACATCTAGATAATATTTATGTAGTTACAGACAGTGATGTTGAAAAGTAGCAGTTGATGGCCAGTTAAAAAGTTTAAAAATGAAAATATCCTACTGATTTGGATAAATTACCACTTTTGGGGACGGATACTTTAAAACAAAACCTTTGAATTTTATTAAAAACATTGTTTGCAATGCTGATTTCAAAATGTTAGAACATGCACGAAAAAACATGAAGCTCCTTCAAATAAAGCAGATAAGAGACATTAGATTACGTGTTTTTCAAACAAACAAGAGATAGTGTAGATAGTAATAGTGCCCTGTGTTCTGAGACCTAACATCCTGCCTGGTCTGTATTACTACACTCACTTAAATCACGACTTGCTCTGACTAGCAGGACATTAAGCGATGAAGAGAACTTTTCACAACGATTATCTACAAAAAAAAAAAAATATATATATATCTATCAGTGGCAAAAGACGTTTTTGTCCAAGACGCCCGGTTTGCCTCAGCGTCGCGCCTGCGAGTACCGGCTTGGCCTCCTGGGCTAATTTCAGCTGCAAACTGAACCAGGCTCCCGGAAAAACTCCTCGCGGGACCTGTGGAGGCCGCAGGTCTCAGCCTAGGACCCAGGAGGCTCGCGCCCAGCTAGGGGGAAGCCCCGGAAGCAGGCCGAGGGGTTCCCGAACCGGTAGATCCGGCTCGGCCCGGCAGCCGCCTTAGCTGCCGGCACGCTGGCCCCGGCCGGGTCCTGCCCAGCTCACCGCGCCCGCGGTCCCCCAGCCCTTTGGGCCCGCGCCTCGCCCCCCTGCGGGCATCGCCTGGGGCACTGCCAGCCCAGCCCCCCCAACCTCCCGGAGGGAGGGGCGTGGCGCGGCCACGTGACGCCCCGCGCCCCGCCCGGCCTGGTCACGTGTGCCGCGGGGCCTCTGCGTCAGTCACTGGAGGAGCTGCGGGAGTGTCGTCGCCGCTGTCGCTGTCGCCAGCGGACGGGGCGGGGATCCGGAGCCAGGTCTCGGCCAGCCCGCCCCTCGCGCCTCGTCAGCCGTCCCGTGCCGGCCGGCAGCCGCGGAGCGGGGCGGGACTCCGTATGCGCTGCGCCGCCGCCGCCGCCGCCGCCTTCTTGGCCCCCCGCCGCCCCGGGCCCTCGGCAGCCAGTCGCCGCGCCTGGGCGGCCCGAGAGCGCGGCCCGTGACGGTGCAGGCCCGGCGCCGCCGCTGCAGCCGCGGCCGGAGATGGTTCAGGCCTAGCGGAGCCGGGACTGGAGGTGAGGAGGGCGACTGACGAGCCGGGCCGACGACGGACCGAGGGTCGGGCGGGGGAGGGGAGGCTGGCGGCGGCGCCTCGGCCCCTTCGGGCGGGGCCGCCCCGCTCGCCTCGGCCCCTCACCTTTCTCCTCCTCCCCCGCCCCCCGCAGAGATGAAGAAAATAAAAATCGGGAGGGGGGAAAAAGGCTAAGCCATTCCCACAAACATTCCCAGGAGCCCATCTTTGCGCTGGCGTCATCTTTCCTGCCTTCGTGCCTTCCCTCCGACGTTCCATTTGGCGCTTTCCTTTTGCAGTCCTCAATTTCTAAGTTATTCCTGGTGAAAGAGAAAATAGGCCCAAATTCCTGGCTCGCGTTACTCAACTAGTTCTCGCTTTCCTTCTCGCGATCCTGCGCCCCTCCCCCTCCGCCACTTCTCTCCTCCCCTGCAAAAAAAAAAAAAAAAGCAAAAATTCTCCTGTCGACTACCGTGGGAACGGGGCGGGGGGGAGCGCGGGGGTGTAGTGGTTAGGTCCCCCCGCAACTTCCGACCGGCTGTTACCTGGCGATCGCGATGGCTTCGGTCTGGGTGTTGATGTTCGGGCCTTTCCTCCGCTGCCTGGGCTCCGGGTAATCTCGTAATTGACGTCAGTGCTTTGTTCCTGACACTTTGCTGTTGCTTCCACTCATTGAGGTTGGATCGTGGGGTATAAGAGTTTGGGGATTATCTTCACTTTCTTTTCATTCACCAAACCCGTCATTTACGGGGGGGTTGAATCATGTACTGTCTGGAATGCAAGTGTATGCGGTTCCGACTAAGATGAAGAGTTTGATTTAGGGTTCTCGCAGTTGTGTCAGAATTTAGAATTCAGATTTGGACGACGTACTCCCTGCTGACCATAAGGAGGCCTTAAATGAAGGCCAGATCCGTTTTCAGTGACCGAGGTTTTTCTTGACGAAATATCAGCTATAGGTGCCTGTGAGTAGAATGTGACGTTTAAAATGTGTGCTGTTTTTTAGGGCTTAGAAGTGAAAAACTCAGAGGTTTGTTTCTATATTGATTCTGCACAGCTTTATAGTCTTAACTGTCGTTTAGCTTACCAAATTTGAAGTATTTATGAGAAAGAGCCTGTGGCTATGAACCTGTCTAGAATCACCTTTGGTCATACCTGCATAAAGAAGTTTTGACAAGTGACTGCTTGTTTCTTAATAAAGCTGTTTTCAAAATCTCTCAGGTTTATGTTCATTACTCATCATTACATTTTTAATTCTTGGAATGAATCTCAAGAAGTTGTTTTAATTATCTTTGAGAGTTAGCTAAAACCTGGAAACTGTCAAAAAAATTTAAATGTTAGTAGCTTCATTCTGATTGTGATTTGCAGGCTGGTTTTTAACTGTATGAACAGAAGGCAGATTTTACTTAAGACAAAATTTTGCTTCATGTGAGGTCAAGATAGTGTCTGAATGAACAATCCTTTACTGTTTGGTTGAGGGAAAAAAAGCTTAGTTACATTAGTTGGAATGCGGTCTGCAAATTTAGGGTGTACAGGTGCCTCTGTAGTGCTTCAGTGAAGCTGTGTAATTAAGAATTACTAAAGACAGAATATTTTCATTCTGATTTACTTTCTATTTGTCAGATTCTCACGTTCAGCTTCAAACATTGTCTTTTTGGTGCCCTAGATTTATTACATCTTTTTTGGCAACAGTTTTTATATTCTCCTTTGAATTGTTACTTTCTTACAATTCTGTTGCAGTGGCTTTAGAGCAAGGATATTTCTTCTTCTTTTTTTCCTCCAATGTTTCATACAGTTATTGAATTTCAATGTGATAGTGTTTTGAATTTGAAATTATATGAAGTTATCCCATCTAAGATTTTACAAACCTTGAAGACAGCTATATGAGCTGTGATCAGTGTTTGAAGCAGGACAAATGAGTATTTTCAGAAGGTGAGATGGAAGATGACAAAGTTATGTATCTTGCCTCTTTGAGGAGGTGAGGTAAATGTCCTGGTTTTGTGTGTATCTAAAAGAAACAGAGAAAACTGGTATTTCTTCTTTTGTAGCCACCTACTGGTTTAGTCCAAAATGTATGTACCCTTTCCTTTCCTTTGCAATATTTTTCATAAAATCGGTGTACCTGAATACTGAAGACCTACCTGAACAGCGACTCAGAAGTGAAGTGTGTTAAGTGTGTTTAATAAGTTGATGGTGTACATTTTTATTTTAGCTCTATTTTACAGCTATAAAAACTGTTTTATATAAAATAAGGTTTCCCATATTTCCCCCAATGATTTTTTTTACTTGTCTGTTGTTCATTTTCTCTGATTAAGATGGCACAATTATATTCAATTTCTGGGAGGGTGTTTGCCAGTTTTGGTTATTGTGAAATAAGTTATAGTGACTAAAGAGCTTAAAACTAACTTGACCTGATAGTTTATTGCCTTTTCCTTTCATTAATTTAAGGAAAGCATTTTTAGCTAGGTATGATGACACTGGCCTGTAATCCCAGCACTGTGGGAGGCTGAGGCAGGAGGATGACAAATTTTAGCCCATCTTGGGCAATTTAGCAGCTCTAATGGGAACCTTGCCTCACAATCGAAAATGAAAATAGGCTGGTTATGTAGCTCAGTGTGAAGGCCCTGGGCTAAATCCCCATTACCACAGAAAAACTGAGTGGCGGGGGCATTTTTTTTCTGCTCCTTATCCCTGCATATTGTGGTTATTTGAGGTGATACTATAGAATATGGAGGAGAGCAATAAAAGACATTCCACTGATTAACTTTTGGCCTGATCATCTGCATTCTTTTTTGTCTTGATGTTCATTTTCACTGGCATCATATCCTGAGAATTTTAATGGTACTGGAACATAGAAGATATTAGAACTGCTAAATTTAGTTTCAAAATACTGCAAAGCATTTTAATATTGGAATTACCTGTTCTGTTTTGAAGGTAAACAATTTTATGTGAGATCTATCTTCAGCTGTACGTTACTAAAAAATGTGTACCCCAAGGAATGTGCAAAGGGGAAGGCATTTTATGTAACACTGTCTTGCTTGGCATGCCAAATGAGCCATGGTAGTGGCTTTTAGACAAGGAGACAACTTTATTGGTGGATACTTTTATTTTTTATATTTTATTTTTCCCACCATTTTAATTGATATTCATATATGATGCGTAATGTTACCAATGAACTTGAGTATTTTGTGCACATATATGTCACATCAACTTTACAATCCCTTACCACTTTTGGCCCTGCCACACCCTCCCCATCCTTCCTAACTCCCACTATTACACTCATTGGTTCTATAGAATGCCTGTATTCTGGGTATCCCAAATCAGAGAAACTATGCCATATTTAACATATTTAATCTTCAGTGTCTGACTCATTTCACCATTCAAATCACCACTCTTTAGCTCAGCTTCCCATCCCTAGAATGGGCTGCAGTGTCCAAATCTTGATACCTCTTCTCTTGAGTCCAGCAGAGCCCTTTATTGAGATATTTGCCAAAAGTTCTTTTTCAAAAATATATATCTTACTATATCTTTGTTGAGATTCTTTAACATGGCCTCACCCACCAGTCCACATGAGAGAAGAAAAATAAGGTAATTCAAGTCTAGAAAATGTGAGAAAGAAAAAGAAGTTAAATTTCAAATGCCTTAGCTAAATACTGAAAGGTAAATGTTTGTGTGTTCAGAAGACATTCAGGTTATCATTACATCAATCAGTTTTCTTAGGATAAACTTACATCAGAGACTGAATAAGTGAATTGCTACAATAAAAACTTACCTATATTGAGTTGCTATATTAAATGAACTTAAATCTATATCACATAAGTATATTACACTTTAAGCAAATGTATAATGGCATACTTAATTATTTTGGATTTTTTTTGAGAGAAGGTCTTGCTCTGTAACCCTGGCTGGCCTTAGACTCATGGCAATCCTCATGTCTCAGCCTCCCAAGTGCTGGGATTACAGGAGTGTGCCACTGTGCCCGCTTTATGTGGTTCTGGGGAATCAGCTCAGGTACTTTAGCCCTTAGGGCTTGCTAGGCAAGCACTCTAACCGCTGAGCCATTCCTCCAGCCCTATTTCAGAATTTTTTTTTAACTTTCACCAATTATTTACTCACATTTCACTAATTACTAACATCTTGCCTGGTTTGTTTTATCATTTTATCTACCTATCCATCCATAAATTCATGTGTATGTATTTTTAAAAGATTTTATAACAATTTCCCATGTTGAATATAATTATGTTTTGCAAACTAATATACTACTACAAATAATAGTTATGTGGGGACATTTTACATATTTTATAAAACAGCTGGTACTGTTTTAGAAGTATATCAATCAAATGATTGAAATACCACTCTATTTTTTTGTTGCACTTTCTCATTAGATGTTTACTTTCCTCCATGGTGTTGCTTGTCTCTCTGCCTTTCTGAAAGATTTCTTCAGGTATTTTCTACACTTCTGGGCTACTGGTCACAAATGTCCTTATGTGTTCTTGGTCATGAAAATTTTTTACTTCCTCAAATTTCAGGGATAATTTTGCTGGGTTGACACTTGCTATCTTTCAGAGCTTAAAATATTTTGCTCCAGGCTCTGCTGGCCTTTAAAGTTTGCAATAAGACATCTGCAGTAATTCACATGGGATTGCCTTGGTAGAATAGTGTCTGTTTTTCTTTTGCTGCTTTTAGTATTTTCTCTTTATGTTTTATTTCTAAGGTTTTGATTACGATATGTCATGGCGAGTCTCGTTGCTGGTTGAGGTTATTTGGTGTTCTATAAGCTTTTTGTACCTGAAAATTAATTTCTTTTCTAGATTTGGGAAGTTTTCTTGTGTGATTTCAGTGAATAAATATATGTTTGGTGCTGTCTTCTGCTCTTTCTCCCACACCAATAATTCTGAGATTGGTTCTCTTTGAACCATCCATCAGCTGCTGTATCCAAATACTTTGCACATTTCTAATTTTGGAGTTATGCCTATTATGGCATTTGTTTTCTCAACCTTGTATTCGAGGTCTGAAATTCTGTCCTCACAGTGTTTAACTTGACTTCTCCTGCTTTCAAATGTGTTTTTCATATCTTGAATTTCAGCTAGATTTCTTTTCAAAATTTTCACTTCTCTATTAAAATATTCCTTCATATCTTGCATTTTCTTGTTTACCTCAAGCAGCTTTTTATTTATGCTCAGTAAGCTTTGTCTCCATTAGGACCACTATTTGGTTAGTAAATTCCTCTTTAAGCTCACTGATCAGTGCTTGCATTTCTTTGAGAATATCTTGTTTGAACTGGTCGTTCAACTAATTTGCTTTTTGACTTCCCCATGAGGTCCACTACTTCAGGGCCCATGATGTTAGTTTCTGGGGTCTCAAGCATCTGTGAGTGTCCTGTTGCCTTGTCTTCTTCCCATGTTCATTATTGAGAGACTTCACTTGAAAGGCCTAGCTGATAGGTTTCTTTGAAAGAGTATGACTATGAGTTTCTTTGAATGAGTGTATGGAGGAAGCTGCAGTTCCTCCAAGTTCTATGCTGGGAGTTGGCAGTGAGGAACTTACGACCTGACAGCCTCTGAGGTATCATGATCACCCCTAGCTCCCTCAGCAAAGCTCTCCCATTTGTCCTGGCTTCCCTACTCTGAGGGCAGGGCTCGCCACCCTTCGAGGTGCTCCCACTACACCCAGCCGTTCAGGAGGTTGGTGACCTTTCTCTCCTCTCCACAACTGGCTTTTGTGCCAGTTTTTTTTCTAGGCGCTATTTAAGAGTGGCCCCAAAACCCTGATGCACTCTTTTGAGCTTTCTTTTACCCAAAATCAGTTCTGTCTCTGTCTTTTTTTAAAAAAAAAAACAGCTTCTACTTCTGTCATTGCCTGTATGGCTACTGAGCACTGCTTTTGATTGGGCTCTGGGAGGCCTTTTCTAGGGGGAGCTTGCATTGCATTTGTAGTATGCACTACCCACAGGCTCTTTTTTGGAGGCTGGGGCACCAGCTGCTGTCAGTTCCCACTTCTGGATCCGTGCTTACCTCATTTTTAAGGTTCCAGACTCCACATTTCCCTTTGTTTGTGGATGCCAGCAACTTAGGGCTGTACATGGTCAGCTGCTGTTTTTCTCCACTTCTGATATGTCTTCAGGTTTTCTGATCTTCCCATGGTCTCCTTTCAGTTGTTGGGGTGTTCTTCCCTGTCCTAGTTACATTGAACAAGAGGTTTTTGACTATATTCTCAACTTTTTAAGTGGTTCCAGGAGACATTGTGCAGCTCTGTTTTTCGGCCACCACCTTCTAGTGGGTACTTTTAAAAAGTTACTTTGGTAATCATTTTCTGGGTCAGGTGGAAGAATCTCATCGGTTCTTTTGCCAAGTTTTTTTTCTTGAGAGGCAGAAGAATTGCTTTGTGTTCTAGGCTAGCCTGGGCTACATACTGAGTTCAGGACCAGTGTGAACTAGAGCGAGATTCTGCCGGAGGTGGGGGGAAATCAATAATGGTATGGAATTTTAAATCTAAAAGCGGGTTGGTCTGGTAGTGTACGTCAGTGATGGAATGCTTTCTTAGCACAGACGACTCCTTGGGTTGGAGCCTCAACACTGCACACCTCCCTCCCTGCCAAAAAGACTCTTCACCAACTTGAGACTTAATGTTTTATTAGTTTGGCTTTGTCTCCAGGTATACAGGCTTTGTTTCCATACCTTGTAGGAAGTAACGTCTTCAGACTCTGGGAAGAGAAATGCTGCCAGATGAGGTAAAGAGGGGTTTCTGTAGTCATAAGGCTTTGAGCTTCAGTCTACTGCATTCTGGTGAACTTTGTTGAGTCGTTATAATATACTAAACTTGAAAATTACTGAAATTTTAGCTGTTCTCATTTTAATTTATGAATTTAAAATCACTCAATAGTAGTTGAATGACTCAGATTTTCAGTGGGAAAATTGTTCTAAAATGCCAATTAGAGAAAAAAGATCATTGAAATAGATTTTGAACTTCACTTGAAAGGGGCAATTAAAGTAACAAACATTAAACTGCTTTAAAGATTTTGTTTTAAGTTTAAAAACTGAAGTTCATCTTGGTTACACAGACCTGTAATCCTAGCATTCTGGGACCCTGTGGCAGGAGGATCGCAGCTTTGAAACCAGCCTGGGCAGTTTAGTGATTTACCCAGACCTTGTTTCAAAATCAGAAATCACTGGGAATGTAGCTCAGTGTGATGGCCATGGGCTGTATTCCAGTACCACAAAAACAAAACAGAAAGACCTAAAACCTTAAAATATGAAGTTACCATACCAAGCCAGGCCTAATGGTGCCGGCCTGTAATCCCAGCACTTTGGAAGCTGAGGCAGGATCATTACAAGTTTGAGCCTAGCCTGGACAACTCCATGGCTTAGTGAGACCCTTTCTCAAAAATGAAGATAAAAAAAGTGGGCCGAGGATGTAGTTCAGTGTGAGGATCCTGGTTCAATCCCTAGTACCCCAAGGAAAAAAAAAAGAATGTAAAGCTAAACCAATACTAGTATTTAAAAAATTCTGAAAGATGAATTTCTAATTGACTGGGAATGCTGATTTAAATTTTAGTTTTATTGTGTGCTCACTGTATTTATTATGGTATAATATATATGATACAGAATTTGCTATTTTAGTCATTTTATATTTAAGTTCATTTACAGTTGTATAGCTATCACCACACTCTTACTACTAGAACTTTGTCACCATCCTAAATAGAAGTTATAAACAATATTTTTTCATTGCCCCTTTCCATTTCTGTGATTGTTCCTTTCCAGGTATCTTATATTAAATGGAAGTATGCAATGTGTGCCCTTTAGGGCTTTTTCACATAGTCTGATGTTTTCAGGGTTTATTCGTGTTGTAGCACATGGCCGAATTTTATTCATTTTTATGACTGAATAGTATTCCTAAGTATGTATCTTTACATTTGCTTATCTATTCATATGTTGAACACGTCTTATTTTCACCTTTTGGCTGCTGTGGATAATGCTGCTCTGAACTTTGGTATACATTAATCTAAGTTCCTCCTTGGAGTTGTTTGGGGGATATATGCGGGAATAAAATTACTGTATTACATGGTAATTCTGTGTGAAAATTTTTGAGGGCTCATCAGTTTTTCACAATGACTGTACCGTACATTGTATCTTACTAGCAGCACTGACACATTGCTAATTCTGCCACATCTTTGCTAGCACTTATTTTTGTTTATTGTGTCTTAATAAATAACCCTCCTAATGCATGTGGAAAGGTATCTCACTCTGGTTTTTGTGTTTCCTAATGACTAATGATATTAAACACCTTTTCGTGTGCGTATTGGCCATTTCTGTGTCTGTTTTGAGAAATGCTTGTTCAAGTTGGGCTGGAGATGTAGATCAGTGGTAGCACATTTGTTTAACATGGCCCAGCCTTTGATTTAATTCTTAGCACTACAAAGAAAAAAATTAATTCAAATCATTTACTGTGTGTGTGTGTGTGTGTGTGTGTGTGTGTGTGTGTGTGTGTGCAATTAGAATTGAGCTGAAGGCCTTCATACTGAGCTATATTTCCAGCATGTTGTTTTGTACTTATTTCTGAGATGGTCTCACTAAATTGCCCAGACTTGGATTGAATTTGAAATCCTCCTGAATTAGCCCCCAGAATGCTGGGATTATAAACCTGTGCCACTGGGCCCAGTCCTTTTTAAATTTTGAAATTGGAGTATGTTGTACCTTCCAGCTTTGTTCTTTATTTTGGATAGCTTTCATCTTTTAACTCAGAACTTTCATATGAAATTTTGGGTCAGTTTGTCACTTCTGTTGTAAAGCTGGGATTTTGTTAGGGATTACAGTTGGATCTGTAGATAAATTTGGAGCTATTCCCATTTTAACAATATTTTCCAATCCATAGACATAGGATTTTTGTTTAGGTCTTTTTTTATTTCAATGAAATTTTGTAGTTTTAGGAGTATTTTGTTGAAGAGTTTTATTCCTTTTGATGATTATATAAGTGGAATTGCTTTCTTACCGTGTGTGTGCATGCATGTGTGTGTATGTGTTACTGACATTTGAACACAGGACGTTCACATTGAATTACATGCCCAACTCATTTATTTTGTTTTTAGACAAAAGTCTGCCAGGTTGCTACATTGCCCAGACAGGGCTTGCACTTGGATCCTCCTACCTCAGTCTCTCGGAGTATTAGGATTACAGGGCTCCATATCCATGCCCAGCTTCTTAATTTCATTTTGGTTCGTTTGGTAGAAATGGTAATAGGTGGTGTGTGTATTTTGATCTTGTACTCTGCTGAACTTTATGCATTAAATCTGTTAGATCTAATGGATTTTTAGTGGATTCTTCAGGGTTTTTTACCACTTAAAATCATCATTGTACTTCTTTTTCTTGCCTAATTTTTCTGATCAGAACTTCCAGTGTAGTAGTGAATAGAAATGTTAAAAGCAGACATTTTCTTCTTAATCTTAGAGGGAAGCTGCTTATTCTGTCACCATTAAGTATGATGTCAACTGTGGAGTTTTTGTAGATGCACTTAATTAGGTTGGAGAAGTTCTCTCTTCTTGATTATTGAGTGAAAGAGTGGTAAATTTTGTCAGGTGTTTTTTTTTCTGCCTCTTTTGAAATGATCATGGAGCATTTGTCCTTTATTCTGTTGATGTATAGTGTATTAAATTAAATCATCATTTGGATGTTAAACCAGTCAGTTTTCCTGAGTGAAATCCCACTTAATCATGGTGTATAATCCATGTTACGTATTGCTGGATTCACTTTGCTAGTGTTTTGTTGAGGATTTTTGCTTGCACATACACTGGTTTAGTTGTTGGTACTGGGATTTGCGCATGGTGCGTTCGCACTGAGCTACATCCTCAGCTGTTTTGAAACCGGGCCTCCGTAAGTTGATAAACTGCCCAGGCTGTACTGAAACTTGCTATCTTCCTATCTTAGCTGGCCCAGGTTGTATTTATAGTATAAGGTTTTATTGATTTGTAGGTTTTTTATAATGCCTTTCTATTTTTGCTGTCAGGGTAATACTGGCCTCATAGAATGAGCTGGGAAGTATTTTCGTCTCTTTTTTATGGAAAAGCTTTTTGGCATTAATTCTTTAAACCTTTGTTAGATTTCTCTATGAAGCCATTTAGTCTTGGGCTTTTCTTTGTAGGAAGTTTTTGATTTAACAGTTAAGTCTCTTGTAAACTTGTTACAAGTTTATTCTGGCTTTCCATTAATTCTGATATCAGTTTTGATATGTAAGGAATTTTTAAATTTGTTGAACAGTTTTTCATAGTATTTCCTTATAAACTTTTTCCACTGAGCTATATCCTTAACCTATATTTATTTAATTTTGCCATGCTGGAGGGATAAGCCCACAGGTGCTCTGCTACTGAGCTGCGTTCCCAGCCCCTTTATTTTTGTTTTGAGATAGAGCATCACTGAGTTGCCTGGGCTGGACTTGTGTAAACCTCCTTCCTTAGCCTCCCAGAATGCAAGGGTTAAAGGTGTGCACCAGCTCACCTAGCTTCTCTTTTCTTTCTGTAATGTTGCTACTATTACCCTCCTCCCCAGTCTTCATTTCAGTAATAAATTTTTTCTTCTTAGTTATTGTAGCTAAAAGCTTGCCAATTTTCTTGATCTTAAAGAGCTAATTTTTGGTTCTGTTGATTTTTTTGGTCTGTTTTATATTCTCCATTTTATTTAGCTCTTTTCCAATCTTGCATCATGTTTCTTCTTTTTTTGAGACAGGATCTTGCTTTGTAATCCAGGCTGGTTGTTATCCCTTGCTGGTCTCAAACTCACAATAATTCTCCTGCTTCGGCCTCCAGAATGCTAGTGTTAAAGGTGTGTTCTATCATGCCCTGCTAATTTTAATGTGATGCTGGTGAATCAGCCCAGGACCTTATGAATGCTGGGCAAGTGCTTTAACCACTAAGATACAATCTAAGCCCTCTTCTTGCTCTAACAATTTTTGAGACAGGGTCTCACTATGGAGCCCAGGCTGGCCCTGGACTGGTGGCAATCCTCCTGTCTCAGCCTCCTGAGTTGCTGGGATTACAGGTGTGCACCACAATGCCCAGCTTAAGTGGTGCTGGGAAATCATACTTAGGGCTTGATTTAGCACTTGCGAAGCAAGCACTTTAACTGCTAAGCCATTCCTCCAGCCCTGATTTTTTTCCTAAGGTTAGACTATTTTGTTTTTCAGTGCTAGGGATTGAATCTGTGACAGGCGAACACTTTACCCTACAGTTTGTAAATTTTTTATTTTGAGACATGGTCTTACCAGGTTACTTCTGTTGGCCTTCAACTTGTGATCCTCCTGCTTTAACCTACCAAGTAGCTTGATTTACAGGTGTGTACCACCACAACCCACAAGATTTTTTTTTAAGTGAATGTTTAGCGTTGGAGGAATAGTACAGTGGTTAGAGCGGCCCTGAATTCGATTCCCTAGCACCACATAAGCCAGGTGCATGCCCGTAATCCCGGCACTTGAGAGACTGAGGCAGGAGGATTGCTGTGAGTCTGAGGCCAGCCTGGACTACAGAGCGAGATCCTGTCTCAAAAAAAGCTTTGTAGTTTTGATTGTTTTCTCTACTTCTTCAGCTGCGTTGCGTAGGTTTTGATGCACAGCCTTTTTGTTTTCATTATTTCAGATGATTTCCTATTTTCTCTTGTGATTTCTCTTTGACTTATTGGTTATTTAGAAATGTGCTTTAATTTTCCTTCTGTTTCTGATTTCTAATTTCATTCTGTTGTGATTAGAGAACATGACTTTATGATTTTTTCCACTTATTTAGATTTGTTTTATGGCCCAACCTATAACCTGTCCTAAAAATGTTCACTGCGTTCTTGAGAAGAATGTCTGTTCCGCTCTTATTCTGTGAAGTATGTAAGTAATTATTAGGTCTGATTTTTAAAATAGTGCTAAAGTTCAACATACCAGATCGTGGGAGACTGTAATATCTGTTTTGTTCATCATTTTTTTTTTTTTTTTTTGAGACAGGGTCTCACTCTGTGGTCCAGGCTGGTCCTGAATTCACTTCAGAGCCCAGGCTGGCCTTGGACTCACGGCAATCCTCCTGTCTCAGCCTCCCAAGTGCTGGGATTACAGGCATGCGCCACCATGCCCAGCTTTATGTGGTGCTGGGGAGTCGAACTCGGGTACTTAGCGCTTGGCTTAGCGCTTGCTCAAGCGCTTTAACCGCTGAGCCATTCCTCTAGCCCCTTGTTTATCATTTTTACCTCTTGAATATCATCACATATTTTTCCCCTAGTACTAAGTATTGAACCCAGAGTCTTGCAATGTGAGACAGTATCTTGCTAAAACTTTTATGTTGCTCAAGCTGGGCTCAGACTTTTGATCTTCCTGCCTCAGCTTTCCATAGTATTTGGGATTACAGACATTCATCACCATGCATGACTACCACAATTTAATTTTAGAATGTTTTTGCTGGGCATGGTGGCACATGCCTGTAATCTCAGCACTCTGGGAGGCCAAAGCAGGAGATTTCGAAGTTCAAGCCCAGCACAGGCAATCTATTAAGACCCTGTCTCAAAATAAAAAAAATAAGAAAAATAAGAAAAGAGGATGTAACTCTGTGCACAGGCCCTGGGTTAAATCCCTAGTACTGAAGAAAAAAAGTTTTTTTCATTGCCATCTTGTAAAGATTTATTATGCCTGTTTGCAGTCACCCTTTATTCTGTATTTTATCTCTTATTCTTATATAATGTAACATACTCAGGTACATTCAAGTACTTCTTTAAGCTATTTATCTAGTTTTTAATTTCAAGCTACACGGTATGATTTAGAAAAAACTGGAGTTCAGAGAGGTTCTTTGCCAAGTTATAAACGTAATATATGTTACATAACCAGAATGAAAAATCAGGTGTTCTTAGCTGTCTCACCTCCTAAATTACAGCACTGAACTGTTCACTGATCCACTGCAGTTTGGAGATTACAGTACTTTGTTAAAGGTATTTGAGAAGCTAATTAAGACATAATTTGACTTTGCTGGTTTTCTTAGATTATTAGGCATTAGTTTTGAGGCTTTTTGTTGTCACATGTAAATTTTCTGTAACATTTCTTGCTTATAACTAAATTACTTCAGTTGCCCATGATTTAAGAAATTGTGCCTTGGTAGATAATGGGTCATCTTGAAAATTAGTGCCTCAGTCTCTTTGATATGAGTTGTGAAGATTAAGAGAGAACCTTTCTTCCCCCAGATAGTCATTGAATAGATAGGTATTGCATATGGGTTATTCCTTAACTCTTAATTTTCTTTTTTTTTTCCCCCAGGAGGTAAAGGATCTTGCAGGAAATATAAATTGCCGAGAAGGGGCTCCCTCTTAATTTTTCTAGTTCCTCTATAAATGTGACTTGGATCAGGTGCTACTAGTGGGTGGATAAGACCTATGATGTAGTAGTTTCTCTGTTAACTGTGCTCAACTGTGGTCTGAAAATATGAAGTAGAAAACCCTGCAAGTAAAGAATTCACAAATTTTAAATTGCATGCAATTCTGAGTATCATTATGAAAAATCTACATTGTCCTACTCCATCCCACTTGGAACGTGAATCATCCCCTTGTGTAGCTTATCTACGTTATATATGATACTCTCTTGATAGTCACTTAGTAGCTGTTTCAGTTTATCTGCTGTGGTATTACTGTATTTGTGTTCAAGCAACCCTTATTTTACTTAATAATGGCTCATCACAAGAATGTTAATGCTGGCAAATTGGATATGCCAAAGAGAAGCCATAAAGTACTTCCTTAAATAGAAAAGATGAAAGTTTGTAACTTAATAAGGAAAAAGAATTCCGTGCTGAGATTGTGAAGATCTATGCTAAGAACAAATCTTTGGTCATTTTATTTATTTATTTTTATTTTTTGGTGTGTGGGTATGGGTGGTACTTGGGATTGAGCCCAGGACATTCACAATTGAGTTACATCCTCAGTCCATGTTTTACTTTGATGTAGAGATAGGGTCTCCTTAAATTGACAGATTGCTCAGGCTGGGCTCGAACTTGCAGTCTTCCTGCCTCAGCCTTCCAAAGTGCTGAGATTATGAGACTGTGCCATCAAGGTCCAGCTCTTCTATGAATTTGTGAAGAAGGAAGAAGAAATTTATGTTAGCTTTATTATTATATCTCAGATTGTTAATGTTATTGTCACAGTATATGGAAAGAGTTTAGTTAAGATGGAAAGGGCATTGCATTGCATTTATTGGTGAAGGACATGAACAGAAATAGTGTTCCAGTTGATGGCAGCATGTGGCAAAAGGTGTTGGGCTCATATGAAGTCTTAAGTGATCCCTGGAAACAAATGACTCCAAGCCCCTCATAATTCTTACAATATTTTTTACTGTTTCATTTTATTACTTTACTTATTGCTTTTGTGTGTGTGCTAGCACTCTCTTGTCCTCTCTCTCTTTCTCATCATAGTCTTACTGTGTGTTCTTGGCTTACCTTGAATTTACTGTCTTCCTTCCTCAGTCTTGGGAGTATAGGCCTGTCCTTCCATGCCCAGTTGTTACTAATCTGTTATTGTATGTAATTTATAAATTAGATGTGTTTAGGGAAAAAATAGTGTATGTAGAGTTCTGTACCGTTTATACTTTCAAGCATCTTTTGGGGTCTTGAAACATCCCCTGAGGATCAGGAGGCTCTCCTGTAACTTTACTGTGTAGTGGATGTGGCTGCCTACTAAAGCCAGCTCTTTCCTTTAATACGCATATCCTATGTTGTCCTATAATAGGATTCATTTTCAGTTTCTTTGGGTTGAGCATTTCCAGTAGGAATTTGATGAGGAATCTTGGCCAGTGAACATTATTCAGATACTCTAAAATCTGAAAAATTTCTAATTCCAGTCATTTCAGATACGAATACTCAGCCTGTACTAGATAGTAGAAATATATATACATACATACAAATATATGTGTATGTGCACATATATATATATATATATATATATATATATATATGAGAGGTTGAACCTTCTTTGATGCTCATTGTATATATGTACATATTTATATATAGGGCATGTTTTCAGGATAGCACTTTAGAATTATAAGGTGATAATCCCAGTCCTTGGGAGGCTGAGACAGCAGAATTACCATGAGTTTGACGCTAGCCTGGGCTATATAGTGAGTTCAGGATTAGTCTGGGCTACAGAGTAATACCCTGACTCAAAGTAAATAAATAAATAAATGATAAAGTTAAAAGGTGGGATCAGAAACAATGCTGAATACTTAAATAAAAATTTTACTACAGTAAGAGACACACTGCTGTGAATCCTCATCAAAATATTCCCTCTTACTTTGGACATTTATCCCATTACTGAAGCAGATCTGGAAGTCCTCTTGATGGTGCCTCAGTGTTCTGAATTGTTTAAAAACATTTACCTTTCATAGTCATTTTGACTTTAAAGAAGAGCCAGAAGTTACATGGAAACAGATCTGGTGAATAAGGTAGAAGAGGTCATCCATTTATAAGCCTGCCTTTTTGTTGAATGGTCCTTGGCAGCAGCATTCACTGTATTTTTTAAAATCACAGTTGGAGAAGACACATAGAAAATTTCATGAACTGCTTCAGAAGTGGCAAGAGCCATGAGATAAGTGTGTTCATAGCCAGCAGGAGGATTTGAAGGAGGATTAATGACATTGTCTTTTACAGTAATGAATTTTTCATTTAAAAACATAATTTTTGACCAGCACTTGTAATTAGATGAATTATAGTTATCCCACAAATAAAAAATGGGAAACTGTGGAGGAGATGAACAAATACAGATCAAAGTGAAAGGAAAGGAAGCAATCAGAAACTGAGATTTGAAAAAGTATTGACAGTTTTTGACAAGTGCAGTGAGGTTTGTATCTTAATATGCCCAGTATGCCCATATTGAAGAGAGTTGTGATACAGTGTGAGGGTAGAGTTTAGGAGTGGGCCTAGAGGAGGAGAGAGAGGACTGGGAAGTCAGTAGAGTTAGGACACATAGTACAGTCTTTTAATCTTAACCTTATAGTCAGTTGAGATAGAAAAGTCAGCTGAGATACAGAATCAGAAGGGTAACACTTTAGTAGAAAATGAAGAAAATACTTAGGAGTTCCAAAAGAGGAAATTTGAATGGCTAAATGATACATGAGAAAGATACGCAGTCTAATCAATTATCAAAGAAATTCAGTATAATGCAGTTGATCATGACTTCTTGTGAGATCAGAAACTGTGTGTCACTCTCCTTTTTAGCTCTAGCTTCTGACAGTGCATAGCATTTGTAGACAAACTTACTCTAGTCTCAGCAATTCAAAATCTAAGAATTATTCCTAGGGCACAATAAGAGTTTGTTCTCTCTCTCTCTCTCTCATATATATATATATATATATGAAAACATTCATCATGGTGCCCTTAATGCTAGGTTCTTGATTCAACCCATTTAACTATTTGGGGATTTCTGGTTAAAGAGATACTACACAATAACAATAATAGAATGAGTTAGAATTTCTGCATGTTGATGTGTAGCTATGTTTGTTGTTTATTAAATGAAGTAAGAATTACACATGAAATATTTTCTACAGTGTTTAATATTTTTATGAGTTGGGAGCAGTGTCACATGGCTGTAGTCTAGAGGTGGGAGGCACTGGAATCCCTGAGCCCAATAATACTAGAACTTGCCCGAGCAACATATTGAGATGCTGTCTCAAAACAAAACCAAAAACTTATTTACATGTGTATGATTATATATGTCCTCAGAATTCTGTTTCTTTGAGGGAACGAAATTACTATTTTTAAATTACTATTTTTGTGTGGTGCAGGGATCAACCCCAGGGTTTTGTATATTCAGATATTCTACCACCAGACTACATCCCCAGTCTGAGTGAAATTAATTAGCTTTTCTTATGTTTAGCCATGTTTGAGATTCCCCATCCCACCCCCATAGAGTCTCACTATGTTGCCCAAGCTGGCCTCACACTCCTGAACTCCATTGATTCTTCTGCCTAGGCTTCTCAAGTCAGTAGGCTTACAGGTGCATGCCATAGCACCTGCTTTGTAGTTGTGTTTTTGAGCACAGAGCAGGGATTACTTTATCATGAGAAAAAAAAAAACCTATCAAGGCATATCTCTTGAAAAATATACAGGTGGACAGTCACTTTATTCACATTTATAATAATGCTAAAACACCGAGGGCCAAGAAAGGTTTAGCTAAGTTAGGAGACATTCTACATCTTGTGTGGGAAAATGGCATATGCAGATTTTGTTTTTCTTATGTTTAGCTTGTGAGAGTTTTGAATGTAACACATTCTGATGCTAGTTGGGCTGTTGTATCTAGTTCTCATCTGTATCCTTCACACCTAACAATTCTGTTTACTTTGAAGAAATAATTAGAGCAGAGAGTATATTTGGTTAATATTTTGAAAAAATGAGCTTTCCTCTGTTGCTTTTATCTTTGTATAACTTTATTTAGAGTGTATGCATATATTTATCTCAGGGAGAAAAAAATGGATTGTATAAATTTGATTCAAAAGTAAGTCAGATCAGAAAAAGAGAGAACTACCTGGGGTATGAATTCTTACGAGCCATCGCTTAATTTAGTTTTGAACTTCGTGACAGCCTTATTAAAAAGGAAATTTCAGTTGAATGACTTTCATTGCCTATCAGAAGAAAACAAAGTTTCTTTACCATTGAACTTTGGAAAAAATATATTGTGGGAATCATAATCTTTTTTTTTTTTGCAACAGATTAGAAATCTTTTCTTGGACAACAGCACATTATCATGCCTGGCTCATATAAATATTTTATAATTATTCTAGTGCTGTTTCATATATAACATATCATATTTTAAAGAAGGTGTTTTTGTCGTTCAGGGTTTTTTTCTCATTTTCTTTGTAAGATGAGGAAGAATGGTGGGAATCGAACCCAAGGCCTTGCATATACTCTGCACTCACTCTACCACTGATAGACACCTTCAGCCTGATATTTCAGGGTTTGAATTTAGGTAGTTTAAGGAAATGGTAGGTAGTAGTATGCTCTTTAGACTCTTAACTTTGTACATTAGTAGCACTCTAGTACAAGAGGTCTAATTGTTAGTAACAAAGTTTATTTAGTGGTCTAAATGTGCTATAGGATAATACTCTGGTTACTCTGGTTTTAGTCTCAGAATACTTGTTTTATGTTATTCATTAAACCAAGATACAGTTACTTTTTATGGTTCTGTAGGATTGTGAGTGATAGGGAAACCACAAAGAAATCCCTCAGTATTTCAGTATCCTGAAATATTATATTCTTATCTACACTTACTGGAATATCATGCAGATAAGAACTTAAATATTCATTTGAAGCACTTAACATCCCCCCTATTAAATTGCCTTACTCAGTGGTACTCAGTTGTGCACATCAGGATGTTTTGGTTTTGGTTGTTTTCACTGTTTGAACCACTGGTAAATGTCCTCGAGTCTATCAGTTTATCAGCGCTTTCTATTTTATAATTATGATTATCCCCACTTTCCATTGACTTTACTTTTTTGATTTGACTTGAAGTCATAGACTCAAAATATGCATAGGTATAACTTGATTTTTTTTCATTTTGATCTAAAGCAGGACTTTTTAAAAATTAAAATCAAGACAGTGGTTTAATCTGTCTGTAAGGAAAGGTGTTGCAGGTGCTGATAATCCTTTACCTTGGGCTTTGACAACTTTTTCACATTGTCTTTAATGGAAAAGCTTTATTGCTATAGACAAGCTATTTCCCTTGGTTTGTTTTAGTGAAAATACAGTGATTACAGAAATGCCACTTCTGTGTGTAGAAGTTGCACTCCCACTTTGCCTCCATCCCAAAATAATTTTCCAATACAGTTTTCAGTTGCAGTTACTAGTGTAAGCTAATTTTAGATTTTATTGCTAAGTGTCTCAGTTTTGCCATTTTTTGAGGTACTGATTGAAATACTAATATATTGGGACCAGAAGTATCGGGGGGGTTTTGTTTGTTTGTTTTTCCTCTCTCCAGACAAGGTCTTGCTCTGTAGCCCAGGCTGGTCCTGAACTCACTGGTATTACCCAGGGCGGCCTTGGACTCAGGACAGACCACCTATCTCAGCTTCCTGAATGCTGGGATTATAGGCATGCGCCACCATGCTCAGCTTTTATGTGGTGTTGGGGAATTGAACTCAGGACGTTGCTTTAACCATTGTGCCATTCCTCCAGCCCCCAAGAAATGTCAGTTTTTAAGGACTCTAGAGCAACACCAAACCTGAGGTCAAACTGCCATAAGAACAGGCAACGTGGAAGCTGTGTTTGAGACAAAAACAAAAACAAAAACAAAAACAAAAAAACAAGATAAGGTAGATGCAAAGTAGAAAAGAATCAGATCCTGGAGGACTTGGGTAGGTGGAAATGGGTTGTATTTCTTTATGAACATAGAACAGATTTCTAAAGAAGATTTTAAGGACTTGTAGGAAATATTGAAGATTGGGGTTTAAGTATTACTTTGTCTCTGAATGTACATTTTAGCTAGCAGAGAACTGTAAAAATTGATAAAACTCATTACTGTGATTCCAGCTACTGGAGGCTGAGGCAGGAGGAGTGCAAATTTGAGCCCAGCCTGGACAACTTGTGGAGACTCTGTCTCAAAATAGAAAATAAAAATTGGGCACTAGAGATGTAGCTTAGTGGTAAAGATTCCCTCAAGTTTGATCTCCCATACTCATTCCTTCTTACAAATGGATAAAGTTAAACTAGAGGTGGAGCTCAGTGATAGAGGACTTGCCTACCGTGCATCACAATTTTTTTTTAAAATTGGTAAGGTTCAGGGTTTCACTTGGGGAGGGACATCTAGTATCTTGGACTACTGTTTTCTCTCTGGGTAGTTGTAGAAGATACTAGTATTACTTGATCAACCCACTATCAAAACCCAACTTTAGCATTATTTCCTGTAATTACTTGGAAGACGAAAGGGAGTGAAACCAAAAAAATCAGTAGAAAAAATTTAATTTTTCCTTTTGTGTGTGTGTGTAGTGTAAAGATTGTTTTTCTTCACAGCAACATGAACCGTGAAGACCGGAATGTGCTGCGTATGAAAGAACGGGAAAGGCGGAATCAGGAAATTCAGCAGGGTGAAGACGCCTTCCCACCTAGCTCTCCTCTCTTTGCTGAGCCATACAAAGTTGTGAGTTGTTCTCCTTTGATTTTCTTTTCCCATTTACGTGACATTTTTGCTTGTAAAGTGTTTTACACTGAATTTTTGTTTTAGAAGAGAAACTGTCAGGCATGCTTTTTAACTTCTTTTCCTAAGAATGTATTTTCTGGGTAAGCTTTTTTGTAGTGTAATATATATGTACATGTAAAAAGTACACAAAATAGGTAGTTGTGTCATGGAGAATTTTTATCACATAAACAACCTCAGAAAATGAGTTGTCAGTTCAAGAAATAAGAGCATCACCAGTGTCCAGAAAGGCTTCCTTGAACACCTGTCCTGTGCTGCCTTATACTCTTAAGTGTGATCTGTGTTGGCCCAAACATTCATCTCTATATGCCTGGCTATGCCACTTTGATAGGTATTTCACTTTGTCAGCCTTCAGTTAAAATTCTGTGAGTCACTCTGCGTTGTCTACCTTTTCCTAGGTGTTCTTTGCTTATAACATCAATTAAGATGACATTTCATGGATACTTTTTGTTTCCCCTGTTTCTTGGTACTTGCCTACACATAGTTTGCTAGATTTTATTAACTGTTTGTGTGTGTGAATAAATGTGTCTTTAATATCAGTTGGGTTCACTTTACGTTATAGACTGAATTATGTAATTTTCCTTCTAATGCATTTAATAGTTACTCAATTGTCAGATTAATTTTAAAACTTGCTGTCAGAGGTAATTCATTAAATCAAATCAGTTGTTTTTACTATCATTTTACATGATTTGAGATTACAAGAAACATTTAATACTATAACTTCTGATGCTTCAATGTAGCAGGAGTGACAGTGGATGTCTGATATTTGTTTTGATTTTGTTTTTTAATTGTTTTACATTTTAAAAGTCTAAATAATGTATGAGTACTATATATTTCAGCACTAGTGATTATTGTTAGTAACAACTTATCCTCAGTTTGCTCCTGTGACATTTGATGTTTATTGAAACTGTGTGCCCACTTAAAGCCATTATTTAGAACTTTTAAAGATTTTCAAATTTAAAGGCAATCATACTGACATCATTTATATGAGTATAATAGAGAACCTAGGATTAAGGATTTGGGGTTCAGGATTAAATTAGAGATAAAGGTATAGTGGAAAAAACCAAATTGTCTTCAGAATTTTTAATACTATTTTTATTTTTATCTATTTTTAGTACTATTTTACTATGTTTATTTTTTAATTTCACTGTATTTAGTTGGATTTGTTTTCTGATTGTGATGTTGTCTATAGTAGCTCTTATTTAATACAGTAGGACAGATTTTTCCCAATTTAAACTCACTGATATTTGCTGATCTCAAAATAGTGATGACTCAGTCTTAAGTTGTTTTTAATCCGTAAACTTCTGTTCATATATATGAATATGAAAGGAACCTAAAGCTTCTAGATATCTTGGACCGCTTTTACAGGCTATCAAAATAGGAATGCTAGCTAATCTACTGGCCTGAAACATAATTACATAAGGGAAGATTACTTTTCACTTCTTCAGAAGATTTTGATGTTGTTTTAGTATGTTCATTGTGGAAATTTGGAGGCTTTTCCTCCCTGAAACTTACTATGTATATTTTATTGGAAAAATGGAACCTATAGAAATTATGTATTTGGAATTTACTTTTAGATGTTAACTTTAAAATAAGTGATGAAGACTCCCATTGAGAAGCCCCTTTCTGCTTGAAGGTTAGATAGTCATAGAATTATATTTTACTTCTGATTATGCTAATAGTGTAATTTTATTTTGTATTTTTTGTAGACTAGCAAAGAAGATAAATTATCAAGTCGTATTCAGAGTATGCTTGGAAACTACGATGAGATGAAGGATTTCATTGGAGACAGATCTATACCAAAGCTTGTTGCAATTCCCAAGCCTACAGTACCACCTACAGCAGATGATAAATCAAACCCCAGTTTCTTTGAACAGAGACATGGAGGCTCTCATCAGAGTAGTAAATGGACTCCAGTAGGGCCTGCACCCAGCACTTCTCAGTCTCAGAAACGGTCCTCGGGCTTACAGAGTGGACACAGTAGCCAGAGGACCAGTGCAAGTGGCAGCAGTAGCACTAACAGTAGTGGCCAGAGACATGACCGTGACTCATATGGCAGTAGTCGGAAAAAAGGTCAACATGGATCAGAACACTCCAAATCACGATCTTCTAGCCCTGGAAAACCCCAGGCTGTTTCTTCATTAAGCTCTAGTCATTCCAGATCTCATGGGAATGATCACCATAGCAAGGAACATCAACGTTCCAAATCACCTCGAGACCCTGATGCTAACTGGGATTCTCCTTCTCGTGTTCCTTTTTCAAGTGGGCAACACTCAAATCAGTCTTTCCCACCTTCGTTGATGTCAAAGTCCAGTTCAATGTTACAGAAACCCACTGCCTATGTGCGGCCCATGGATGGACAGGAATCGGTGGAACCAAAACCATCCTCTGAGCACTACAGTGGCCAATCCCATGGCAACAGCATGACTGAGCTGAAGCCCAGCAGCAAAGCACATCTCACCAAGCTGAAAATACCGTCCCAACCACTGGATGTAAGTCACAATTTAGAGCTTTTAACATGTGAAACATTTGTCTGTGGAATTATGAGCTTGAACTGTATTCTTGCTTTTATAGTAAAGAATATAAGAGTTTAAAGATGGGGGAAAAAGTTTAAAGATTTTGGGACTTAACTCTCAAGTGGATTCATAAAGTTCTGAACTTCTGATCTTATAAAGTAAGAAAAAAAAAAGGGCTGGAGGAATGGCCCAGCGGTTAAAGCACTCGCCTAGCCAGCACTAAGATAAGCACTTAAGTACCAGTTTTTGATTCCCCTGCACTACATAAGCCAAGCATGGTGGTGCATGCCTGTAATTCCAGCACCTTGGGAGGCTGAGGCAGTAGGATTGCCGTGAGCGCAAGGCCAGCAGCAGCCTGGGCTACAGAGTGACAACCCCACCGCCCCCCCCCCCCCAAAAAAAAGAGGAAATGTCATTTTCTTAGCATTCAGGTATTAAGGTAGCAATACAATTAAAAACAAAACATAGTTTATTGGGACCCATGGAGATGATAGTGTATAGTTTGGATTTTACTGTCCATTTCTCTAGTTGTACTTGAAAGAATTGAGGCAGGTGCTACAGCTGCATACTAAAACATGCTATTTAGAATAATCAAATGAAGTAAGCAGTTATCATGAAATAGCTGAAAGTTTTTTAATGTAGTTTGTGCAGTAAAAAATTCTTGAAGTGTGATCAGTAGCCAAAAATCATAGCTTGCGACTCCAAATAGTGGGAGAGGAGTCAGGAGTACATACGGCACTGTTTTGAGAACATGTTAAGAATCTTTCCAAGTTAGTGGGAATAGTGGAATCATAAATACTTCTTTAAACTTTGTCATTTGTAATAAATGTTTTAAAATATGTATAATAAATACTAAAAATCTAATAATTACTGTAAATCTAATAGATATATTTCTGTTTCTTAAGGCTTCAGCTTCTGGTGATGTTAGCTGTGTGGATGAAATTCTTAAAGTAAGTTTTGTTTTTTTTACTTTTCTCAATCTTTTTATTTAATTATGATGTTCTGATACTCTGTTACTCTCCTGCCTGTGTTTCTCAAAGGATCTGTGGCAATGGATTGCTTTTATGTGTAACATTATTATGTCCGTCATACATAATAGAATCTTTTATGCTTACACTTAGGTTCTGAATCACATGATTTATTTCAAAGACTTGGCTTTCTTTTTAGGTAAAACAAGTTACAGCCTTAACAGTTTGCCTCGAAAAGAGGAAGAAATCAAATAGAAGTTTACTTTCTTGTGATTATCAGTAAATAATTTAAAGCACTAAAATATCTCAGTAGTTATTGGTGAGACCATTATGTTGAAATGAGTTTGTTTTGTGGCCCATCTGTACATAGTGGCCAGATCCTACAATAGTATTCCATTTTGAATGTTTTATTTGAAACATTTTAAATGTATATATGACCGTACATTCCTCTTTTGGAAAAAGAGAAAGTCCGATGAGTTAGTAGCATTGACTGTTTTACTCAGACAGGAGAAGACTGTTGGTCATGTATTCTTTGTACTTTTTGTGTAGGTACTTGTATTTCATTATGGACACGTTTGAGATTACTCTGCCCTTGGCTGCTTCAGCGTGTTTGTCTTCCCTTCCTTCCTTACCGTACTATCTCTGTTTGCCTCTACCATTTTGCTTAGCCTGTTTCTCTAAGGTTATTTCTCCTTTTTAGAGGGACTTGATTTTTATTTTCTGTTCTTCTCTCTTTTTGGGATGTGATCTCACTGTAGTTTCACTGTAGTACTCTGGCTGGCCTTGAACTTGCAGTTCGTCTTGCCGTGGCCTCCTCAAGTAGCTGGAATTATAGGCATATGCCACTATGCTTGTTTGTTATAACTCTCTGCTATTTTAGAATTGTAAAGATTTTATTTTTTCTCTGTAAACATTTTTTTTATGGTTATTCTTTGCTGCCTTTATTTTCTGTCTGCCTTGCTTACCTGTGGTTCTCTGCCCTTTTAGAAGCCTTGTATCATTTCTTAGGTATGGATGCATTCTCTCAGCCTCTTCTTTCTTTCTGCACTTTAACTCCACTTTGCTACCCATCTTGGCGTTATCTGTTACACAGCTATAGGTTTTTCCTGCTTTGGCTTCTTTTAAGTTTGGATTTATGTCTTTACTGCCATTTGAATCTCTTTTGTTCTTGTGGCTTAACATGTATTAAATGATACTTCTCAGACTTATTTCGACTAGTAATACCACCAGACTGTCGTACTTAAAAGTATAGAATCCTGCTTATCTCCAACTTCATCCTCTCATATTCTAAGAAGTAGGTATAGACTTTGAAATGCCCTTAAAAATATCCATTCCTCTCTTTACATTTCTGCCTTCAAAGTCTTTCTGCTCATCTATCTTCTACATTACTTGCACATTCTTTACTTTAGTCTCTAGTCTTAATAACTTTAAAAAAATATTTAGTGGCTCTCTAAGCGCAGTAGAAAGAATAGTGTCCAAATGTAACATTAAAGACCGTGTATGGGCTAGTACTAACTTCTTCTATTACTGGGTAACCACTTTTACTAGTTTCTATAAGCCATGCCCTTTCTTATTCTCTTATTCTTCTCCCTCCCCTTCCCAACCCCCCCTTTTTTTTTTCCTATATTGGGAATTGAACCCAGGGCCTTCACACAGAACTTCTCTAGCCCTTTATTTTTTATATTGAAACAGGGCCTCACTAAGTCACTTAGTTATACACTCTGAGCTTGAACTTATGATCCTCCTATCTCAGCCTCCCAGAGTACTGGGATTACATGCATGCATCACTACACCTGGCTTCTTTTACTTTCTAAAAGTAAGCTTTCATGGACTATGTTTCTTCTGCCTCTTCAGTAGCCTTACATTCTTTTTTATTAGAAGCCCTATGAAAACCTTCTTTCTCTTGCATCAGACGATTTTAACTCTTTCTTTTAAATCTTGTATCACCTTTCTTACTTTCTTTTGGTGCTTTGTATATGAAGTTTAAAGGAGCATATATTTTCCTCCTGAGTTCTCAATAATACATGGTATTTTAGTACTTGATTTTATTGTACTTAATTATCTCTTTGATATTACTTACCAATTATTTTAGATTTTGTATGTTACAAGTTTTGGCATAGGACTTTTAGTATAGTAGATGCTTAATCACTTGATGATAGAACCTTGATGGTATTTTCAATTGGATTTTTGTTGTTGTTATTGTTGTTGTTGAGTGAGACAGGGTCTCATTCTTCTGTAGTTTAGGCTATTCTTAAGTTCACTATGTAGCTATGTAGCCCAGGCTGACCTTGTACTCATGGTAATCCTCCTGTCTCAGCCTCCGCAGTGCTGGGATTACAGGCGTCCACCATCATGCCTAGTTAATTGTTGTGTATTGCTGAGGATTCAAACCCAGAGGCTTGCACATGCTAAGCAAGTGCTTTAACCACTGAGCCATACCTTTAGCTCCTGGGAAAATATTTTGATGTTTGAGAGAAAGTATCACTGCTAAAATTTGGAGGTGTGTGAATTTTTGTTTCCTTTTCCCTTCCTTATGTGCAGTCTGCAAGGGATTTCAGGTTCTCTTCATATTCCCTTTGTGTTTTTTATTTTCATGTGATTTATAGTCATAGTTTTTCTAGGAATAAATTTATGAATTCATGAACTTAAGAATTTAAGGAAAACTTCAAATCCAAAAGCATTGTTTTTGCTGAAAATTAGTTACTCCATGCAGATTGAGCGCCTGTTATGTGTAAAGCACTGAGGATGCCATGGTAATGAGAGTTGCACTCTTTGAGCTGACATTCTAGACCTGAGCAGAGGAAATAGGAAGAGCATTCTAAGAGGATACGGAGCAGTTATGTGCAGGTGGCCCTTTTAAGAGGTTCACAGAGATGCTAAATCAAGTGCCCCCTTCTCCCGTCTGTCATTCTAGTGGCCAAAGGTAGCTGCTGTTGATTAATTGTCCTTCCAGGTACACACACATACATTCAGTTGGTCATAAACTGTGACTGCGATTTGTGACTGTCACTTACCAATGATTTATGCACATAATATCAGAAGTTAAGTTTTCTCATTTTAATGATTGCTTGGTGTTCCATGTATGAGTGTTTGCTATTTTAGTTAATTTGGATACCTATGTTGTTTTTTCTTGTGTGTGTGTGTGTATGTATGTGTATGTGTGTTTACTGGGGATTGAAACCAGGTTCTTTTTAAAATTTCTTTAACTGTTAAGCTATGCCTTCAGCCCCTATGTCACACGAAATTCCTAATTTGCTTATTCTGGGCTTGGATTTGCAATCCTGCCTTCGCTTCCCAGAGTGCTGGGATTACAGGTGTGTACCATTAGGCCCAGCTTTATTTCTAGCTTTATTTCCAGTTTTTAAATGTGAGTTTGTGAAATTTCTATTTTTTCATAAGTGAATAAAGATACATTTCTAAGCATTACACCACCTTTAATTTACCTCATGGCTTACTTGAAACTAAATAGCCAGAATAAAACACTTCTTTGTTTCTAAGTGTAATATTCCTTGCTGCTCCTCTAATGTACTCACATACATAGAGATATATGTATATGTGATCCCATACCATGCTTGGACATGTTTCGTATGATTGCACAGAAGGCAGTACATAAAATCAGAGTTCGGGTCTTGTTTGTTTCTTGTTTTCTCATGTATTTTTGGAATCTCTTCTGAATTACTTACCTGACCAGATTTTTCTATAAGTATATGAGCTCTGTAGTCAGACTTCTTAGGATGAAATTTTTATTCATCACTTAACCTTTGTCCTTCAGTTTCATTCTAGAGATAGGGTAATTATGGTCTGTCTCTGTGTCATAATGGAATTGTGAGTACTAAATGAGTAACAGACATGTAAAACACTTAGCACAGTGTCTGGTCCGTTTAAGGTACCCAGTGAATATTAGCTGTTTTCCTTGTTACCCATTTTGCCCACTTGCACAGCAAGCTCTTCCTTAGTAGTTTTATTATGTGCTTTGTAATTGGCTACAGGCTGATTACTGTAGCTAATTCACAGGGAGTATTTCTTATTTACCTTCCTATAACCAGCCCCATAAAGGCTTGCACACAGTTGTGCTTTAAAAATTTATCAACTAAATATGTATAATTTTGGAGGAGCAGTCAATAAACCAGTATTTATAAGTACCAATCTGGTTATTAGATGTATAGATTTTATCCTTGACCTGGTTGAAAACAAACTGTAATGATTACATTTCAGGAGATGACGCACTCATGGCCTCCCCCTCTAACGGCTATTCATACACCATGCAAAACAGAACCTTCTAAATTTCCTTTTCCAACTAAGGTAAGTAATAAAATATCTTTGTAAGAAAAATTTGTATGGCTCAACTAAAATTATATGCCTTTAGAATTATCTCGTCAGTCCCAATATAATGGGAGACAGACTGTATAAATAGGTAAGTTCTGCTAGTGACAGTTGCTATGAAGAAATTTAAACAGGTTAATGGAATTAAGAATATCTTGGATAGAGAGGTACTTAAGGAAGCTGGGGAAGTGTTATGGGGTGAAACTTACAAGGCATTGATTTTTGTTGTACCCTAGTATTATATTCTAGGTTAGAGGTGGTAAAGGCTTTACTCATTGTGAGGAGCCCATTTCAGTTGAACATGGCAGCTGTTCTATGGAAAGTTTCCTAAAACAACACTTTCAAGCCTGTCTAAAATCAGCAGATTAATTTTTTTTAACATTAACTATACTCACACAAATAATACAAAAATTCTTGAGAAAGTTTGTCCAAGAACCCTAGGAATAGTCTTTCCTCTATCCTTTATCAGCACTCTTTTTATATATGTGTACCTTTGCAAGTCTTTTTATATGCATTTACACATGTACATATGTGATTTTGTATGTGTACTCATTACATAAAATATTTTTATTTCTACAGAACATTTTGTATCATTAATCTGGCAGCAGTAATCTTGGAGACCTTTCCATGTTATTACGTATAATTTTCTTTCATCTTCATGTATGATATAAATATATCCTAGGTTAGCCATTTCTCTTTGGTATTTAGGTTGTTAACCTGTTTTTGTTGTTGTTTTTCAGGCAGGGTCTCACGGTGTAGTCCAGTTTGGTTCTGAACTCACTGCTTCTTCAGTACTTTTGTGTTGTATTGTTTGATTTCTGTATTCTAATAAGTAATAATTGCAGATATATCTCCCATTTAGAATTTTGTCTAAGTTTTATGGTCAGAAAACACTGATTTTTGATGAAACATATTCTTCATTTACATCTTTTTAGTGTCTTGTTAAAGAAGATTTCTCTTCCAGAATCATAAGTGCACTCTTTTAACATGGTTTCTGTTTTTTTAAAATGCTTGTCTTTAACCTATTTTTTGTAAATGATGCAACATAACTTTCTGTCTCCATGTCTCCTGTGCCATTTGTATTTCATATATAGTTTGAGGATTTATTTTTGTTTGTTGTTGAGATAGAGTCTCACTGTGTGTATACCAGGCTGGCCTTGAACCTGATGTGTAGCCCAGGCTAGTCTTGAACTGATGGTCCTCCTTCCTCATGTTTTTGAGTGCTGGGATTACAGACTTGTGCCACGCCATCTGGCTTCAATTTGAATTTTGATAGACATACACATATGTGTAACCACCACTCTAATTAAGAATAGAGAATTTACATCAATCATCCCCTCAAAATTTCTCATCCCTGCCAACGGCCCTATGCAATTACTGATCTGTTTGTGCCACTATAGAGATGTCTTGTTTTTTTCTAGACTTTTCTTGTTTGTTGTTGTTATTATTTTTTGAGATAGGGTCTTACTCTAGTTCAGCTTGGTCCTGAACTCACTACGTAACCCAGGCTGCTCTCGGTCTCACAGCCTCAGCCTGAGAGTCTGCCTCATGAGCTAGAATTATGGATGTATGTCACCATTCCTGGCTCAGTTTTTCTAGGCTTTTCGTAGAGATCGAATCCATATGGTGTATACTTTTTTACACGCTTGCTTCCTTTTGTTCAGCCTATGCTTATAGAAGTTTTTCATGTTGTGTATGTGTACGTGTACGTGTACATGCGTGCTGTGGCTGGAACCTGAGGTCTCTGTATGCAAAGCATATATTTTCCTCTTCATTTTAAATTATTACTGGTGTATAATAATAGCAAAATTTGTTATTGTTGTTGTTTTTTTGTGTTTCTGGGAATTGCCCCAAGCGCCTTCTCTTTTAGCTACATCCCAGCCCACTTTCATTGTTTGAGGTAGAGCTTTGGTAAGTTGCCCAGGCAGTTCCCAAACTTGAAATCCTCCTTCAGTCTACTCAGGGTGCTGGGATTATGGACTTGCACTACCAGGCCCAGCTCAAAATTCATTTGTCTTTTATCTGTTGATAATGGGTTATTTTTAGATTTAGGATGTTAAGAAAAAAGATCTAGAATCATGATAAATAGAATTGTTGAGTCATATGGTGAATGCATATTAAATTTATAGTAAACTGAAAACTATTTTCCAGACTGATTGTTCCACACTTCCACCATACCCGATCTCTACCTTCCTGCGGTTTATTACATTCCAGTTGTTTTACTTCGTGTCTGCATTTAGTATTGTCTGCCTATTTAATTTTAGCTTTTTTTTTTTTCTTTTGGCTTTGGGCTGAATTATATCCCTGATCCATTTTTATTTTGAGGCAGGGTCTCATTAAGTTACCTGGGCTGGACTCAAACTTGACATCTTCCTCCTTTGGTCTTCTGCAGAGCTGGGGTTACAGACCTGCACCTCCAGGCTTAACCAGCTTTAGTTTGCCATTTTACCAGGTGTTTAAATGTGCATTGTTTTTATTTTCATTTGTATTTCCCTGAGATGATGCTGAATACTCTGTTCATATACTTACTGGCCATTCCCATACAGGTTGAGTGTCCTGTATCCAGAATGCTTGGGATTGGAAGTGTTTCAAATTTCAGAGGTTTCTTTTTTGTGGGGGGCGGTGAAATAGTTGTCTAAATGCAGAATTTATGTTTCACATAGACCTTACACATATGGCCTAAAAGATAATTTTAGGTGATATTTTTATTGTATGTGCAATTTAATTATAACGTGTCATATGAGCTTAGGTGTGGAATTTTCCATTTAGTTTCTTATTGTTACTCAAGTTTCAGATTTTGAAACACTTTGCATTTTGGGCTTTCAGACTGGTCATGCTGGTCTTACATCTTTTTTGCAATGTCGTTTTAGAATGTTTTATTTTGGGTTTGGAAAGCAGCTCAGTGTAGAGTGTTTGCCTGTAGCATGCATGAGGCCCTGGGTTCTATCCCTGGCACCATTAAAAAAAATTAGGTGTTTTTTTCTGTGGAGGTATTGGGACTTCTCGGAAGTTTTCTTATAGGTGGGTGGGTGGGTGGGGTGTGTGTGTGTGTCTCTGTGTGTGACGGTATATATGTGTGGTAGTGGGGATTGAACACAAGACTTTGGTTCTGTCCTAGCCCATTGGTATTGCTTGAGAAAGGATCCCACAAAGTTGCTGAGTTGTCTCTGCTGGGGTGGCCTTGTCAGCCCCCTTCCTTGGCTTCCCAGGGTGTTGGGATTATAGACCTGCGCTGCCTGGCTTGATTAGATTGTATTTGTTCTGAGAAGTAGGCTTATTCTGTTATTCTAAAAGGAGCAGGAAAGTACTTCTTTATTTTTTTCTGAAAAAATTTGTAGAATGTTGGTATTAGTTCCTTGATAGCCTTCTTAGAATTCAGCAGTGAGACTATCAGAGCATGTTGTGTCCTTTTATTTGTTTATGTGAGTTGCTGGGAATAACACCAGCGCCTCATGCTTAATGCATTAGTGCATCATCTGTTGTTGCCCCATTACGGTTTTTAATTACAAATTCATTTTCTTTAAACAGAAAGTTATTCATACAGTGTATCCATTCTGGTGTTACTGTTGGTAATTATTTTTATAGAAATCAAGTTTGTGGGCCTAGAGGTATTTTATAATATTTATTTATTTATTTATTTATTGAGGCAGGGTCTTACTCTTTTTGTGTAGTCCAGACTGATCCTGAACTCACCCAGCCTGGCCTCAAACTCATGGCAGTCCTCCTGCCTCAGCCTCCTCAGTGCTGGGATTTTAGATATGCTCCACCACAACCAGTTTATGTGCTTTCAGTCATGAAACTCTTCTACTTAGTGCTTGCCAGGCAGGCATTTTAACCGTTGAGCTACTCCTCCAGTCCTCTTTATTTAATGTCAGTAGGATCTCTTTTGAAGTTCTTTTTCTGCTATTTGTGATTTGAGGTTTTTTTCTTTTCCCTTCTTCATCAGGCTAGCTAGAGGGTTATCATTTAGATTGGTGGTTTCCAAGAACCATCATTTTTTTCCAAGAGGATAAATGGATTAGACAGAATTTTATTTATTTTTCTTTAAGACAGGGTCTCACTGTGTAACACAGGCTGGTCCTGAACTCTCTGGTGTAGCCCAGGCTGACCTTGGACTTGGGACAATCCTCCTGCCTCAGACTCCTGAGTGCTGGGATTACGGGTGTGTGACATCATGCCCAGCTTTCATGTGGTGCTGGGGTATCAACTCAGGGCCTTGTGCTTGCAAGGCAAGTACTCTAATGGCTGTGCCATTCTTCCAGCCCCAAGACAGAATTTTAAAAGCACATAAAGAAATGGAGTATGGGCCCTCAAGAGAGGGAGAAGCCTCGTACATCTGGAGCTAGGGATGTTTTTGTGTTACGAGAGAGTGGAAATCTGTGGTATTTATGAATTCATAGAAAGCTTGGCTTACTGAAGAAAAGCCACGAGATAGAAAGATGATGGCTTGTTTTACAGGAGAAAGTCCCAAGTCCAGTTCAGGTGTATTTTTTAATGATTGTATGCTGTCTTTTTTACAATAATTTGCACAAGATTTTCTAATTTTCTATGTGATGTCTTCTTTGATCCATGAGTTTTTTTAGAAGCACATGATGTGTTTTCAAATATGTAAGGATATTTTATATATCATTTTTTATTACTATTATTTTTGAGGTAGGGTCTTGCTCTGTAGTCCAGGCTGGTTCTGAACTCCTTGTGTAGCTCAGGATGGCCATGAACACCTGGCAGTTTTCTTGACTCAGCCTCTCAAGTGTATACCACCACACCTAGCTTATGTGGTGCTGGGGAACTGAACCCAGGGTCTTGAACTTGCTAGGCAAGTGCTTTAACCACTGAGCTATTTTTCCAGCCCTTAAGTATTTTATTATTGACTTATTTTTATTTTTGCCAGAGAATATATGCTATGTAATTTCAGTCTTTTTAAGCATATTGAATTTTTTGTACAGCGAGGTGTATGATCTTTTTTAGTTCTGTATATCTCAGAACAACTTGATTGAGAGTGATTTAGTCATCTGTATTTTATTGACCTGCTTGTTCCCATCAGTTACTTGGATTTGTGTCATTTGTCCTTTTAGAAACGTCTGTCAGGTTTTGGTTTATGTGTTTTGAGGCTTTTTCATTAAGTACATGTGCATTTAAAAGATTGTTTATGTCTCTGTTATGAATTGATCCTTTTTGTTATTGTGAGATCCCCTGCTTATCAAGACTATCCATGCTTACTATGAAATTTTTATCTCATAATAATATAGCCACTGTAACTAGTCTGGTTTACCATTTTCTAGTCTTTTAATCTGTCTGTGCCTTTAAGTTTAAAATTGGCTGGCTGACTGTCTTTAACTCTAATTCTTTCTCTGCTGTATTGAACCCAGGACCTTAGCACTGAACCATATCCCTAACCATTATTTGTTGTTCTGTTTTGAGACAGTTTTGCTAAATCACTAAGTTGCCCAGAATGGGCTTGAATTTGTGATCCTCTCACCTCAGACTACCAGGGCTCTGGGATTACAAATTGTGACATTACTCCCTTCTAGAGTTAGTTTCTTTTGTCTTTATTTTTCAAATTTTTATTAGTTTGTATTTTCAGTACATAATAATTACACTCATCTTGAGGAGTTTGTGCATATATATATCACATTTTGATCATTTTGACTTCTGCTTCTCATGTTCTCACAACCCCCACATCCCCTTTACCTCTCCCCAAAAATCTATCTTCTACCATTCTTTTTTCTTTTTTATTCTATTATAGTTTGGTTTTATTGAAAAAACCAGGCAATATTTAACCTTCTGTGTTTGATTCATTTTGCTAAGCATGATGGTCTCAGGGTGCATCCATTTTCCTACAGATGACTTAAATTTATTTTTCTTTATGGCAAAGTGGTAAATATACCAGATTGTCTTTATCCATTCATTTGTTAATGGACATATCAGCTGATGCTGTGATTTAACAATTACTGAGTTGTGTTGCTATAAACATGGGTATGCATATATAACTGTAGTATGATGTCTAACTCTTTTGGAACCATTCCCAGAAGAGAGGTATAGCTGGGTTGAATGGGAAGCAGTATGGAGCTTCCTAAAGTTGTTTTCTTTAAGGCAGTATATAACTGAGTTTTGATTTGTATATTCAGTCTGACTAATCTCTGGTATTTAATCTTAAAATATTTAAATTGTGTGTGTATTTATGTATTTATTGTATCGGGGATTAAACCCGGGGTCTTCACACTGAGGATCATCCATAGCTCATTTTATTTTTTGTTATCATCTATATTATTTCATCCCTATAAAGCATTTTTTAATTTGTAAAGTTAAAACTTGAATTTATCAGAAGACCTTGAATATACATTGATTATTCTGTTACCTATTTTCAGTAACAGTTTTATCAAGATATACATGGCATATACTTTAGCCATTTAGAATACCATCATAAGGATAGGGGCATAGCTCAGTGGTTAAAGCACTTGACTAGTGTACACAGGCCTTTGATTCTATTCCCTAGCACCACATAAACCAGGTGTGGTTGTACCTGCCTGTAATCCAGAACTCAGGAGACTGAGGCAGGAAGATTGCAGTGATTTTGAGGCCAGCCTGGGTACATAGTGAGTTCAGGGCCAGCCTGGACTACAATTATTTCATAAATTGGTTAATTTATTAATTGAAATAAAATGATGATATATATATAGGCAAAACTCCCATTGGTTGGCTTTTAGCTTTCTTGATGGTATTCTTGGAAGCATAAATGTTTTAAATTTTGATGTAGTCTAATTCAGTTTTTGCTGTTGTTTGTGCTTTTAGTGTTATCTACAAAACCATTGCACAGTGCAAGGTAACAATGGTTTGAATCTTTTTTCTTTTAAGAGAAAGTTAAATAAGTTTAACTTAATTGAAGTCTTTGATCTTTGTCAGTGTTTGAGAGAGGATGTTGCTGAATGGCCCAGGTAGCCAGCAGTTCTCTTGCCTCAGTTTCCTGCATGCTATGGTCATAGAATTGCACCACCTTGCCTTGCTTTCTTTGATCTATTTTGGTAAAACTTTTTGTCTGTGGTGTGAAGTAGGACTCCAGAATTGTACTTTTCCATTTGTTTATATTGTTCAGTACAATATCTGTTTGGATTTTTTGTCCATTTTTTAATTGAATTGTTGTATCCACCTTTTAAGTTTTGAAAGTTTTTTATTTTCTAGATGTAAGTCAATTGTCAGATGGTGGTTTGTAAGAGTTTTCCTAGTCTGTGGCTTGACTTTTTTAGTTTTTTAACTGTCTTCCTAAGAGCAGAAGTTGATTTTTATTTTTATGAAATCTATTTAGTTAGGTTTTTTTTTTCTTTTATGATCAGTGCTTTTTGCTTTTTGGGGTCTAAGGAGTCTTACCTAATCTAAAATCTCCTGTCTTTTATTCTAAACTTCTTAGTTTCAGATTTTACATTTAGGTCTGTGATCCATCCTAAGGTATGATTTTTTTTTGTATGTTCTAATAGGAAGTGGGACATAGTTCATTTTTTATATGTTATGTTCAGTTATTCCAGCATACTTATTTAAAGGGTTTTTCTGTGTATTGAATTCCCTTTGCAGTTACAGTTTACCTTACATGTATGATGCATTTCTAAATTTTTTTCTCTTTTGTTAATCTTTTATGGTACCAGGATACTCATTTTGATTATCTGACTTTAAGATTTACTATAAAACTATGGTAAAGTAAATCCTCCATATATATTCTTTTTTTTCAAAGTTTAATTCATCTAGTTCCTTTGTATTTTAAGATGAATTTTACGAGCAGCTTCTTGGTTTCAACATTAACACCTTACCTTCTGGTATTTTGATATGAAATTATATTGGATCTATGAATCAGTATGAGAAATGATACAGTAATTATCCTGAAACTCCTAGTTATGAACACTTTTTTCTATTTAAACTTAATTTAATTACTTTATGTAAAATGAAATCTTATAATATGTGGTCTTTTGTAACTGGATTCTTTTACTCAGTATATTTTCAAGGCTAATGCAAGTTACAGCACATATCAGTACTTCATTTTTTTATAGACAAAAAAATCTCTTATGTGAACCAGGATTTGTTGGTACATTCATAAGCTATTAGACATTTGAGTTGTTTCACTTTTTGACTATTATGAATAATGCTGCTATAAAAATTCTTGTAGAAGTGTTTGTGTAGACATATACTTTTATTTTGCTTGATTATATACCTAAGAGTAGCATTGCTACATCTTATTTTGCTTTGTTTAATCATGTGAGGAACTGCCAGAATATTCCATATCATCTATAACATTTTACATTTCTGCCAGGGTTCTGATTTCTCCACAAGGCTTGTTAGTATCTGTCTTTTTAATTTTAATCATCCTGCTGGTTATGAAGTACTCATGGGTTTGATTTATATTTCCCTGATGATAGATGATGTAGGATATTTTTTCTTTTTTCTCAAACTTTTTACTGGTATATATTTTCAATACATAATAATTACATCCAACTTGAGTAATTTGTGTGTACATATTAACTTATCTTGGTCATTTTTACTTCCTTCCCTCCTTCACCCCTCTCACATACACTCATGTATCCTTTCCACAAAATTTGTTGTCCTATTTTCTTCCATCACTCTTACTTTTCTTTCCTTCCTTCCTTCCTTCCTTCCTTCCTTCCTTCCTTCCTTCCTTCCTTCCTTCCTTCCTTCCTTCCTTCCTTTCCTTCTGAGACAGAGTCTCAGTTTGTAGTCCAGGCTGATTCTGAACTCACTTGTAGCCCAGACTGGCCTTGAACACACAGTAATCCTCCTGCCTCAGCCTTCCCAGTGCTGGGATTACAAGCATGCACCACCACGCTTTGCTTTCTTTTACTTTTTTATAGCTCTTCTCATATTAGAGAAACCATGTGGTATTTAACCTTCTGTGTCTGATTCATTTTGCTAAAGCAAGATGGTCTCAAGGTATGTTCATTTTCCTACAAATGACTCAGATTTATCTTTCTCTATGGTGGAGTAGTACTCCATTGTGTAAAATATGTCACATCTTTATCCACTCATATGTTGGTGGACATATTTGCTACTTCCAAGATTTAGCTATTAGGAATTATTCTGCTATAAACATGCATCACTTTTGTATGATATCTTCCAGTCTTTTGGGAAGATACCCGGAAGAGAGGTATTGATAGGTCATTTGGAATATCTATTTTCAGTTTTTTGAGGAATATCCATACAGTTTTTCTTCATGGTTATTACCAGTTTACACTCCCACTGACAATGTAGAAGAGCTCCTTTTGCTCTACAATCTTGCCAGCATTTTTTGAGTTCTTGATAAATGCCATTCTTACAAGATCAGTTTTGAATCTCTGTATTTTGATTTGTATTCTCTATGGCTGAAGATGCTGAACATTATTTCCTAAAATGTCTTTTCTTGTACTCATTGACTACATATCTTTGTGGGAGAAATACCTATTTAGATACTTTTCCCATTTTTAGCAGGCTTGTCTTGTATCTTTTAATTGTAAGAGCTCTTTGTATGTTGTGGGTAATAATTTCTTTCTTTCTGTGAGTTTTTACTTTCCTGAAGTTGTCCTTTGAAGCCAAAAATTTATAATTTTCAGGGAGTCCAATTTCTCTATCCAGTTTATTTTTGTTATGTCACGCTTTGGTATTATATGTAAGAATTCTTTGCCAAATTGAAGTTTGTTATAATTTAGCACCATCTTCTAAGGATTTTATATTATAGCTTTAGCTTTTATGTTTAGTTTTCAGGCTTGATCCATTTTGGGTTCTTTTGTATAATGTGATGTAAAGATCCAACTGTTCTTTGGCATGTAGCTGTTCGGTTATTTTAGCAACATTTATTGAAAAGATTGTTGTTTCTTGTTTTTGTTTTTGTTTTTTGAGACAGAGTCTCAACTAGAGATCAAGGGCCAAGGCTTTTGCACTGAACTACATCCCCAGTTCTTTTTTAATTTTGATTTTTTTGGCTTTATTTTTGGAAGTAGGGCCTTTTTTGAGACAGGGTCTTGCTCTGTAGCCTAGGCTGTTCCTGAACTCACTGGTGAAAAGACTGTTGTTTTCTGGGCTGGAGGAATGGCATAGCTGTGCATTATAAGCTCAAGGCCCTGAGTTCTTCCTTAGGACTACATAAAAAGGTGGGCATTCCTGTAATTTGAGCACTCAGGAGGCTGAGGCAGGTGGATTTTTCTGAGTCCAAGGCCAGCCTGTATTACACCAGTGAGTTCAGGACCAGCCTGAGCTACAGAGCGAGACCCTGTCTCGAAAAAGAAAAAGAAAAAAAAGACTTAGTTTTTCCTGTTGGAGGGCACCCTTGAAAGCAGATGACTATAGATGTAGATCTTACAACTTTTGTGGGGAAAGTGTGAAAGGATTGAACCCAGAGCTTTCATACGGAGCTACATCTCAAGTCTTTTTTTAATTTATTTTTTATTTTGTGGTAAGGTTGCACTAAGTTGCCCAGCCTGGGCTGGAATCTTCCCTAAGTGTTCAGATTACAGACATATTCCACCATGCCCAGTTTAGATGTACTTTTTTTTTTTAAAGCAGCAAAATTACACTTTAGTTTTCATACTGTTTGGATTCCTTTATAGATAATTCTATTATAAAAGGAAGATTATCCTTTTTTTTTTTTTTTTGATGGTACCAGGGCCTTCACCTAACTAAGCGCATTTTTTTTTTTTTTTGAAGCTTTTGATTTTGAGACAGGGTCTTAGTAAGTTGCTCAGACTGGGCTTGGAACTTGTGCTTCTACTTCAGCTTCCCAGTGTGTTGGGTTTCAGACCTATGCCTCCATGCCTGGCTTATACTTACTGTTAAGAGGCTTTTAGGAACCCTTGGTAATTTTAGTACATCATGTACCACAGACTTAATCTAGAAAACTGCACATTTTTCACCCAAAACCAGATGTTCTGGTGATGAATGTAATTTAGAAATCCATGGGTTGTTTGTAAGTAGTGACATTTCTTTTTGGGTTTTTTTTTTTTTTGATACTTACAGTAGGTGCTGTGGTATTACAGGACTTTTCAAAAGAAGTATACAATAGACCCTCAAGCTGCTAAGTTTTATAAAATATTATTAACAAGAGAAGGGAGGGAGTAGAATGACATGGCAACATCCATGTGGTGTTTTTCTATAGTTATATAAGTTGCATATTTTCAATGTATATAGGTTGCACACTACTTTTACTTACTGTGCTATCTTTAGTGTTGGTGTTTTTTTAATTAAGCATTTTCTTAAGACTAGGATTTTTAAATTGAAGCTGTTTACTCTCTAGACCTCCAAATTACATTCTGAGTTCCAGGGATGCTCCTGAGAAAGAATGAAGACTGTTGAGTAGCTTCTTGATTATGGTTTAAAAATCACTTGTAAACTCATTTTGTAAAGTTCTGTTAAAGTTTATTATTGACCACAAAATTGCCAAAGCTGTTTAGACAGTACCATCACAATCTAATAGCATTTTTCTTATGTATTTGAAACAGTTGTATATAATCTAGGGCATTGTCAACTACTGAGCCATTTTCCTTAAGATCACTTAGTATAACTTTATGTTCCTTATCTTTAGGAGTCTCAGCAGTCCAGTTTTGGCCCTGGAGAACAAAGTGAGTATTTCTTTTCCTCTTTAGTTTTAAATTAAGCTATTTATTAAACATTTGAATCACATGGCCACATCTCAAATTACTTTAGCAATTCTTTTACATGTCTTTTCCTAATTTTATGATCTGATAAGTAGTAATATACTTCTTGAAAAAAGCTAGTAGAGGTTAAAATAAACTGAATAGTTGAAAGTTTGTAAGCTCAGTTTGATGAATACATAAACTCAAGAGCCATTCTTCTGTGTTTTCTCTTCTTTGTGATAACTTGGTTCTGTGATGGTAACAAACAAAACCAGGCCATTTTAGCTTACAGTGGCTCTACTTTCCTGTATTACGGATTTTTTTCCCCCTCATCTTCTGGATAGAAAGTCTGTTGTCTTCTGCAATCCCACTTTACTTCCATTTTGTAACCTCCCAGAAGAACTTTAGGGAATTGACATATGATCACAAGAGGTATGTAAATTGGCAGTAGTAAGGCCATGATCCGTTGCAAATATCTGAGCTTTAATGTAAATCTCTGTAACAAAACAGTTATTTTTGCCAATAGCAATGTCTTTTCAAATAAAGTAGATTATATTGGTTTGTAGTGTTTTTAGAGATGAAAATGTAAGTCTATTTTGATCCTAAGCTTTTTGTCTTTATTGATGTTAATGCGAAGAATTGAAAGTAAAAGGGTATTTTGTTCAATGCTAACCTCTCTATATGTGTGTATCTTTTAGTTCTGCTTTGTAAGTGTAGTTACAGGAAAAAAGCACCTGATGTCATTGATAAACAGAAAATAGCTAGTTATAGATTAGAACATTTATATTTTCTTCCTTAAGAATGCCTGATCCTTGCTTCTGTCTCACCTGATTTTCTCTTCAAAGCCAACTATGGCGAATGGGATCATAAGCTGCATCTCTTCTGTATTGTCTCTGTATTATCATTTCTCTGTCTGTCTCTCTTTCTCTTTCTTCTCTCTCTCTCTCTCTCTCTCTCTCTCTCTCTCTCTTTCTCTCTGAGTATATGACAGAAATCTAGTTGGAGAAAAGCTCTTCATGGCATGGCAGACAGCAAAGCGAAGAGGGGAAAGTAGAGCTACCCTTCTAGGTCCTGTCCTGGTAAACAGCACTTTCTTTGCAAGCCCCAGTGTTCCACCCCTTCCAAGCAGGCCCTACCTCTTAGCAGTGGTTCCATAGGTGTCCCACTACATTTAGATACACAGGGCTTTTGTGGGACATTCCAGATCCAGATCATACCAGTGTGTGTCTCTTCAGATCTGTCTTATGTAAGGTAGATTTTTAAAATTGAAATAGGTTAGTAGCAATATAGTACAGTGTTGATATTACCAGATTGCCCTCCACAAAGATTGAAGGAGTTAACAGTCCTAGCAGCAACATATTGAATATGTCTGTTTCCCATGTAGTTACTTTATTGGACTTCAGTGTGTTGTCATTTTGGCGGATGAGTTATATTTCGTTGTTTCAGTTTATATGCATATTTTATAGCCTAGCCAACTTCAGTTGCTCATTTCGGCATTTGTTTTGTCCTAGAAAGATACAATCCTGCTAAAACTTCAAATGGACACCAGTCTAAATCGTAAGTTCATTGCTTAATGCTGGGTTTTTTCCCCAAAGGTTATTTGTGGTATCTAGATGTTTTGAGCAATATTTAGAAAAAATACCTTTTGTTTATTTTTAAATGTGGCATGAAGGATTGATTGGACCCAGAGCCTTGCACATGCTAAGTGTAATCTTTTCTACTGAGTTATGTATTACTAGGCAGAAATATTAATCTTTTATTGCAAAGATAGGCAAACTTTTACGTAAAGAGCCAGATAGCAAAACTTTTTAGGTTTCTGGACCATATGGTCTCTGTCCTGTGTACTAAATTTTGATACTATAGTATTAAAAAAGCCATAGACCACAAATGTGGATATAGCTGTGTTCCAATACCTTTACAAAGCAGTGGTGGTATAGATTTGGCTTGTGGCTATAGTTTGTCTACCTTGGCAACGAGATAACAGTTTTTATCTTCTCTTAGAGAAGTTTGTGTATATGCTTATAGTTCATAATAAATCATAAAAATGCGGTTCTTCTTTTAATCCCTCTATTTAGACACTAAATATTGTGCATTGTAGTTTGTACTGTCTCTTTGTGGTATTGTTTTGCCTTTTTTGTGGTCCTGGGGATTAAACATAAGGCTTTCACAGTGAATTATATCCCCAGACCTTTTTATTTCTTGTTTGAGACATGGTTTCACTAAATTGCTCAGGCTGGGCCTGGACTTGAGATCCTCTTGCCTCATCCTCAGTCTCCCACATAACTGGAATTACAGGTGTGTACCACACTCCCAGCTAAATTTTTCTATTTTTATTTTGTAGGCAGAACCAGAAGTAAGTACCCAAAATGTAATAAGGGCTGGGCATGATGTGGTGCATGCCTGTGATTCTAGCTATTTGGGAGGCTGAGCAGAATTGCCAGTTCAAGGCCAGCCTGGGCAACTCAGTAAGACACTGTCTCAAATTTAATTAATTAATAGGAATGGGAATGTATTTTTGTGCTCACTGGTTTCCATCCCAATTACTGAAAAAAATAAATTAATAGTGTAATGTTTTGGTTAGTAATAAATTTTAGCTTGAAGAGTGAACTACAGGTTAACTCAGTGATTAAAACAAAATTCTACTTTTCGCCCCAGTCACGGGAGATTGAATACCAGGCCTTCACTCTGATTTATATCGCTAGACTCTTTATTGTTTGAGGCAGGGTCTTACAAAGTTGCCACATTGCACACCTGAGCTTGGGCTTGGACTTGGAATTTTCCTACCCTCAGACTCCCAAAGTTCTAGGATTATAGACTTGCACCACCAGGCCTGCCTGAAACAGAATTCTAAAGAAACTGGCCACTGTGCCAACTCTATGCTGTTGCCAAAAATTATATAAGTTATACTAGTAATCTTCACTTGATGGCTTATTCAGCTGAACAAAGAAAGGGTTAAGTAAGAATAAAAGTATATGAATGGGTACTGTATCACTTTGGTTGTTGAGAGAACAGCATGCAGGTCAGGTCTTTCAACCATCTTCTAAGAGCATTGATATGTTCATTGAACTGCCATTGTTAAATAAAAAGGCGGAAGAGAATCCACAGGAAGTGTTATTTCCTTACAAGAAGTCAGTCATAAAGTTGCACTAAGCCTTTCTCCAAAACAAAACTTTTTCATCCCATTTAGGTGAGCCAGTCTTAAAAACTGCTTTTCATTATCACATAAATTATGTTATTGCAAGGTGATCTTTTGTGTAACAACTTCGAGCTTAGGGTCAGACTTAGGAAAGTAGAGAAGATTTAAGGGTAAAGTACATGTAATTATTAGAATAAAAAAGGATTTCCTCCCCACTGATTGCAGACTCAGGAATTTTTTTTCCCATTTCAGCTCAGCATGTCGTTATTACTGTGTTTAGCACCAATATTGGGCACCAGATGGGGTGGGGAGGGGCTACTGCATAAAAAAAATCCTCTCCCCTCTCCAGCCTCAGTTTCTCCCTCTGTCACATGGGGAAGGAAGGTTTCGTCTTCCTTCATTGGTATACTGAGAGGCCTGAAGAGTAGCAGCATACAAGCTTGGGCCTTTGGGTCACAGAGTGCTTATACTGAGGACTGCCTAGATGTCATCCTTGCCTGCTGTGAGGGTCCACCTTCTGGAGAGAGACCATGTTCTGGCCCATCACTAGCAGCTAACCAGAAGGGCAGATGGCACTTGGACCTGTGACTCAGTCATATCCAAGAGCCCAGCAGCTATAGATCTGGCTTGACCAACCTCTCTCCTGGAAGTCAGTTTCTGATCTTGTGGGGTCTTTATTTAGGGGTCAGGGGCTCAACACTCCCACTTCTAAATAGACTCCTAAGACAGTATAGTATCATAGAATTAAGGGGCTCCAAGCCCAGAGAGCATACACTTTGGCCCCTGTCCTCAACTGAATGGTGAAATTTTAAAAGAAAGGTAGTAGAACTATTGGTGATGAGAAATTAAACATTTATAGTTTTCCCTAAACTTTTTGTTAACTACCTCTGTCATGTAAAAGACAGTGTTTTATAGATTGTTACTCAGATTTTAAGTTTAAAGGTTTTGAATTCTAGCCATAAAGAAAATTTAAATCTTTAATATTACTTTCTAAAACAAAGTACAAAAATTACTTAGATTATGGTATCTGTGTGTGTTTTTCTAATCACATGAATTTTGATCAAAGAAGTTTTGGAGCTTGGAATTTAAAAAATTCCTGCCTGGTCATTTCTGCTGTGTAACCAAGGCTGTCAGTCAGAGTGCCTTTCGGTACAGAGTACTACTTATCTTTCATAGCAAGACATTTATGAACTAAAACTTTGTCTTAGGAAATTGTGTTTTTTCTGGTTGATTTATCCCGTTGCTGACAATTGTACAACTGTTTCCTGGTAACAGCTGGGGACAAAGAGGATTGCTTGATGCCTTTATTTTACCTTGTTTCTATTTAGGAGGTTGCATCTCTAGTGTTGGATATGGCTATGTTAATTTGTTTCAGTAATTTGATAAGTATATATGTACAATTAGAGAAAAGTTAGTGATAACAGTGAATAGGGAAATTTACAGGAAGTGTCTTCTGTTAGGTAAAAAGGGTGAGTATTTCACTCCTGAGTGTTAAGCGCTTATGAAATGGTTAAATTCTTCTTTTCTCAGTTTTTACACTAAATGAGAAACAAGCTAGAGTAAGACGTTTTTAAAAATTTAAATCATTGGCCACCACAGTGATTATTTTTAGATTCATTGATATTATTCCAACATACAGTGGTAAGCTATCTGAAAAATAATAATCTGTTCTGTCTCTCTAGCATGTTAAAAGATGACTTAAAACTAAGCAGCAGTGAAGACAGTGATGGGGAACAGGTATGACTGCTATATAATTTTTCAAGTCTCATACAGCATTTGTTTTCATTTTATTTTCTAAAAAGTATAATTGAACAGTACATTTATGATACAGTTATTTGAAATTTCTGTACGCTTCTAAACACTAGATTTTTACAGTTTTCCTTACTGTCATCTGTAAGTTTCCATTTTTTCTTCTTTTTAAAAATCTGACCTTTCTTTAACATTTATTATGGATTAGACTATCTTCATGAAGCAAGAAATTATTGACAAGAAGAAATAGTAGCAGGTTTTTATCTTACTGTGGCAGTTCTGGTAAAAAAACAGTTGATTGATTCTTACATTAGAGAAACCTTTTTAAAATTAAGAATATTGATATTCACATACACAAGTATTTATTTATTTACAGACTTCCCTCTTGTGCTTTAATTTTAGGATTGTGATAAGACAATGCCAAGGAGTACACCAGGAAGGTAGTTATCTGTTTATTTTCTGTTATATTTAGAGGGGTAAGGTCAGCCTAATTAACATTGTTGGTGATATAATGAGTGGCTTTATAAAGTATTATGATAGTGGTTGTACGAATCTGTAATTATACTTGGAAAAAATAATGTGTTTACAGCAGCAGGGGTGCATAACTCAGCAGTCAAAATGCTTGCCTGGCAAGCACAGGGCCCTGGGTTTAATTCTCCAACACCACATATACCAGGTGTGATAGTACATGCCTGGATTCCCAGCCCTTGGGAGGCTGAGGCAGGAGGTTTGCCATGAGTTCGTGGCCATTCTGGACTAACATAATGAGTTCAGGATTAGTCTGGACTACAGAGCAGGGCCCTGTCTCAAAAATAAATATAAAAATAAATAAAACTAGGTATTTAAAAATTACTAAATTGTATACTTGCACTGGGTGGATTTTATTTAAGCCTCAAATTGTTTTTGAAAGGGGAATATTAATAGCTGAGTAGCACACCAGAAACTTTTGTAGGGAAGTGCTTATTTCATTTATAATGAAGTTCTAGGTTCATTGAATTGTAACAGCATATGCAAACATTATAAATGAAGTTGTTTGTCAAATTTGGATGATTTTCTGTTGTCACTGTAAGATAAAATTTTTTGTCACTTTTATTTTGTCTCCTTTAGTAACTCTGAACCTTCACATCATAATAGTGAAGGAGCAGATAACTCCAGGGATGATTCTAGCAGCCATAGTGGGTCTGAGAGCAGCTCTGGATCTGACTCAGAGAGTGAGAGTAGCTCCAGTGACAGCGAAGCAAACGAGCCATCCCAGAGCGCATCTCCTGAGGTGAGACAGGGTGCGGGATGGGGGAGTGGGGGGAGGGTACCGTGCAAAGGCCCTCTCCAGTGCCTTGGAGACATCCTGCTAAGACCTGACATAAAAGGTAAAGGAAAGACGTTTACGTATTGTGACAAAAGGCATTTGAGCTGTATAGCTTAAACAAAAGTTAATATTTAAACATATTTCTAGATTAGAAATTGTATAGGGTTATATTATAGGTTGCTAAAATATTAGATTATTTTACTTTGGTCTTTTGAATGTCAGCATAATTCGCATTGCATGGTTATTATGGACAAGATGAATCTAAGAGTGTAATTTTATTGTAGCTTGATTAAAAATACTTTTTAAAAACTGGGTGGGGAGCCAGTTACAATGCCACATGCCTATAATCCCAGCACTCTGGCAGACTGAGGCAGAAAGGTTGCAAGTTCAAATAAATTAGCTGGTTAATTTAACAAGACTCTGTCTCACAAAAGAAAAAAAAAAAAAGATAAGAGCTGGAATATAACTCTGTGCTAAGGGTCTGGTGTTCAGTTCCTAGTAACAAGGAGGAAACTTTAATGGTGCTAGAGGTTAAATCCTAAAAATGTCTTAACATCTTCGTCATTTGTTTACTTTACAGAATTAAATATATTCTGTGACCAATTTGTAATAATGCCTAGATTGAATTTCTAATAGGAATAATTTGTTATTAAAAGACTATGTAAAATAGTAAGTTTATCTTCTAATTCAAGTGATTAGAACTGGTAGTAATATTTCACCCAGTGCTTTCATCCACTCAGAACCTTTAAAAACAAATTCATTATTTTATTAAGCTTTATATTCTTCTTCTTTGATATTACAAAGAATGTAAAAAGCTTAAGTGTTTTTTAAAAAAGGAAAATAAAGAGCATAAATATTTGTCTTTCAGCCAGAACCACCACCAACAAACAAATGGCAACTTGATAATTGGTTGAATAAAGTAAACCCACATAAAGTGTCACCAGCTTCTTCTGTTGATAGTAACATCCAATCGTCTCAAGGCTACAAAAAAGAAGGCCGCGACCAGGGCCCTGGAAATAGCTACACGGATACAGGCGGGCCTAAAGAAACAAGTTCTGCTACTCCTGGTAGAGATTCCAAAAACATCCAAAAGGGATCAGAAAGTGGGCGTGGGAGACAGAAGTCTCCTGCACAGAGTGATAGCACAACACAGAGGAGAACTGTAGGCAAAAAACAGCCCAAAAAAGCTGAGAAGGCAACTGTTGAAGAACCCCGGGGAGGCCTGAAGATAGAAAGTGAAACCCCTGTAGACATGGCTACCAGCATGCCTTCTAGTAGACACAAAGCAGCCACCAAAGGCTCAAGGAAACCTAATATAAAAAAAGAGTCCAAATCTTCCCCTCGACCCACAGCAGAGAAAAAGAAATACAAATCAACAAGTAAATCTTCCCAGAAATCAAGGGAAATCATAGAAACAGATACCTCCTCCTCAGATTCAGATGAAAGTGAGAGCCTTCCTGCTTCCTCACAAACTCCTAAATACCCTGACAGCAATAGGACTCCCGTTAAGCCCTCCTCTGTGGAGGAAGAAGATAGCTTTTTTCGGCAGCGAATGTTCTCTCCTATGGAAGAGAAGGAACTCCTTTCACCTCTCAGTGAGCCTGATGACAGGTATCCACTTATTGTGAAGATTGACCTGAATCTCTTAACTAGGATACCAGGAAAGCCTTACAAAGAAACAGAACCACCCAAGGGGGAAAAGAAAAATGTGCCAGAAAAGCATGCCAGAGAGGCTCAGAAGCAAGCCTCAGAAAAAGTTTCCAGTAAAGGCAAGAGGAAACATAAGGTTTGTAAGGTTTCCCCTTCTCCTCGTTTTTTAAATATCAGAATCTGAAATACTGTGAAAACCTCAGTAAGTGGGTCTTTAGCTGTAGGAGAGAATAGTGGGATGAGCCCAAAGCTCAGGTGAGACTACATATAGAAGAGTATTTTGAGGACCTCTATGCTACCTGTGTCCTTGAGTAAGTCAGGATAGTCTTTAAGAAATGAGCCAGCACCTCTGTTAAGAATGTGTGACAGCTGAAGTAGAAATGAGGGTGGAGGAGAGGGCTGCAAATCAGCGTTCTCAACGTTCATTAAGTTTGGTTATGTATGATTTGGGAAAAAAATCGCTGGCACACGACTCTCATCCCTAAGTACTTTCACAATAATTTAGACACCTTTAGTATATATTTTTTGTAGATCCTGGAAATGTGAGAACTTATGGATATCTGGTATATGAAGATAGCAGTCATATAGATGTGCCGATCCCAGTGGCATACCCAGCAGTTCTACTCTCAGGCATATACTTGAGAAAAATGAAAACATATTTCCATACAAAAATTTACATAGATTATTCATAGCAATGACATATTATCCACAAAGTCATCCCAGATGGTCATGTACTGTTGAATGGACAAATAAAATATGGTATATGCACTATCCAACTATAAATGGGAGTGCACACCACAGTAGGAGTGGACCTTATGATAAAGGTGATACAAAGTGAAATTCAGAAACTGAAGGTCATATACATTATGATTCCATATATGTATCAAATGACACAGTATTACATGCATTACTAGAATAGCTACATCCATAAGGGCAAATTGTGTATATGATTGCCCAGGTCTGTGGGTAAGAGGGAATGGGGAACAAATGCTTATGGGTATAGATGATCTTTTGGGGATGAAATGTGCTAAAATTAATTGGGGTGGTGATTGTACAACTGAGTATTCTTAAATACCATAAAATTTTGTGCTTTTAAAAGAGTAAGTTTCACAGTGTGTGAATTATATATTTTTATGGATGCCACATTTTCAAAAATCAATACATGGAGAAAATGTCATCTACGACTGGAAAATCTGTTTTGGTATTTGGGTTCTATGTATCTAAAATAGGACACTTAGCTTTAAGACCTTTTTTATTATACATTGCTTAAATGAGTTCTTCCACCTCTTATTTCTGACATTTTATCAGGAATAAACTGGTGATTTCTAGGGTAGAAGCTGAAGTTACATTAAAAAACAAAATCAGACCTAGTAACTGCTGTTTTCCATTTTTTGTCCAGAATGAAGATGATAACCGAGCCAGTGAGAGCAAAAAACCCAAAACAGAGGACAAAAATTCATCAGGCCACAAGCCATCCAGCAGCAGAGAGTATGTCTCCCCAAAGCATGTTGCATGCCAGCATTGTTAACATGTTCATCGTTTGGTATAGGGTACTTTATAACATGCTGTCAGCGTTCTTTTAGTAAATTAATGTGATATATGCACACAATACATGTATTAAATAGTGGGAGCTTTTACATCAGCCAGTAGGGATGGGAAACATTTAAATTTTACTTTTTTCTTTCTACTTTCTTTAATAGGATAGAGGTGGGTATAGAGTAAGAGATAAAAATTTATCACTTTCTAGGTGAGTGGCAAGGTTATCTGTAACTTGCAGGAATCTAGTTGCTAATTGGAGTGCTAATCTTTTCATCACTCATCTTGTTTGTTCAGGCATTCAACAAATATTAAGTGCTAATCATATGTCACATTATGTTTTAGACACTTAAGTACACAACTGGGAAAAAAACAGACTTGAGAGAGAAGATGGGAATAAGAACAGACAAGATGCCTGCACACTCACAGAATTTATGATCTCATTTTGTTTTGCAGTAATCATGTATTCTCATAATCAGATGGGGGAAAATGCCTGGTTTGAAAGCAGGCAGAAAGAAGAGAAAGGAAAAAAATCCATCCTACCTATATTACTATGTAGAGAAATGAGGGCATTTGTTTTGTTTGGCAGGTCATCTAAACAGAGTGCTGCAAAAGAAAAGGATTTGTTACCTTCACCTGCTGCACCAGTACCTTCAAAAGATCCAAAAACAGAGCATGGCTCCCGGAAGAGGACTATTAGTCAGTCATCTTCCTTAAAGTCAAGCAGTAATAGCAACAAAGAGAATAGTGGCAGCAGCAAAAATAGTTCCTCTGCATCAAAGCAGAAAAAGACTGAAGGGAAGACTTCCTCCAGTAGTTCCAAAGAGGTCAAGGTATGGTGTTTGGGGCGTGAGCATATTTAAAAGTCATTCATTGGTGTGTGACTTCCTAAAGGTAACACTGCTCTGAAGTATTTGCAAGGATCTTATTCGTGGACTTGTTCATTTTACTTTTCAGTGTTTTAGAATATTAAAGATAAATTTATGCAGTGATCTGAGACCGTGAAAGCAATAAATCAGATGCCCTCATACCTATTAAGATAGAAACTTGAAAACATTGATTATGGCACTTCTAAAATAAGCCCCCAGTGATTCTGATGTTCAGATTGAGTTCTAATGTATGGTTTGCAGTGGGCTTTGGATTTTTTGGAATTAGACTTTTCAGTCAAGCTATATTGCATAAAGAGACAAAGCAATCATTTGGCTTTGATTCTTGAAGTAGAAAAAAATGTTTCTAATTATTGTTATTTCTAACACTTATAGAGGAATATTCTTCATGTTTGAGGTTGAAGATTTAGTTCAAAGAAGCTATTTCGTAACTGTCCTGTCACCTTTAGTTTGTTCTCCAGATTTTTTGCATTGTTTTCTAGATTGTTCTGATCAGGAGTGAACTCCCTGAAATCAGATTAAGAAAATCTCAAAATTTTTAAGAGTATGACTCACTGGATTATCGTTTGTGACTTAAATAAGCAAGGGTTTGAGAATTAGATTGCCAGAAGCTGTTAGTCATGCCTATTAAAATTCATTATTTATTCATTTTTGCAGTACTGAAGATTGCTATATCCTCAGCCATTTTTTAGTTTTCATTTTGAGATAGAGATTGTGCAGGCTGAATTTGAACTTCAAATTCTCCTATGTCAGCTTCCCAAATTGCTGTGTTGTGCTGGTCATGTCTTAAACGTGTGTGTGTGTGTCTGTCTGTCTGTCTGTCTGTCTTGTCTGTCTCTGTGTATGTGTGTGTGTTTTACTAGAGATTGAACCAGGGCCTGTGCTTGGAGCCATATCCCATTTTACCTTGGACAGAACCCTCTGAAACCATGAACCAATAAACCTCTGCTCTAAGTTATGTTGCATGTTTGGACATTTGGTCCCAGAGACAAGAAAATGACTAATACATACCCAGCCCAACAAGTGCTTATGTTTATTGCATTTATTTAAGGGAAACTTTTTTTACTGAAAGCTAAAAATTTATTTCCATATTATTTTGACAAGGTTTTCTAGAAAAATCATACATGGTTTTGGGGTTGGAGGAATAGCATAGCAGTTAAAGTGCTTGCGTATCAAGCATAAGGCCCTCTAGGTTCAATTCCCCAGCACCACATAAACGGCATGGTTGTGCACACCTCTAATCCCAGAACTGAGGAGGCTGAGGCAGGAGGATTGCCTTGAGGTTGAGGCCAGCCTGTGCTACATAGTGCCTTCAGGACCAGCCTGAACAACCAGAGTAAGCTTTGCCTCAAAAAAAATTATACATAATTTTATTTATTTAGATTACTTAATATTTAGTTGATATAAAATTTTTTTCTTTACTAGATTCATATGTAATTGCATGATAGTATGGCAGAGCTGAGGAAATCTACTGTATTGATGGCAGCCAGGAAACAGAGATGGGGAGGCTTAGAGAAAGGAGAAAGATAACACCCTCCAGAGACATTTGCCTAGTAGTCTACCTTCTTCATTTAGCACACCCCCCCATTAGCACATTCGGTTTATAGCTGGGCTCACACTGGTCTATCAGTGGATTAATCTCTGTCATGAGTATACAGCTCCACAATCCAATCACCTTCCAAAGTCTTCACCTCTGAATACAAGAGCCTTTTGGGGAACATTTTAAATCTAAACCATAGAATGTATAAAACATAGAGGAGAAATTGCAGTAATACTATACTGTAATTGTATGTTCAGGAAGCCATTTTATAAACATGTAAACTATAACCTCAAAGAACTTAACATTTTCTGAAACTCTGGGACACTTCTTGAAGTGAACTCTAATAGATGAAGCTGAAAAGCTCTTACTGTATAAAAAAATTAATACGTGGTTGTCCTTCTGAATAGATTTGAAGCACAAATGTAAAATGATACATTATCAAATTTTTCTACTGTTGAAACAGTCATTCATGGAATAAATTCTACTTAATAGTGTTTATTACAAGAAAATATGTACTAGTTTTATTAAAGAAAGGGCTAGATAGGTGGCATTTAGAGTGTGCAAGAGAGAGAGAGAGCCTTGTATAAAGAGTCATTGAAAGAAGATGGGCTTTTAAAATTAGATTTGAATTTGAAATTCAGAAGTTTGAACTTGGTCAAGTTATTTTGCCTCCTTGAGACTGTTTTATTTCTATTCATAAAATAACAATACCTACTTCATAGTTGTTGAAGGATTAGCTACTATGCTAAGTGCTTAGTTAGCTTAGTTACTGGTAAATAGTAAGCACCTGAAAGTATTATTATTGCTGTTTTCATTGGCCAGTAATTTCCAGGAAATGTTTTCATAAGTACTACTGCCATTTTGATACTAGGTTTTTGTCTTCCTTATGTCTTAGCGCTGTGTAGGCCAGTTTCTGGCATATAATAGGCTCTTAATAAATGAAAGAACTAATGTTTTATTTATATGAAATGGACCCAGTCTGTTCAAAAGTTTACATTATAAAGCCTATGAAAGTTTCACAAGGAAATTAATTACCAGAGGCAATGAAATTTTGTTTTCATTTATCAGTTGCTGGAAAAAAAGGTACTCATTTTTAAGCCCTTCATGGTTTTCAACATAAGCGTGTGTGTGTGTGTGTGTGTGTGTGTGTGTGTGTGTGTGTGTGTGTCTGTCTGTCTGTCTGTCTGTCTGTGTCTGTGTCTGTGTCTGTGTACCTATTCATTTATTTATTTAAACAGGAAAAGGCTGCAAATAGCTCTTCTATATGTCCTCCATCTACATCAACTCCTGATGCTTCTAAGCCTCGGAGAACAAAGCTTGCCTTTGACGACAGGTGAGATAAATATGATTCTTTATGCATTTAAGAAATCACTCCAGTCACCAGTGAAAAACTTACTTTATTTCTGTCAGTGACCATGGGATTAATACTTGTGTGTGATTCACAGAATGCTCAGATTTTAACTTGAAGGACACCTTGTAGTAGTAGTTCACTGCTGCTCCTTTAATTGAACTCCGTAACTGTTATGAGGGATGCGAATGTTGTGCCCTTCCAGTTGGCTATTGCTGTTAAGTCCACTGTGTAAAATAGGTATTTTCGTAAATAAACAATAAAATTATTTTCTCTGAATTTTAATGAGGTTATTCATCCTATCCAGGGCTTATGTACTCTTTTTTTTTTTTGGAGGCACGGTTTTGTGGATTTTAGTATGTGATCAATTCTAGTTTTGAGCTCACTGTGTAGCTTAGGTTGGTGTCAAACTCACAATCCTGCCTCAGTCTTTCCGGAGCTGGAATTAGAGAAATGTATTGCCATACCCGGCTGTTAACTGACTTTTAATCTTTAAAACAACTTGATAAAGTTACTAGAAGGGGTTTGGGGATATAGCTCAGTAGTGAAGTGTTCACCTAGCTAGGGAACTTGGGCTTAGTGAGGTAAAAACCTTCAATTTGAGCTACATTACAGGATTGCAAGTTCAAGCACAGTCTAGGCAATTTAATGAGACCCTGTCTCAAAACTGTAAAAACTACTGTGGATGTAGCTCAATACAGGACTCTGGATTCAGTCCTCAGCACTACAGAAAGTAAATGTGCACATACATATGTGTGCACTACAGAGCTCAATTTCTCTTTTATTCATTATAATATTTGCCTTGTGTTGGCTAAAATATTTACATTCTTAACTTGATAGAAACACTTATTAGAAAAACTGAAATGAATATTTAATGACAGCACTTTTTCTTGAAGTGAAAACCCAAGGGTTTCTAGAGACTGAAATAAGCTTGTATTACCTTATGAAAGTACTTGCTAGTTTATTTACAATGAAAATTTACATTGCAGAAATTATTCAGCAGACCATTATTTACAAGAAGCAAAAAAGCTAAAGCACAATGCAGATGCATTGGTATGTAAATATTTTTCTTCCACTTACATAATTAATTGAATTAGTTTCAATCCCTATTTGTTTGGGCTTACAGTATAATATTCATTACCTTTATTCTTTTTTTAAAAGTCTGATAGGTTTGAGAAAGCTGTATACTATCTTGATGCTGTGGTATCTTTCATTGAATGTGGGAATGCATTAGAGAAGAATGCTCAGGAATCCAAATCTCCATTCCCTATGTATTCAGACACAGTGGAGCTCATCAAGTAAGAAAAAATTTGCTATGTCATTGGCAATAACATTAATTCTCTGATCAATCTGGTGCTGGTATTATAACCAAATACAGTAAACTGAAGAGGATACCTAATCTTTATTCCTTGGAAAAGCAGAGCTAGATATTTTTGTGGGTGTTTTATTTAGATTTGATTTTAGTGTTTGAGGACAAAGGAAGTCAAAAAGTCATGGTGAAATATTATAATAGAGTTGTCGCTTATTTATCTTAACTCACAGATACACTATGAAGCTGAAGAATTACTTGGCACCAGATGCTACAGCTGCAGATAAAAGACTCACAGTACTTTGGTGAGTGTGCTGTCTTCTAGCCTCTTCTAGATAACAGGAAGTTCCTTGATAAAAATTGTACTGTGTGTTCTCTCCTGAGTGTGATTCTGAATCAGCCTTCCCTAACCCTGCCACAAACCTGATCTTAATGGGTCACACAGGAAATTACTCGAAATTCTTACTGAAAGATTATAATGTTGCCAGTCTCTGACTCCTTAGTCTTTTCATGAAAGCCTTGGGAAAGTGAGACTGATACTGGAACTCTTCAGTGATTTAAGTGATATGCTTGTCCCAGCACTTCTTTTGGTGCCCTATCTCCATTTACATATATCTCTTTTCTTAGGAGAATAAAGAATGTGACTTGTTTGCTCTGTCTCCAGGGAGATGCATACCTATTCACTTGTTCTAGTTATTTCCTGGTATTGTGTTTAACTCTAGGGATGCATCTGTGAATTAATCTGGCATGATCCTGTTCATCATGGAGTTTATAGTCTAGTGCGACAAGACAGAAAGTAATCAGATAATCACCCAAGTATATGGATTAAGCACTTTGAAAGAAAAATCTGTGTAATTTTAAGTAGAGACAGAAAGACCTATTCTAGATGGAAAGAACAACATGTACAAGGACTAGATGGTAGAAAGGAAACCAAAAGAGAAGTGAGAAGTGGACAGAACTAGATAATTGGACAGGGATGTCCATACAGACTTGTCTTACTTTCTCAGTGAGTTACTTTCTTATTGTAGGGACAGAATATCCAACTTAAGGGAGGAAGATTTGTTTTTTACCTCACAGTTTCAGAAGGTCTCAGTTCATTGATGGGTGGCTGGTAGTGGTAGAAACACATGGTGCTGGAGCTCAAGAAGGTACTTATCACAGAACAGAGCCAAGTCTAAGAGGAAAGGCAAAACCAGCACACACCTGTCCATGTCAAGCCCCAAGCATCCGCCCCTTCCAGCCCGCCACACCTGCATTAGTACCTGAGGCTTTTGGAGGACATTTCAGATCCAGACCACAATAAGGGTCTGTGTAACCATGTTAAGATTTGTATGTTCCATCAGAGTTGTAATCTTCATTATTTAGTTTCCTAATTCTTAGATTATTTGTAAATTGATCTGGAGCCTCTGCCACTTAGCTTTTTTCTTTCTTTCTTTCTTTCTTTTTTTTTTTTTTGTAGTGCATAATGTTACTATGACACATGCGTGTCCTATGGGCAAAGGTCTGATTTTTGAATGTCAGCAACTAAATATAGGCTGGTCTTCGGTTCTTTTTCCTAAGGTGTGTACCACAGTGAGAACACACCTTTGTCTTTTGCTTCAGAGATAGTTATAGTGATGTTATACCAGACTGCTCACATGAGCCAGTCCTATATTGCACAATGCAAAGGTTGGTTGTGCAGATGTAGCCAGACTCTGCTGTCCTCGTAAATAAGCTGCCTTTTCCATTGGCTAGCCTGAGATGCCAGTCTTTGCTGTACCTGAGGCTATTCAAACTGAAGAAGGAAAATGCTCTGAAGTACTCAAAGACACTGACAGAGCACCTGAAGGTAAGTATACAAGAGAGGAGAGTCTGTTTCCTAGAAGACAGAGTTTGTCAAGTCTCCCATTCATACTCTAGAATTGCTCTCCTAGTTAGGTAAGATACAGGAGGGGAGGAGCTGCTATTCAAGAACTCCTGCATGTATTTGAGACTTCCTGGGAAAGTATTTAAATGGATGCGTATATTTGATTGTAGAACTTAAGTTAGCTATATGCTACAGACGTGTTGTGTTTTGTTTTTGCTTTTATGTTATTTTGGTCATAGTGTAGCTCAGGCTGGCCTCAAGCTCAGTGGTGAATCTCCTGCCTTAGCATGAGTGCTGGGATTATAGGCATGTGCCACCATACCCAGCTGCAGCAGCCCTGTTTTTACTTTGAAATGATCTTTTATCTTCATTACCATTCTTTTTTAGAATGTTACTTTAGTTTTCCAAAATGACTCTCCAACGTTTTTCTTTTCTATTTTAGGCCAGCACTACATACATTCTCCAAAATCTTGCTCTGATTGTAACTTAGAGCCCCCTCACTAACTCACTATTGTCTGCAGGCTTAAATTCATACTTGTTACTCTGGCCTAGAAGGTCTTTAAGGTCTCTCTCTTATTCCTTGTTTAAACCTCTGCTTCAGATAAATTTTATGAGTCTACTTTCTGTTTCTGCCACCTTTGTGCACAGTATGACTTATTTCCCTGTGTCCCTCTCCTCTGCTCTTGCTTCTCTAGGATGTATGGGCTCTCACCCAGAAGTTTCTTTCTGTTGTGCGCGCGCGCGCACACACACACACACACACACACACACACACAAACACACACACACACAAATTTATGTTACACTGATAAATCTTAAGATGAGCTGTAGCCCAGTGCTTTAAATACATGTAGTAGTTTATGTTCTGTTTCATTTCTATTAACTATATATGTATGTGCATATCTGTATCTTTTTTAACAGAATTCATACAATAATTCTCAAGCACCATCACCTGGCTTGGGAAGGTAGGTAAAATTTTATTTGTGAAATATTATTTATGACAGGTTATTTAGAAGTTAATTAACAAAACGATAGAGTCTAGAGATGAGGCATTTTACCTGTAGACATCTAACTTTTAATGGTTTATTTTGTAAATTTCAGCTATTCTGTTATATTTCTGTGAATTAACATTCATCTTCTGATGTCTTTATTTTTCTAACCAATTTGTAATGCCAAAAGTACAGATAAATATACAAGCATAGATTTTTTTTCCCCAAACTTTTGTTTTGTTTTTTCAGTGTTGTGATCATAATCTAGGGCAGTTTCACAAATCTTAGTACTCCTGAAATGAACCTAAGTTAGGAAAGTGCTAGAAATTACGCAGCTCAAAAATAGACATTCTCTCACCTGCTACCACAATCTGAGGGGTTATGAATTTCATCCACCCTTCTGCAAAATGATTTGAAAGATAGTTACATGCCTGAATACATGGAAAGTGGATTGGTCTGGAGTGATTAGATAGGGCTGGTAAGTTTTTGAACTGCTGTGTGGTATTATGGCTTCTATTCTTGTTCCCTTGCCATTTGTTAAAAGAGCTAGATAGCATCATAATTCACAGTGATCTTTGGTGCTTATTTAAAGAAATTGTACTTCCCTGGTGTCTTAGTTGACTTTTTTAAATTGCTGTGACTCAATACCTGACATGTGCAAATTAGAGGAGGAAAAATTTATTTTAGCTCACAGTTTCAGAAGGTCACAGTTGGCAGCAGTGGAAGTACATGGCAGAGGTGAAGGTGGGGACAGCTCCTCACAGCATTGCAAATAGGAAGTCAAATTACGTCCCCGAGAGAAGGCAGAAAGCAGCATATATCCTTCCAGGTCCTGTCCTAGTAACCTACTCCTCTGGGTCCAGCCTCAGTGTACTGCCCCTTCCAGGTTTAAGCCCCCAGTCCACCACACACCTGCTGTCTACAGTCTGTCACTTGTCTGTCCTCACCACATACCTATAATTCATTCCTCCAGACCAGGTCCCTATCTCCTAAGAGCACATAGTTCCATAGATAATCCGTAACATCCAAATGCATGAGGCTTTTGGGGGTATTCCATATCAATATTGTCACAATACCTGGCAACCATTTTTCTCTATAAATAGCAAAGCTGTTGGGATGCCTTCCCCTGTATCGCCAAAGCTGTCGCCTGGCAATTCAGGAAATTACTCTTCTGGAGGCAGTAGTGGTTCAGCAAGTGGTTCTTCAGTGACCATTCCACAGAAAATCCACCAGATGGCAGCCAGCTATGTCCAGGTTACATCCAACTTCCTCTATGCCACTGAAATTTGGGACCAAGCTGAACAGCTTTCCAAAGAGCAGAAAGGTATGTAGAATTTTGGATAAACTTTGAGGGATGAAAATTTTTTTACCACTTTTATTAATATATGTATGCAATACATAGTGTTTACAATGAACTTGAGTATTTTGTGCACATAATATCACATCAGTATTACGATCCCTTCCCTCCCCATTTTTGGTCCTCTCTTACCCTCCCTGGCCCCCTATAACTCCCAGTATTACACTCATTTGATTCTATATAAATGCCTGTATTCTGGATTTCCCAAATCAGAGAAACCAAGCAGTATTTAATATACTTAATCTTTTGCAGCTGACTCACTTCACCACTCAAACACCACTTACTATCTCAGTGTCCCACCCCTCGAATGGGCCGCAGTAGCCATATCTGGATGCCTCTTCTCTGGGTCCAGCAGAGCCCTTTATTGGTGTGATTTGCTAAAAGTTCCTTTTTTCAGGGCTAGAGGAATGGCTCAGTGGTTAAAGCGCTTGCCTAGCAAGTGCTATGGCAAACACTTAAGTACCCAAGTTTGATTCCCCAGCACCATATAAGTTGGATGTAAATCCCAGCACTTGGGAGGGCGAGGCAGGAGGATTGCTGAGTCCAAGGCCAGTCTGGGCTCCGTAGTGAGCCCAGGACTAGCCTGAGCTACAGAGTGAGACCTTGTCTCAAAAAAAAATAAGTTTCTTTTTTCTGTATCTTACTACATAAATCTTTGTTGAGATTCTTTGACATGGCTTTACACACCATTTCTCATATGAAAAGAGCTATTACGGTGATATTCATAAGGCTAGAAAATGTGAGAAAGAAAAAGAAGTTAAATTTCACATTCCTCAGCTAGTACTGGAAGATAAATGTTAATACATTCAAAAGACATGCTATATTAAACGAGCTTAAGTCTATATATCAAATTTCTACATTCAGTGAACTTAAATCTATATCCCATAAGTATACTACACTTAAAGCAATAGAGTGGCATGCCTATGTATTTCAGATTTTGTATAACTTTCATAAATTATTTACTCACATTTCACTAATTACTAACATTTTGCCAGATTTAGTTTATCATTTTGCCTACTTCCATCCCTCACTTCATGCATACATATTTTTTAAAGATTTTATATCAGTTCCCTATGTTGAATATAATTATGTTTTTCAAACTTACATGCTATTAAAAATAGTAATTATGGGGGAAGATTCACAGATTTTACGAGACAGTTGGTACTGTTTTAGAAGGATACTGATCAAATGAATCAAATACCAGTCGTTTTCTTTCTTGTTAATGCTTTCTCTTTAGATGCTTCCTTTCCTCCAAATTTTTTCGTGCTACTTGTCTCTCTGCTTCTCTCAACGATTTCTTCAAGTATTTTCTGCAGTGCTGGGCTAGTGGCTACAGATTTCTTTAGGGATTCTTGGTCATGGAAAAATTTTTACTTCTTCAGTGTTCAGGGATAATTTGCTGAATACAATCTGGGTTGACACTTGCTAGCATTTAAAGCTTAGAGGATCTTGCTCCATGCTTTAACGTTTGCATTGAGAAGTCTGCAGTAATTCAAATGGATTTGCCTTGGTAGAATAATGTCTGTTTTTCTCTTGCTGCTTTTAATATTCTCTTTATGTTGTATTTCTGAGATTTTGATTATTTTATGTCATGGCGAGTCTCATTGCTGGTTGAGGTTATTTGGTGTTCTATATAAGCTTCTTGTACCTGAAAATTAATTTCCTTTTTTAGATTAGGGAAATTTTCTTACACTGTTTCAGTGAATACATTCTTTATACCTTTGTATGCCTTCGGTGCTGTCTTCTCTTCCTCTTACACCCCTATTTCTGAGGTTGCTTCTTTTTGAATCATCCATCAGCTGTTGCATCCAGCTACTTTGCTCGTTTCTAACTTTGGAGTTGTGCCAATCATGGCATTTCTTTCCTCAGCCTTGTCTTTAAGGTCAGAAATTCTGCCCTCACAATGTTCAAGTTGACTTCCTATGCTTTCAGATGTATTTTTCATATCATAAATTTCAGGTAGATTTCAAAATTTCTACTTCTCTATTAAAATGTTGTTTCATAGCTTGCATTTCCTTATTTACCTCAGCCAGCTTTTTATTTTTGGCTCTTGTATGCTTAGTAAGCTTGATATCCATGAGGACCATTATTTGTTTAGTAAGTTCCTCTTTAAGTTCACTAATCATTGTTTGCATTTCTTTGAGAATATCTTGTTTGAATTGGTTGTTTGGCTCATTTATTTGCTTTTTGACTTCCCCATGAGGTCCACTATTTCAGGGCCCATGGCATTAGTTTCTGGGGTCTCAGGCATTTCTGTGGGTTTCTTGTTGCCTTGTCTTCCCGTGTTTCAGTTGTTGAGCGACATTGCTTTAAAGGCCTGGCTGAAAGGCTTCTTTGAATGGCTGTGATGGTGTGGGTGGGGAGCTGCAATTTCTCTGAGTTCTGTGCTGGAAGTAGTCAGTGAAGGGGACCTAATAGTCCAGTGACCTCTGAGGTGTCTTGCTTACCCCCAGGCCCCTCAGCAAAGCTCTCCTGCCTTCCCTGGCTTCCCTCCACTGAGGGCAGAGGTCTCTGCCCTTGGAGGTGCTCCCACTAACCTGAGCCCTTCAAGAAGTCAGCGCCTCTAAAAAGTTCAATCATCGTCTCTTTCTTTCTTTTTTTTTTTTTTCCTAATGGCTCCTACTTATGTCTTTGCTTGTTGTGACGGATCTGGGCTTCTCCTAGGAGGCTTTTGTAAGGGGAGCACACATTATGTTTGTAGTATGCATTACTTGCAGGTTTGTTGTTTGGAGGCTGGGTCTACCAGCTGCTGACAATTCCCACTTCTCGTAGATTCACGCTTACCTCAATCTGAGGTTCTGCCCCCCGGGCTTTCCATTTCTGTTATGTCTTAAGGATTTCTGACCTTCCTGTGGCTTCCTTTCAGTTTGGGGAGCATTCCTTCATCTCCTAGCTCGGTTAGGTGTCCCAGGCTCCCTACTTGTTTTACTCCATCCGCAGATGTCTGCGGCTCCAAGCTGTTTGCAGCTAGCCTGCAGCGGTCCCCTAGGCTGGTGTTTTTTTCTTCCACTTCTGATGATCCTTTGGGATTTCTGACCTTCCCTTGGCCTCCTTTCAGTTATTGGGGCACTCCCCCCTGTTCTAGCTATGTTGAACAGGCATTTTTGACCACATTGTTCACTTTTTAAGTGGGTCCAGAAGGATACATTGTGCAGCTCTGCTACTTGGCTGTCATCTTGACTTGGAAGCTCAGAGATAGACTTGTTAAAAAAGGAATTCTTGTAATTTAAGTGATGTGTATTTTATTACTTAGCGATACTTCTATGATACTAGTGACACAAGCTAAGCTGAAGAGAGAGAGTTCTTGGTCTAAGACAAGTTTGTGTCTGTTCTGTTCTATTAAGTCAGTTCACACTATGAAGGTAATAAAATAGGTCCTACTATGGATAGAAGATTAAGTTCAGATGTCTCATTCACTTGAGATACTCATACTATGTTTTTAGGTAAAACAGAAGACATGTAATAAAGAGACTTGAATAGTTTTCTTAGCATTCCTTAGAAAATTTAGGCTACTCAGTGGTTTACACTTTAAAAGCTCAATTATTGCTGTGCCTAATGGTATATGCCTGTAAATCCCGGGCAGCACAACTGCAAGTTTGAGCTCAGCTGGGGCAATTTAGTGACTTAGTGAGAGCCTGTCTCAAAAATTAAAAATGGACTTGATCTCTAGTACAAAAAAAAAAACCTTATTGCTCTAACTAACATTGAAAATTATAAATTGGGACTGGAGGAATAGCACAGCATTTATATTGCTTACCACTATAATTCCTCTGCATGCGTAAACCAGACATGGTAGTGCGTACGTGTATTCCCAACACTTGGGAGGCTGAGAGAGGAAGATTGCTATGAATTTGAGGCCAACCTGGACTGCAAAGCAAAAATAAGTCAGTTCATTTAGAAAATAAAATTATAAAAAAGAAAAATTATAAAAAGAATTTCCCAGAATTATTTTTATTAGTATTTATGGTATATAATAATTAACCTTGAGGGACTGGTAAATACCACACCTTAGCCATATTTACATTTTCCCCCTTCTCATTCTCCTTTCTCTCCTTTTCCCCGTATTGCCTTATTCTCTTCACAAATTCTGTTTCCTACAATCCTCCATTTTGCTCTACTTATTTATACTCTGGGTTTCTTACAATAGAGAAACCGTGTGAAACTTAACCATCTGTTTCTGATTTATTTCACTAAGGATCATGGTCTCAAGGTGTATCTGTTTTCCTGCAGATAATGCAGTTTTATCTTTCTTTATGGCAGAGTAGTACTCTGTTGTGTGAATATACCACATTTTCTTTTTCTGTTTATCTGTTGATGAATATATTCATTGATTCCAAGGCTTAACTATTATCCATTGTGCTGCACATGAGTATGAATATATCACTGTAATGTGACATCTTTAACCCTTTGGGAGAGGTACCCAGAAGAGGTATAACTGGGCCAAATGGAATATTTGTTTTCAGTTTTTAGTAGACAGCATTTATTTAGGTAGATCCATTGCCGAGAAACACTAAAAGAGACAGTCAGAGTCATTTTATCACAGAGTACATTTAAATATTTGACAGTATGGACTTGTGAGAGGCTAAGGCAAGAAGTTCACAAGTTTGAACGCAGCCTGGGCAACTAGGAATTTAGTGAGACTCTGTCACAGAATAAAAATTTAAAAATGGGTTGGGAGTGTAGTTCAATATGAAAGACCTGGGTTCAAATGCAAGTATTGAAAAATAAATAAATAAATAAAAATAAAAAACTAAAATCAAATTATAGTTTAAATAACCAGTCAAATGAAAATGAATGATTGTTTCAGAAGAACGATATGGTAAGAGAAAGGTAATCTGGGTAGTCGATCAGATTTCACCTGTTATCTCAGTAGTTGGATTTATTTCAAACAGGTTCCAAGCAAGGTCTATGGATTGCCTTTTTTTTTTTTTGACCTCGCCTTTCTTTGCTTTTAATGATAAGATTGTAGATTATAGAACATATCTTATGGATTTGACTATTTTCCCATATCATAATTTGATTCTCTTAGTTTCTTCATGCTGATAGTTACATCTTAAAAATTGATGAGATTCAAATTCAGAGTTTCTCCAGACTCCTGATTCCTTTTTAGTAGTGCTGAGGATTTAGCCCAGGACCTTATACATGCTGGGCAAGCACTGTATCATTGGGCTACAATCCCTTGTTCCAAACACTCTAGGTGAGACTGTTTCACAGGTGGTACACTAAGTTTATGCTCTTTTTTTAAAAACAGGATCTTGCTCTGTAGCCCAGGCTGATCCTGAACTCACTAGTGTAGCCCAAGTTGGCCTTGGAGTCAGGACAGTCCACCTGCCTCAGCCTCCCAGTGCTGGGAGGCATGCACCCCCACACCCAGCTTTTATGTGGTACTGGGGAATAGAACTCAGGGATGTGCACTTGCTAGGCAAGCACTTTAACTGCTGTGCCATTTCTCCAGCCCCTAACTTTACTTTTTCGTGGCTGTGACTCAACATCCAACATGTACAAATTTAGGGGAGGAAAAGTTCATTTTAGCTTACAGTTTCAGAAGGTCTTACTCTGTTCACGAGTAGGGGGCTAGAAAATGGTGAAACCACATGGCAGGGCAGAGCCAGGTCCAGGGCCAGAGCTGTTGCTGGAGACAGAGTCCCTCAAAGCATGGTGGACTAGGGACGAGTCTTGTAGGAAGGTCGGAACCCAGCATATACCCCTTCAAGTCAAGCCCCAAGCATCTGCCCTTTCCAGCCACCTCCCACCAGTATACAGTATCCATATGTATATGAGGCTTTTCAGGGCCACTGCAGATCCAAACCACAATGCTTATCATTGTATCACATTAGGAGATATATAATACTTACCTACCCTTTTGCGATAATTAAGATTGGTTGGTAGAGGCTTGTTTGTTTGTTTGTTTGTTTATTTATTTATTTATTTTGAGACAGGGTCTTGCTCTGCGGCCAAGGCTGGTCCTGAACTCACTGTGAAGCCCAGGCTGGCGTTGGACTCACAGCAATCCTTCTGTCTCATCCTCCCACGTGCTGGGATTACAGTTGTACGCCACCACACCCAGCTTTGGTGGTGCTGGGGAATCAAACTTGGGTACTTAGCACTTGTCTTAGTGCTTGCCTTAGTGCTTACTGGACAAGCGCTTTAACCCCTGAGCCATTCCTCCAGCCGGTAGTCATGTAGGTGATATCAGTTTGATCAGTTTGATACAAGATTCCTTATTAAACTTTTCTTGTAACAGGTATTGATGATCGTTGCCTAGGTCTGTGATTAAAATCGTATTAGAGAATACAAAATTCTTCAGAAACTATTTTCCCCCCTTTTTTTAGGTAGTACTGAACATTGAAAACCCAGGGCCTTATGCATGCATATTAAGCACTTGTTGTGCTACTGAGCAATACCTCCAGTCCTCATTACGAATTTTTTGTTCTGACACTCCTGTATTTATTAGCTAGACTTTTATAAAGATGTGCCTTCTCTCAGACGTTTACTTTTGCCCTGTTTACAAAGCATGATATCTTTAACTGCTTTTTTTCTTCTGCATGTCTAGAAACTCTTTCAGTGTTTGAATCCTACATTTTATCTGCTCCCATAATTACATTGAAATGAAATCCTAGGATATTTTTCCCCCTACCTTCCTCATCCCCCTCATGTGCAACCCTTATTTGTTCACACAAAAAGAATCCTTTTATTTCTATTCTTTAAATTTTTAAACTATTGACAGACTTAGTGGCCAGAGCCTATATTGGTCAGCACTGTAGTAGTCTGATACAGAAGAATCACAGGTTTGAGCCTAGCCTGGGCACCTTAGTGAGATCTTGTTTCAAAATTGAACATGGAGAATGGGCTAGGGATAGCTCAGTACAGAGGCCATGAACTCTATCCTTAGTGCTGCCATAAAAAAAAAAAATACAGTACTGTCTGAAAACATGGGATTTATCAGTGGTGATGTATGATTACAGCAGAAAAGTCGAATACAATCATAATTACTGAGCTCACAAGGGGCTATTACAGTAAACTTGTAAAGAATGTCTTCCTTTTTGTGTCACATTGCTTCTTACACAGAAACAGTATGTAGAAATGTTTGAAGCAATCAAATAGGACATTATGTGTGGTGCCAGATTTCAATTTTAGTGCATAACAGTTCATAATTTTCATCACTGGTATTCTACATGCGTGTGCAACACTTAATTCGAGACCATGCTGTTTATTTTTAAATGTCACATGACTTAGGAAACAGTGTAACTTGAAATACTATGGGATGCTTTGTTCTAAAACACAGAACATGTTATTTTCATGTGAGAACATGGTTTGAATTTATACGAATACTGTTTCATAGTCGACTCAGTTTTAAAATGGTGATTGAAACAAATGTGCATTATCTAATGAATGTTCTTGGTTTTGTAGAATTCTTTGCTGAACTGGATAAAGTAATGGGTCCTCTCATCTTTAATGCAAGCATCATGACAGATCTAGCGCGTTATACCCGACAGGGACTACACTGGCTTCGCCAGGATGCCAAGTTGATATCTTGAACTGAACCTATTCTCGTTGCCTCTGATTTTCTCCACAACACTGTGTCACATCGTGAAGGAAAACTGCCATAACACATCACCTAGATGACACTAAGAATGGGGAATGGTTTTCTCCTCCTTGGTTCATGTGTTGTTCATAGCTCAAAGCCATCATATCAATTGGCCCATTCAATATTCCCAATGTGAAAGTTTATTTAATATTTTTAAATCTGCAGTACATTGATAAGATGGTTTTAGTGATCTGTAATACGATTGAAATTCCACTTTGTAATTTGTAACTAACCAAGTGAAACTATTTATTTTAATTTTCTTAAGTTCCCAATTAGGGCTTTAAAACTTAGTTTTACTATTTCTGCTTATACATTTACTCTGTTGGATATTTAGCATAAATATAATGTAGGCATTTTTATTTATATATTTTGGGAGTTTCGTTACCTAATGTGGTAGCTCTTCTGTGAGTAAGAGTTGATCATCTAAAATAGGGACATAGTATTTCTATACTACTACCTGATATTATTTCCAGTTTTACTTACAATTTTATTGTAAAATTTATGCTTAGTATTAAGTATGTTCTCTACACATGAAAAATTCCTTAAATATGAGAAAATAGCATTTTACACGGATGTAAAAGTATGAAATCTGTCCTATTTGGTATGCATTATTTCAGAAACTGTGAATATGTGTTAATAACACTATTACAATCACACGGTGACTATAACTTGCATTTAATGCATTACAGAAAGCAGGCAAATTTTCTAGAGAAGCATCTTGTTGAAGGGTTTTACAAAAGGACAATCTTAAAGTTTATGGATTTTATTAAAACCATTTGTTCTTTTTGTTGCTGATCATTTGATGCTTAATGGAAGCAGAGCAAGTTAACTCTTTAAAAAGAATGATCTGGTTCCTGAGAGTTGCTGCCTAAGTTTCTCATGGATGATGTCCAAAGGTTAAAATCTCTGTGGAGATTTCTTTTTCCCTATGCTCAGTTGTGATGCTCTAATATGAACATGCAGCAACTGAAGTGGAAATGGACTGGAGCACTGGGGCGTGTGCATTTACTATTCAACTTAACCTGGTATAGAGATAAATGAGTTTCTCCTTTTTAAAGACCCTCATCAGTGATATATATGTCTATGGGATCAGAAAATTCACACAGAAAAGTATTTAACTTGATTCGGTGTGAGCTCTTGGGGAAGGGGAAGGAGAGCAGTGATAGAGCTTAAGAAGCCAGCTCTGTAAGATTTGTATATTGAAGTACCTTTACAAGGTGCATGTAGGAGTCAAGGGTGGGAAATGTACCCTCGATACTTTGTTTTTAGTGCCCCTATCATGTCTGGCGTGCCTTAAATCTTACCTTTAAAGGAAAACTCTGCGGATTGTTTACACATAAAGTTTTACACTAGGACCAGATTTGTCCATATGTGGTTGGTCCTCTACATTAATAATACTAAATTTTCTTTCATTTTAAATCTTCCTTTAGGGTCACATAGGATTCTTTTAAAAAGCTAATGCTTTGGTACATGACTTAGTCTAACCAGTTGGGTAATGCTGCTTCAAAAATTTGTCCTCCTTATTCCAAAACAAAATCTATCCAGTGGGGGGGGGGGGGGGGGTTGCTCTACTATTTGTAGATGATTGCTAAGCCTTTAAATATGAAAGGAGAAAGAAGGGATAGAAGATCTCCCAAGTCCAGTGGTACAGTGAATCATCTGATCAAGTCTCTATTACACTTACTTCTGAGGCTAGTAAACTCTCCTTGTCCTGTGGCCTACTTATCAAGCTCTTTAACAGCTTTGTACCTCAGGTTATTGTTACATACCATTGAAGATTGAGGTCTTAAAATTATGTTGAATTTAACATTTTCCCTTGGAGAAACTGTGTCTGATATCATTTAATCTTAGTATGTTCTAGTAAATTTTCCTTAAGAGGACATTTCCTCCTTTTGATAACTATTTAGGAAGAAATAATGGTTATTAGTCATATATGTTCTGTCCTCTGACTTCTGTGACTGTACCTTAATGTCTTAGAAGAGGACAAGTGTTTTCTGCATCTGTGATGTCAGTGGCAGCCAGTGGACACCTCTTAAGTTCCATTGTATTCTAGACTTGCGTGTCCTGAAAGGCAGCAGGAACGTATCTGGGGTCACACTGAAGTTTAGTTGTAGCAGAGTTTTCTATATGTTTATGGTGCTGCTTTTAACATGTTTTCTCTTTAAAATTGCATTGATTCTTGGAGAATGAATTTTTCGAGTTTTTCATTGTGGAAAGTTTTTTCTACCAGGTATTAATGGCAGTGGATTAAAATTCAGTTCTAAATAATCAGATTTTCATGTCGTAGTCAGAAATGCCATTCCCTCTCCTGTTTTCTCAGATGCTCTTTCTGTGTCATCTGCTGTAGCACACATTTGGACTCCTTTACAGGTGACCAGTTCTCCCTCCTCAGTAAATCCTTAGTGTTTTCTATTTAAAAGTGAATTTGACAGGTGGCTAAAAACTTAGTCTGAGACTTGTACTTAATACATAGTTTAACTATAGAAATAGCAGCTATTTTAAAAATGACTATGTTGTCTGCTCTTTAAGACCACACTTGTATGCCAGGAAGCAACAGCCTGCACCACTGGACTCTTTACAGACCACCAGCAGAACAGTTGAGGTTGATGAAGTAAGTGGTCATGGTAGTCTTACCCAGGGTGGGCCATGGGGAGCATTTTCCCCTCTGATTCAAGCTTCCACAGCCCAGCCCAGGCTGTAGTCTGGCTGGAGAGCATCCAGCCCTTTCCTTGCTTCCCCGTCATCTGGGCAAGGAGCCAAGAAATAACTTCATAAGGAATGAGTACTTCCAATAAATACATAGATACATTTGCTGAAAAGTGGAAAAGATTGACCACCACTGATTCATTCTCCAGTATAAAAGCAATTTAGAGTAATGTGTGTGTGTGCCCACACATGGCTTTGTTTCTAGGGAGCGCTTGCGCTGGAGTCCATGGGCTTCTGGGCTGCACTTTGAGTGAGACACTTGTGCTTTAGTAGATTCGCTGTTTTCTTAATTGTTGTTCATTTCTTTAATTAAAGGTTTTAATCAGCTAGATCAAACAGCATCATTTCATATTTAGCGGCAGAAACTCTGGTACATTAACTTTGAATGAGTGTGCATTATGAAGCAAGGGCCTGCAAACGGCACCGGTTCTAAGTGAGCACTCCGGCTGTGGAGGCCAGTACGTGGTGGAGTCTCAGAGCAGCCCGTGATCGTTCCACAGTTAGTGGTGCGTAGCTATGTAGAAGAGGGGCATGTTGTGCACTCTTCCAGGAAGGAGGGTATGCAGCTTTGGATCTTAAAATTCTGTACACATACACACCTTATATATATATATGTATGTATGTATGTATGAAAACATGAAATTAGTTTGTCAAAAATGTGTGTGTTTAGTATTTTAGCTTAGTGCAACTATTTCCACATTATTTATTAAATTGATCTAAGACACTTTCTTGTTGACACCTTGAATATTAATGTTCAAGCGTGCAATGTGTATTCCTTTAGATTGTTAAAGCTTAATTACTTTGATTTGTAGTAAATTAACTTTTGAAATATATTTGAGCCCATCTGTAGTGTAATAGGGCTCTTACAGGGTGGGAAGAATTTTTAATTTTGCAGTAGCTAATTGAACAAAATGGCTTCATTTTGCATTTTGATTTATAGGAATTTGCATCTGGGCCCCGGAAACATCTATTGGGGATGACTGTTTTAGGCAGATTGTGATCATCTTTAAAAAAAAAAAAAAGCACAGAAGAACTAGGTAACTTGGGAGTCGGACCATTTCAAATACATATAGGTTCCTATAATTCATATCCTTTAGGTACATGGAACACAGACTTATTTCAGCTTCATATATCAGTGTGTTGGAGAGGCAGACTTTTCTCAGTAATAGTATCGTACCCCTAAGGTTGCTATTCAGTAAATTGAGTAGAATAAATAATCATTGAATGGTTTGGAATATGCAGTGACAGCCAAATCAGTAATGTTTGTGAACATATCTCTTTCACTTGCTCACTAGCAGGGAAACTCAGTTTAGATTTCTGGACCCTGAAACCAAGCTAATGAATGAAAAGTTGGTAAAGGGATGTGATCTACTAAGCCTCTACTCATGTAACCCGATGGTTAATTAAAAAGAACACATCTTCAGAAAATATCTTAAAGAATATCTCAATCCCCCTTTTTAATGGAATTTGGTTACAAAATAAGTTATTCAGGTTAGGTTAAGTCTTGACCAAGTCATACAGATACTTAAAGCTTCCTAAAACAGCAACGTAAGTAGTCATACCTGAAGAACTTGATTTTCACAAATGTTCGCATGCATCCTGTCCTTGCCACCATTGTTGAGCTAAGCATACGTTACCACTCTTAAACACAAAACAGAGATGTTCTCTAAAATGAGCATGGAAAATCTCCCACCCAGAAATTCTAGTAATATTTGGTTTTGACCTCTTAACAACCTCCACATGGGGTTTCTTTGCAGCTTTTAACCATTGGAAGTTTGTACCTGCTATGTTTATCTCTGGAAAATATTTGGAAATGGCTGCCTTTCAAACCAATGCCATGGTTATCCACATTGTTGAGTTTGTTGTTGCTGTCCAAGAACTGTCCGCATTTTACAACTTTATGCACACACCTGGCATATTATTGACATGAGCATTCAGCAGTACTGGGATGGGTGTGGGGCTCACCAACAGAGCTGGCCCAGTTATCAGTGCCTGAAGAGGCATCACCTTTGAGGGCTAGGTGTGGGGTTGGTAAGCACAGTTAAGAAAATTTCTATCTAACCTCCGTTTTGAATGACTAAGAAATTTTGTATATGGAGGATAGAAATGCTTATATATTTATTGAAAGTCCTTTTATGTTATTTGAAGTTAAAATTATTTGGTAAATAATGGTTTAATATTTGGGGAGGGTTTTAAAGGGGAGGTAATGCCATGATAAATTATAAGCCTGTTGATTGTGCAGAAAGGTACTGTTAGTGATTGATAGGATGCCTTTGTTTTGTACATGATCCAGATCCTTTGTTTTACATTTCTTTTATCCAAAATAATTAAGCATCTGGCATTTTCAACCAAAATTTCAATTATATACTGTGATTTTTGTTACAATACATTAAAATTCAGAGGTACTTCGGGGCTCAAAAGCTAGGATTTCTAAGTCAGTATGTGCATTTCACATAAAAAAGCTGTTAATGGTGAGCAAAGTATTATATACTAACTAGATTTTTCCACATCTGTATAGTATATTATATGTATTTTGTGGTATTGAGATTATAGAAAGTTTAGAGTGTCAAACATGCGTTTAATGTGTATTTTTAAACAAATTTATGGCAATTAAAATATTTGGAGACAAGGGTATCACATTTCAATTTGTAAAAATCTTTTTAACTCTACTGTGTCATTAAGATGCTTTGTATATGCCAAACCATAGCTGGAGAAACTAAGTTTAATAAATATCAAATAGATTTTCTGTATTAAAGTTTATAAACACAGCTCTTGATACTTCATCAGCTCTTACTTTACCCTTTTCATGCAATTCCTGTTTTGTATCCTAGATCCTAGGATTCAGTACTGTTTAAGAGTCTGGTTCTACTAGCACAGGTCTTATTTATTTATTTGTTTGTTTGAGTCAGGGTCTCTGTAGCCTAGGCTGGTCCTGAACTTACTATTTAGCCCAGGCTGGCCTTGGACTCACAGCAATTCTCCTGTCTCAGCCTCCCAAGTGCTGGGATTATAGGCGTGCACCACCACACCTTGCTCATTTTTTCAATTACAGAAATTCTGAACATGCAGTTCAGCTCTTGTTCTTAGATTACAGTTGACCTCATGCAGCAGAAATCTCAGTTTCTTTTTAATGTTTTAGGTGGCTTAGGCTTTTAGAGTTTTATTAAACAAGATCAATCGTTCAATTCTGAGCAGTTTTATGTTCAGTCATGGACAAATCTGTGCAAGTGCCAGCTTTGCCCATCTTGATACCTCACTGAAATGGTCTGTACAGGCTTAAGGAATGGCACAGCAGTTAAAGTGCCTGTCTTGGAAGCACAAGGCCCTGAGTTCAGTTCCCCCGCATTGTGTAACCTGGGCATGGTGGTGCATGGCAAGATGATTGCCGTGAGTCCAAGGCCAGCCTGGGCTGCACAGTGAGTTGAGGACCAGCGTGGGCTACAAAGCGAGACCAGAAAGTTCTCTACACCAAGTTAAGGGGCCAGGATGTAGGGCTGCAGCTTAGGAACTCACCAGGGCTGATCGCATGAACTTGTTCCTAACTTGCCACTGTGTTCTTTATAAAATTCTTGAAGAAATGTCAATTCTTAACACATAGGTTTAACACAGCACTGTGTGATGATTTTTTTCTGTAATATTGAGTCTTCAAGGTCAAAATCCAGAGTGCCACATTTTAATTTGAGATATTTAATAGTTCCATAGAAAAATAAACTCTGTTAGTTATGCTTATCTACATATCTACATTCTAAGAAGAAATGGAGACCAGTTGAAAGCATGCATCTGTCTTTAAATATTAAAAACACAAGATTGCTTCACTTTTGTATCTCCAGCCAAAATTCAGTTAACCAGTATTCCACAGAATAGCGCTATTGGAGCTGCTGTCCTTTCTTCCCCTGGTGTGCACATCATTCCTGGGCCACACTTAAGGAACACCGTCTTTTTCTAGGAGGGAAAAAAGGCTTTTAAAGACTGGTTCTGGGAGTGCCCGGGCCCCTTCTGCTGCCTTTCCCTCCTCTGTGCTTGATCTCTAGTCTCGGGAAAGGCATCACCCTTACGTAGTACCTGAGTGGCTCTTGGCTGTGGGGATTCTCCTCCATGGAGTGTGCAGCCTCGGGCCAGGCACTCCTTCTCCATCCCAGCTTCACTCTTACATTTCTGAGTTTCCTGGTCTCATCTCAGCCCAGACTCCCAGCTCTGGCCCAGCCCTGATTCCAGGCTTGGGGAGTACCTGCATAGCCTTGTGATACATTCAGAATTATCCCGGCAGGAGGCTCCAATGGGCCTGAGGGAAACCCCTCTCCAAAAGGGGGTCATTCTCCGTGGCCTTCTCTTTGTTGAAGTTAATTCTGGTAATGGAGAGCCTTCCACCTGTAGAGCAAAGACACATCCAACTGAGGGCTGTTCAAGAAGTAACATCTTTCTCTGCACACCTTCAAGAACCATTCCCGGATACCATGGACTCAAACAGGAGCCATTCCTCAGGCCTATAATCCCAACACTCTGAGAGGCTGAGGCAGGTAGATCACAAGTTTGAGCTCAGCCTAGGCAACTTAGACCCTTTTAAAAGCTTAAGAAATGGACAGATGCTGTCCAATGCAAAGGCCCTGGGCTCAGTCGCTGCTACCACAAAATGAGAGGGGATTGGGAACTCAATATAAAGGCCCTGGTTTCAATCCCAGTTACCACCAAAGACAAAAACCAGTTCCACTACCAGTATCTTATGCACATAAACACATGCCCTTCCTTACCTGGCCCAACAGCATCAGGCAGATCATAAGCACTGCAAGGAGTTTGAGGAGCCACATTTTTGCAGAGGGTTGATGTTGGAACCTGAAAGCCAGGGACAGTTTCCACTTCCTTTTATAGACTAACATTGCCTTTTTCATGGTTGCAAGGTGAGAAAGGGGCAAGGTTTATATTTGCAATCAGGATTGATTTAATAAGTTAATGTCTACCGGAGGAATGTGCTCAAGGGCTACCTTTCAGGCACATTGTATTTACTGATCCTTCATCTGGACTTTGAGTGGTTGTGTTGCTGGCCTGGACCTTTTTACCCATTTTATCAAAAGTCTACACTGCTCCTCCTTCCCTCCAAAAGCCACGTGAGATTATTGGGACTGGGAATCTGGCCACATACCTATTCCAAAATAGCTTAGTAGACAAGGTGTAGCTCAGTGGGACAGCATGTGCTAAGCATGTGTGAGGCCCTGGGTTAAGTCTCCTGCACCCAAGGGGGGAGAAAAATCCTAAAATAGATCAGTGAAATCACTCCTATCAAAGCAGAATTTTAGTATGCAAAGTATTAAGAAATCCTGTTGACTTTTCTCAGCCTTATTTAAGAAAGAACCACTGATCTGTTGTGTACAAGCGATATGGTATGCCCCTTATCTCCCCTCTGTAAGGAGATATTTGGCAAAAACAGTCTGCAGTGCCCCAGATCATTCGTGTAGATGGACTATTACTCTAATAATCTCTACCAGCTCATCTCTCTAGTAGAATGAAGACTCAAGGTAAATTCAAAATTTGGCCTTATCCAACCCTTTTAGAAGATGGGCCTTAATAGTCGTGTGGCACTTAACTTGAACCATGGGTGAATGAATGACACCTCAGGTTGGTTTGTTTTTAAATGTGAATGAAAAGATAACAGGAACTCCAAAATCAGGAAAGTTGTGCAGTGGCTAATAGCATCAAATTAAGGGGTTATGCCCAGTAGTTGAGTGGGTTCTTGGCAGAGCATTTTCTTCCAGCAGATGTAGAGCAGCAGGTAAAAAGCTGACGTAACTCCAAAACAGCCATTATCCTCAGGTAGGAATCACAGCAGGCTTCCAGAGCAATAAAGGACATGAATCTAACCATGAGGAGCGTGGGTACTCATTGTCAAGAGTGGCACGATGAACTTCAGAGCTGGAGTTGGGTGGTTCCGGTGTCTTGGGACCATAGATCTAGGGCTGGAGAGAGACACTGCTGCTCAAACTGTAGAACCTTGGAAAAGCACATCTACCAAACCCAACTGCAGAGTCCTACAAATTCAAATCTAGTTAGCTGTTGCCTCTCTCTTCCCAAGTTTAGTTACTAGCTGACCCCAGGTAGTGAACTAAGAAGGAACTTACATGGGGCTGAGGAGAGAGGCAGTGTGGTGACCCAGTGAACATTGAGTAAGAACATATTTGATTAGATAAGCAACAGACTGAACAACGTGATGTCCCAGAACCAGTTGGGATTGTGGGCTTGCTGCCAGCCTTCCCTTCACCAGATTGTAGTGACATGGAGCCCATCCAAAAGATGGATTCTCTTCTGATCTCTCATTCTGCCTTTCTGTAGTCCAGACAGAACCAAACTAGCTTTTTGTGTGAATGTTTAAAGCCAATACCACCTCAAATAAAAGTCTGAAGCCTTGGGGTCCTGTGGGAAAGGATTGTTCATCCTTACGGGTATAACAAGAGTGGTGAAGTCTTCGGGGTTCTAGCTTCTGTCTTACCTGCCACCCTGTTCCCAAAAGACATGTGATGAGCTGGGCCCTCTGGTCTCAGCACTCTGGGAGGCTGAGGTAGGATCACAAGTTTGAGCCTCGGCTGGGCAGTTCAATGACTTAGCAAGACCTTCTCTCAAAATCAGAAATAAAAAATGGGCTAGGGATGTAGCTCAATGTGAAGCCCCTGGGCTTGATCCCTAGTACCACACACACAAAAATAATAATGTATGTTCTGTAGTAGGAAACACTGCTAGGCAAAGTGTTTCATCATACATCTACACAAACTGCATTTTATTTATATATGGAGCAGAAGTCCAACTTTGAGAAGCAAAGCAACATCCAGGCAGCACTTAGCTAAACAGCCAGCAGTTAGAGCCATCCCATACCTTACGGCTGGACATCTAATCCTGAAGTTAAAAAAAGTCCGAAGTTCACGGGCTCATTACAATCAAGTATATTGCTGAATTAAAAAACAGTGACAACAGTCCTTTCTCCAGCAGTCTTTAGCCTTTAATAATGTTAGCCATAAGAAGACAGAATGCTTGGCTGTGAGGCAGAGCCATCTCTTTAACTTTAGTCTCTTATTCTGTCAGTGAGCTGTGGGAGCAGATCTCAGGTCTCTCAGGCACTGACACTTGAGGGTTCAAATGATTAATTTACAAGAAAACAAGACCAAAACAGCCTTGATAGCCAAGAGTGGTCACAATTCCACTCCCAGAGACTCTGTGCTTCTGGGGTAAAAGCCTGGGTGAAATGGGAGGAAGCGGGAGAAGGTACATGAGCAGTAGCAGCTGTCCAAAATACATTCCAGGTGAAAAGGAGATCATTCCGACTTCGTAGTAATTGGAACCTCGCATTGTCCCCGAGCAGGAGGTGCTAATAAAAGATTAAAGAGTTCGAAATGGGAAAGTGTTTCCAGGTAAAATTTCAACAAAGGATCAAAGTATATTTGCTTTTTTGCTGGCGGGCACTGGCAGACTTGTGGGCCTGCATCTCGGGTGCCTGTGTTAGGTGACTAGCTCACAGATAACAGCAGCATACGGGCAGAAGCACTGAGGAAAAGGGGGATAAATGAAGCAAGTGGCCGTGCTACAGCTGTTCTCTCGGTCTCTTGGTAGCAGGATGTGGGCAAAGAAGGCAAAATGGAAAGGGTTTTTATTTAGAAATGAAGGACAGAGGAGTAAGACCACCACCTGGCTGGAAAGTGGTCCTAAGTGGAGTTGTCTGACAAGGGGCAGTGTCTAGGGACTACCTGTTGATCTCTGACCAACAAACTTGGTTGTGGTCTCCATGATTTTTTCAAGTTGGCTGCATGGAACTCAGTCCATTTGTCTGAGACTTAGGTCTAGGGACTTTACCTTCATTTTGCTACACATGCTTTATAGGGTGATTCTACCAGTGCATTTGTGTTCCCTTAATTCTTTGGGTCTCCATATACATGAGCTCTTAATGAGCTTGGACCCTTCCTATAGGAAATATTTCGGGGCTCAGTAGGTAGAAAAAAATAACATTGTTTCTTGTATTTCCCATCTCAGGTCTGGTCTCATTCTTACCTAACCAGGTAAAAGAGCCATTGTAAGCACGGAGGCCCACTGGAGCTGTGGGCTTCCTTTAAAAGCTTGACTCAAGTTCTTTGTGGATCTGTACCCCTAACCTGTGATATCAAGAATTGAACCCAGGACCCTCACAGAGGTACATTGCCAGCCACCTGCACCCACCCCCAACCTTTTTTTTTTTTGAGACAGGGTCTGTCACTATAACTGTCCAGGCTGGGCTCAAGCTTGTAGGCCTCCTACTTGCAGCCTCCCAGAGTGCTGGGATTGCAGGCCTGTGCCACTAAGCCCAACTTTTCCAGGATTTTCTACAAATTTCTTAATAGACTGGCCCTCAGAGTGATTGTAGGTTCCTTATCTTGAACAAGAGCTTTGAACTTCCAACTCAGCACATCCCACACAGCCGCTGCCTCGCCACACCTGCTACACAGGTGAAACTCATGCCCCAAGCTCAGATGGAAGCCCTGTGGGGAAAGTCATAAAGCAGACTTCTACCAGTTTTAGCCACAAGCAGAATCTCAGCACATCAAATACCTGACTTCAAGATTGCCTCATTCCTGGGATAAATAGGATTCAGACCTACCTGGTGTTAGCCAAGAAAATGTAAGTTTGGTTCTATTGAAATGGTTTTTCCTAGTCAAGAAACTACAGAGAAATAGTTTTGAATAAAATAAGGCCAGAAGATTGAAGACAGTGGCCATCTCCTATAGGAATACTGGGACAAAACTCAGAAAGAGAAACGTTAACAGTTAAGTAGCAATCCTCCCCTGGCCTATAAACCTACTGAAACAATGTCACATGAGGGGCTGGAGGAATAGCCCAGAGATTATAGCACGTGCCTAGCAAACACACAGCCCAGGGTTTGATTCCCAGCACCACATAAGCCAGGCATGGTGGCACATGCCTGGAATCCCAGCACTTGGGAAGCTGAAGCAGGATTTCCATGAGTTCCAGGCCAGTCTGGACTCCATATTGACTTTGGGAACAGCTGGACCCTATCTCAAAAGAAAACAGTGTGTGCATGAGTGTATATATGTGTGTGTGTGTATATAAATATATCTATATCTATCTATCTATCTATGTGAAAAAATGCCAGAGGACTGAGGATAGGTGCATTTAATTTACACCTCCTTTGGACCCATAGCTTTCATCAGTTATATAAAGGGGTCTATGACCCAAACATGTTGTAAGACCTGAGAACTGTCCATTTGGTAGTGCAAACTTACAATCCCAGCACTCTGGAAGGCTAAGGCAGGAGGATTCTCATCTGCAAAAATAAAAAGAGGGCTGGAGATGTAGCTCAACAGGAAGGCCCTGAGTTCAATCCCTAGTCACACACACAAACACACACAAACACACACACACACACACACACACACCCTACAATCCTGGGAATAGGATCCATGTCTGGATGCCATCTTGAGATGGCTACGTTGGTCATCTCTCATCATTTTACCAGATGGAAACATCCCTCATTTCTCTACCACAAAGCAAGGACTTTATTTCTTTTGTATAGGTGAGAAATAAAGACTTAAGGACCCAGGTTTAAGGGTATACCTAAGTCCAAGACTGTCCAGCACAACCATCCCAAGAGCCTACCTGACAGTGCAAATTATCTTTTGTATTTTTTGTTGTTATTGAAATAACTTTGGTTCTTAAAAAGGAGCTGTAAGCATTAGGAAAAAAAAGGAAAGGCAGAGCCTGGGCCAGCTTAGCCAGACTGAAAGTTGCTGCACGCTTGCAGGAAATAACTTTTTAAGTGCCTAACAACAGAACAGGCCCAGAAACATACCACTAACATATCTAGCCTACTAAATCTAAGTGGAGGAAAAATGGCAACTTTTACATGAAAAAGGAAATTCAAAGGCTCTGGAGCAGGGGTAAACTTTTCCATAAAGGGACAAAATAAGTATTTTAAACTTATGGTCCACATATGGCTCAAAACCATGTTGGCTCACGGGTACAATCATAGTTTACAGACCCCTATTTTAGAGGCCAAGGGATCACCCCATCTCCTCCTTTGATAGCTGACTTCCCTCAGACTAAGGAGGGTGTACCTTAGGAGGAGTCAGTGTGACAGTTTTAAGAGCACATAATGCCCCTACACACTATCATTCACTGCTGTACAATGTTGGGTGAATTACTTCACCTGTGCATTTCCTCATCTGCAAAGTATAATGATACTTTAATTAATACATTATTAGGCTTATGATTATAAAGGGAGCAGAGAACCAAGAACCAAAACTCCCCACAACCCACTGCTGCCCACACTGCTTAGCAGCAGGAGTAGCTGCAGGTTCATACTTGTAGGAATAGGTCATGGGGTCGGTCTACTCCTTCACTAAAATCCTGCAGTTGGGAAAACTGTTGAGGATTTCTGCTGGCTTCAGGAACTTGCATATCAGCAGTGTAAGTATTCTGCTTAAAAAAAATGTAAAGTCACAACAGTGCTGCCCATAAGAAGTTTATTGTGTCTTTAAGACACTACAATACAGACTCCCCTCCAAGAGAAGGGTCTTTCAGAGGCAGGAACCTTCATCCAGGTAAGGTGCTCACTTGTCGTTTTCATAGGCAGCTGGATTCTTCCTCTTGGACTTCTCAAACTCCTGGGTCCCCCACGTGTAGATAAGATAAAACACTACAAATGCTTTAAAAATCAAATGTGAGAGTCAGCAGCGAATGTGCATGGGGTCTCAGCCCACTTTGACTTACCGCACATTCTCTTCTCTGTTACCTCTAGGTTTTAATACTAAATGGGGTACCAAAAAGGTCCTACTACACACCCACTTTACAAGTGATCAAAACAAAAGTTCATCCAGGAAAACGGGGTGCTAAGTTTTTTTCCAAATCTCCCAGACTGGGCATTGAAAAATTTTACAATGAGGTCATTGAGATAAAATTCACCTAACATAAACTTCACCATTTTAAAGAGTACACTTCAGAAGTTCTCACCATATTCACAGTGCCATGGAACTACCTAGCACTAATCTTTGCCACATTTAGCATGAGTCGTCACTGGCAAGAAGTAGATAAAGATGACCTGAGGGAGATGTTGGAGTCACCAGAGCGACCTTAGGCCAGTCATTTCGGGATGACATGACTAGCTCAGGGCTGTGGGGAAGTCAATGCCAGGGTGTGTAGGTCAAGGTCCAGAGTGCCTGCTGGACCTCGACATACCACAGATGGCGCCCCCACCACCTGACCGGAGCACTCACGCGGAGCCACACGAAGGATGGACGCCTGTGTGCGGCGGAGCACGTTGGGGATGCCCTTACTGAAGAAGTTCGGGAAGGCGCGCTGTTCAAAGGGCGACAAGCTGTAGGTGATCACATGCCGTACCCGTGTCAGATTCCCAAATTCACGGCCCATTGTCGCTGTGGTCCTGCAGAATCAACGACAGGCAGGGGCTCGGCTCGTACTCAGAACGCGACAGCCCGCGTGGGGACCCGGAGCCCAGTACCTGCACAGGCAAGCCTCCACCCTCCCTCAGCCCAGGCGGTATCTCCTCTCTCTCGCAACCCACTCACGCTCCGGGGTCACCTCGCGCTCTTCGGTCACCACTGCACACAGTCTCTATGCGTCACTTCCGGAAGAACCGGAAGTTGGTTCTAGAGACTACGGAGTCACTTCCTGGAAATACCTTTTTTTTTTTCTGGGGGACACCGCTGCCCATCCGCTCTAACGCCTTAGAAGTAGCCAATGACCCGCGAGTGGGCGGGGCCTGCGCTGCCTGGGCTGCCTGGGCTGCCGTAGGACCCAGCGATGGCCTTTGGCTGCTGCGTTCTGGGCGGCGCTTCGTTCTGTCGCCGGCGCTCACCCTTCACCTGTGCCCGGTGACTTTCCGTGCAGTCCAAGGCTGGGAGTGGCCGGGTGCTGGGGAGGAGGGGCAGGACACAAATAAGTGAAAAGAAAGGGGTCAGGCCTCGGGAGTCCACTCAGCTGCGGGGAGCGCCGAGCTACGGCTACGCGGCGGCACTGGATTTCGAGAGTCTACATGATCTTGCTAAAAGGAGGCTTGGCTGTTTGCAGTCCGTCAGTGACCCCAGTGCAAAATCAGGACGAAGATCTGTTACATTTGGTAACCTGTGCTGTAGGATCCACTGGCACACTTAACTTAAAAAGAAATACAGTGCAGACGTTTCACGTTCAGCCGCAAAGTCATTAAATGACGCTCCTGGGGATGGTAGGAAAGAAGCGACTCTTCCACAGGCAGCCAGCCTTTTCCCATAGGCACTGGCGTAGGGGCTGGGTGTGTGCCGATGCCCGGTTCCTTACACACCCCCAGGGAGTGTTAGCCCCTTCCTTGTTTTCCCTAAGGTACATTCAATTACTGCTAGGATTTCCCTTACAGCTAACCAGTTTTTCTGCTCTGTTCACAGTGTCCACAAATGTTTTGTTACCGGGATTGCTGGCCCCATACGTAATTTGGAGCTAACTGTTCCGTCCGGGGAGGTTTTTCTGGTTTATATGTGTGTGGTTCTGGGGATTAATCCCAAGGCTATATCCCTAGCCCTTTAAATTTTTTTTTTCTTTTTCGAGATAGGCTCTCACCAAGTTGCTAAATTGCCCAAGCAGGGCTCACACTTTCAATCATCCTCCTACCTCTGACTACCAGAGCGCTGAGGTTACAGACAGGCCTAGGCCACGGAGCCAGTTTGGGGAGTATTTATAACCTACAGACCAGTAAGGTTTGGCCAGTAATGAACTTATATTTTGCTAAGGTAGTTCAATTTTAGCAATCTAGGCAGCACACAAACTAGTTTTGTGTCTTGTATGTATGAGTATGGGCTGCCTTCCTTCCAGCTGATGGATGGGGCTGGGTCGCCTCTTCTTTCACCCTTTCATGGTGCACCTTCCTCTCGTTTTCCCTCTGGCCTGGTCTCAACTCCGAAGCAAACGGGAGCTTATGTACTCGGCCCACACTGGGACTGAACCCAGGCCCTTGAAGATCTTTTTAATTTTTAATTTTTTCTATTTTTGAGATGGGCTAGCTTGTCCAGGCTGGGCTCAGACTTGCTCTCTTCCATCTTCAGCCTTACGGAGTTCTAGAGCTACAGACCTTTGCCATCATACCTGGCAGGAACATAATACTTACAACTAAAATCAAAAAAGTACTGTAGTGAATTCTACCACCCTCTGGGTGATTAATTAAAAAAAAAACTATTCAGTAGCACCTTCAAACATTTCTAAAGCTTTTAACCAAAATCAAAGTATGTGCAGATGGATGTGCTGACCTAATTAGAACATCAAGATAATGCATTTCAGACTTCGTTAAAATTAAAGGCAATGTTCATATTTTTTATCCCCACCCCCTTTAATCCTGGGGTTGGAACTCAGGGCCTAACAAATGATGGGCAAGCACTATACTACTGAGCTGTATTCTCAGTCTAGCATTTTTTCTTTTTTTGACACAGTCTTGCTGTGCTGTCCAGGCTAGTTTTGAACTCCGTATGTAACTTAAGCCAGCCTCGAGTTCTCAAGTCTTCTGCCTCAGTCTCCCCAGTGCTGGTATTACAGGTGTGTACCACTGCACCCAGGTTGAAGTCTTCTTTTAAAATATATTGAAAAGTAAAGTTGCACTTTGCCAAGTACATGTCCTATGATAAGCCATCTAGCAGAATTGGATGACTTAACAATTTTCTTCTGTTTGGAAGGCCAGTTGTAACTTTCATTCTGCAACCCAACATGCAGTAAATAATTACTTACCCTAAGCACCTGAAAAAGGGAGCAGTGCTGAGGATGAATCCACAGAAAGAGTAAACCTGGTGCCATAAACTGCATACTGATGGATCTAAATACGTAGCAAGCTTTTTCATGCGCCTTGGGAATTTCAGTAAGTACCTAAGGGATGTTTTAATCCTGATTTCTCTAAAAACAGGCTTTTAAGATAATTGCTCAGTTTCTCTTAGACCTACAGCTATATAGCTCATTAATACAGCAGCCTGGCAAGTTTTAAGTAAATGAGAGGGGGAAAGGAGAGAAGAAACGTAAGTTATCAGATAAACCTGTATCTAATGAGGACAAATTGAATATATAGGATGTTATCAGCTGGCTGACATAGACCTGATAAAAAAGTATCTTCGGCTTGGTATCCTTGAAGTCTGATTACAGAAGCAGTGCTAGTCTGCCCCCACACCTGAAATTTATTTAAGAAAATGAGCTAGGGCCTTTCTGGCCTGTGGGAAGAAGACCGGCATGGGGAGATGGTTTCCGTGTTAGCTCTCCCACGCCATGGCGCTTCCCAGCAAATTCCTCCCTTGGATTTGCTGTGTTGCCTGGCTGTGTTCTCAGGCTGTTAGGGGAGAATCTCAGGTTGCAGCTAGTGCTGAGTTGGAATCTGAGGCCAAGCCTTGGTCCGTGCTGCAGCCTGTAGACGGGCAACACGGCGCTGGCTCCCTTCTGCCCCTCTTCAAGGTCCTCTCTGACAAGGGAGGGAGGGCCCGTGAGCTGCAGCCAGACGCCAGAGCTTTGCACTACATGAAGAAGCTCTATAAGACATATGCCACCAAGGAGGGGATCCCTAAGTCCACTAGAAGTCGCCTCTACAACACTGTTCGGCTCTTCACCCCGTATTCCCCGCAAAGGCATGCTTCTGGAGCCCAAGTGACAGGTGTGTAAGAGCAGATTGCTTAGCTGGGTTGGGGGGAGAAAGAAGCTAGACTTTGCTTTTGGGGGAGGAGGGGCGGTTAGTGGGAATTGAACCCAGAGCCTTCGCACGGAGCTATATCCGCAGCCCATTTTTATTATTTGAGACAGGATCTTGCTGAATTGCCCAAGATGGGCTCAAACTTAAGATTCCTCTGTCTCAGCCTCCCAGAGTGCTAAAATTACTGATTTGTGCCACCCCTACCATCTGGCTTTGCTTCTTGGGTTGCATTTGTTTTGCATGATTCTCAGTAGGCAATTGAAACAAATTTGGTACTTGAGTTGAATTTTCTAATGTCCTGTTTAGTTAATGTGGACTACTATAAAATTTTAGAGCTAAAAGGACCTTAATGGCTGTAAGGACTGCGGAAAGTGCGGAGAAGGTTAGCACCTGTTTCTGGTCTACTGAACTATTGATTGCGTGCCAAAAGCATAAGCTGTAGGCAGCGGTGTGCTGTGTCAAAAGGGCCGTTTTCCCTCGTTTATTGCTCTCAGTGAGAGGGAGGCGATAAACAAGGGTCTTTACAAGAATAGCATTTTGGGGCAGGGGATGTAGCTTAGTGCCAGAGTTCGTGCTTGGCATGTTCAAGGCCCTGGGTTCAACCCAGCACCACACACAAAAGAAAAGCCAATAACTGGAGCAGCCTAGTGTGAGAGAGGAGCGATGCTTTAAAAAAAAAAAAAAAAAGACTAGTCATTAGCATAGTCTCCAGTGTTGCATCTTAACTCAAGTAGTCAAGTGTTTTTCATTGTCTTCGTTCACTGGGGCTTAGAATGTTGTCTTAACAAGTCTGGTGAGTAGTGTTTTAAGTTACTATGATGTTTTTTCCCTAGAGAGATTTTCCAAAAGAAAACTACTGCTTTCCTTATTAGCTTCCACTCTGGAGCCAGTTGTTAAGACTGATTCCCTCTTGCTTTGTAGCTAGACCCCTTGGCTCAGGCCTATAAGCCCAGTGCTCTGCAAGTGTGAGGCAGGAGGATCTCGAGCCCAGCCTGGGCAATTTAGTGACTTAGCAAGACCCTGTCTCAAAAATAAGAAATGGACTAGGGATATAGCTCAGTGTGAAAGCCCTAGGCTTGATCCCCAATATCACAATAAAACAACCTATCAAAGCCATTTAGTCATGGTGTCTGAGAATTCGTAAGGATACTATTTTTTTTCTGTGTGTATTCTACTTTGTTTGGAGGCTTGAGGAAAAGAAAAGGGAAAATTACATATGATGAAATAACAATTTTTCTTTTCTTTTATTAATTTTTTATTTTTAAAATTTTTTTGGTGATACTGGGGGTTGAGGCCAGGGCCTTCTCAATTAGCTACATTCCCAGCCCAGTTTTTATTTTTGGTTTTGAGGCAAGGTCTCACTAAGTTGCCCTTGTGGGGTTCAAACTTATGATCCTCCTGCTTCCACCTCCCAGAGTGCTGGGATCATAGGGCTGTACCACTGGCCCCTGCCTCGATTTCTTTTTTTCCTCCTGGTACTGGGGGAGGGACCAGTGTCAAGCACCCACTAGGCAAGGGTTCTACTGCTGAGCTACTACCCGGCCCACGAAGTCCCCATTTCCTGACATGACTTCCTCTTACATTTGATCTGGTGCGAGCACTACTGGTGGGTTACTTTTCTTCCCAGGAGCCCTTCCATCGGTGGACCTGCTGTTCAGCCTGGACCGTGTCGCCACTGTTGAGCACTTACTCAAGTCAGTCTTGCTGTACACATTCAACAACTCAGGTTCTTTGTCCTCTGTTGCTAAATGCCTGTGCACCCTGCTGATCATGGAGCCCAAGTCTTCCAGCAAGACTTCCCCCAGTGTTCCCTACTCCTTGAACTTCCACTCACAGTTTGAGCTTAGAAAGAATTCCAGGTGGATTGAAATTGATGTGACCTCCCTCCTCCAGCCTCTAGTGGCCTCCAATGAGAGAAGTATTCACATGTCTGTCAATTTTACATGCAGGAAAGACCGGCGAGGTGGTCTGTTCCACATGACCTTTCATGTGCCCCCCTCCTTGATCCTGTACCTGAATGACACAAGCATGCAGGCTTATCACAGGTGGTATTCGCTTCGCTCTAAGAGGGGGTCTTTACAAGGTCCTGGCCATGGGAGAAAGAAGGTGGCCTGTGTCATGGGAAAGGAGGACAGAAGATCTTCCCCTCCCCGGAGAGGGCGGGAAACTAGCAGCTCTAAACTACAGAAGCCGCTGCTCCCAGCTTCCTTCAATCTGAGTGAGTATTTCAGACAGATCTTTTTCTCTCCAGCTGAATGTGAGCTCCATAACTTTAAACTTAGCTTTAGGCAGCTCAAGTGGGACAACTGGATCGTGGCTCCACACAGATACAACCCTCGGTACTGTAAAGGGGACTGTCCCAGAGCCGTCAGGCACCGCTATGGCTCTCCTGTTCACACCGTGGTGCAGAACATCATCTATGAGAAGCTGGACCCCTTGGTGCCAAGGCCATCTTGTGTCCCTGCCACTTACAACCCCTTGAGTGTCCTGACCATTGAACCCGATGCCTCCATTGCTTACAAAGAATATGAAAATATGATAGCCACCCAGTGCACCTGTCGTTGACATCAGGACATGTGGAACCTTAAGCCTCTTCCAATGTGTGAGTGCCCATCTGCACCTTTGGGAGGAGCTTTGTGAGTCCCACCCCTAGATCTGCAGGGAGTGTTGGGAGAAGCATCCTCTGCCATCTGCTGGGAGGAAAGGAAGCTTCGAGTTGGTTGTTACCACTGAGCACTTTATTTCCACATTTAAGTGTAGTTACTTTGGAGAGACTTTTTGTTGTTGTTGAGCAGTGTGGGGTTTTTTTGCTTTTCAAGCAGTCTTGTTTTTGATGAAAAATGTCTTAATCGGCGTAAATTTTGGAATTACAGTTATAAATAATTTAGGATGCTGTCGTCTTACATGGTAGAAAATAAATTCCTGTCATTGGCATGAGTGTGTGTTTTATTAAACATTTTTACATGATCATTTGGCAGAGAGAAAGAAACATTTCTAAAAGATGGTCTGGGCTCAGCTTTAGCTCTTTAACACAGAGTCCCAGGGAGGTGGGTGTCCTCTGCCTGAGTCCTGGTGAGTGACCCCAGGAATAGAGGGTGTGTAGCACAGTCCATTTCTGGTCCCTGGATGACTGGCATGCAGTACACTCATTCTGCTCATTGACCACCTGAAGAAAATCATTTGAGTTGGGCTACAGAGCAAGACCCTGGCTCAAAAAAAAAAAAAAAAAAAAATCAAGCCTCGCAAGCACGGAGTCCTGAGTTGATTCCCCAGCACCACATAAAGCTGGGTGTGGTGGCGCATGCCTGTAATCCCAGCACTTGGGAGGCTGAGGCAGGAGGATTGCCGTGAGTCCAAGGCTAGCCGGGGCTACAGAGCAAGACCCTGTCTCAAAAAGAAAGAAAAAAAATTGAATGCTCGCTTTATTCATTCAATGGAAAATGTCTTAAAGATTTTCCCAGAAGAGCTATGTTCATGAGGTTTTGCTGTTGCTGTTGCTGCTTTCAGGCACTGGGGCTAGGGCCCAGGGCCTTCACCCTATGCCCACCTTTTAATTTGTGCTTTGAGACAGGATCTCACCAACTTGCTAAGTTGTCCAACCTGGGCTCAAGATCTTCCTGTGTCAGCGGGATTATAGCCCTGTGCCACCAAACCTGGCAAAGTTTTTAACATGCATTTTCTTCTTTAGAAAGTTTCTGACTTCATGGAAGTCAAGTGGGTTTGTATGTATGTATGTATATATATATATATATATATATATATGCCCTTTTTTAGTTTGATTCTTGCCAATTTCCCTCTGTGCCATCCCAGTCTTGTTTTCCAGATGGATTTAGCACTGCTCCCACTTACCTAAGCCGGCAGTGACTGGGCTCTGTCGCTGAGCACTTTATCTGCATCTGTGGACTCCTGCGGTAGAGAGAGGACTGTAGTAGTGTGCTCCAAAGTCTCCAAACCCTATCTATAAACCAAAAGTAAAGCGTAGGTGCAAGAAGCACTTTCAAGTTCTTAGAAATTATCATTTTTGGTGCTTTGTTTTTTAGCTTCATTAATTGTAATACCATATAATATGCTTAGTTAACATTACAATTTAATGTTTTGTAAGATTATTCACAACCATGGGATGTCAGTATTGTTCATTTTAGAACTTTTGTTATCACCTCAGAAGCAAGGTGCTTGCTTCCTGTGCAGCCCTCCTAACGCTGAGCCAAACTGGCCTCCCCCTGCAACGTTCCCAGCACACCCTCTCGTGACTGGACTCAGAGAGGAGGTGGCCAGCCCTCACTTGGTGTATTTCCAAGCTCCACCTGTATTGTAGCACGTGTCCATACTTTTGTTGTGTCTTTAAATCCTGGAACTCCGCCCTAGGTCCTTTGCACTAAGCAATATCCCCAACCCATATTTTAAGTTTGATTTAGAGACAAAGATTTTTTTGTTTTGTTTTGTTTTTGTTTTGTTTCTCTTTGAGACAGGGTCTCACTCTGTAGCCCAGGTTGGAGCTATAAAGTCTTGTTAAATTACTGAGTTGGCAGGGCTGGCCTCAAACTTGTGATTCGCCTGTCTCAGCCTCTCAGTGTGCTCATCACAGGATGACAGCAGGCCTTCAACCACCAAACCCAAATAGTACTTCATTTTTCTAATGGCCTTATAATAATCATTTGTATGACTATACCGAAGTTTCTCAATTTGTTGTTAGATATTTTCATAGTTTCTGTTTCTTTGGCAATTATGAATAATACAAGAAGATGTTTACACATTTGTGTTTCATAAAGTTTCTTCATAGAACTATTTCTCCAGCACCACATAAGCTGAGCATAGTGGTGCACACCTGTAAATTTATCTCTAGAAGTGGATTTGCTGACTCATACAGTGACTTGGCTTAATCACATGAGATTATGGTAAACTGTTTTCCAAAGTAAATACACCATCTCATGCTCTCACCCGCCCTGCACGGGAGTTCTGATTTCTCCGCGTTTTCTTAACCTCTGTCTGACTTCTTATTCTAACCATTCAAGTTCACATGAAATGCAATCTCTTTCTCTCATCTTCACCTCTGTCTCAGTCTCAGTTATTTTTCTGACACTGGGGATTGAATCCTGAGCCTTTGCACTGAGCAATATCTCCAGTTCTTTTTTATTTTGAGACAGTCTTGCTAAATTGCCCAGTCTGGGCTTGAACTTTTCAACTTGTGATCCTCCTGCCTCAGCCTCCCAAGAGCGCTGGGATTATAGTCTTGCAGCCATGTGTCTGGCTTTTCCCAATTTGCATTCCCCTAGTGACTAATGATCAGCGTGTTTTCACGTGCTTATCTGTGTGTCAGTTTCTTCTTTGAAGAAATATCTGTCCAGCTCGCCTGCCTGTTTCCCAATTGGATTATTTGTGTTTCCACTAACGCAGCATAGAAGTTCTTCATACATCCTAGATACAAGTTCCTTATCTGACATGATTTCAAATTTCTTCCATTATATGATTTTTTAGAACTCTTTTGTGGTGATAAAATGAAAATTTACCATTTTAGCCATTTCAAGTATACAGTTCAACAGCGTTAACCATGCTTACATGATCCAACAGTTACCACTAGCTCCAGAAGTTTTTCAGTCTCCTAAAGTGAATCTTTCCCCCATTAAATGATAGCTTTCCATTTCTCCCTTCTGCCACCACTGTAACCGCTATTCCCTGCTGTCTGTGTGAACTTGGTCCTCCTGGGGATCGCCTGTATGTGGAATCATTCGATGCCCTCCTTTTGTTTAGCACAATGTTCAAGTTTCTCAAATGAGAATTTAGTATTTTTAAAACTAACACTTGTGTGTATCTATACTTACCATATTTTGTTCATTCATTGATGGACACTGGATTGTTTTTATGTCTTCGCTGTTGTGAGCAATGCTACTGTGAACACGGTGCACGCTAGTATCTGCTTTATCTATGTATTATTTATGTCCGCGATGCTGGGACCCACACCCAGGGCCGTGCATGTGGTAGGCAGGCGTTGTCCTACTGAGCTATATCCCCACCTTTCTGCTTGGGATTTTTTTTGGATTTATTCCTAAAAATTAAACTGATGGATCATATGATAATTCTTCAGAAACAAACCTCTGCCTACTGTTTCATCAAGTAGCTGCATCATTTTATATTCTTACCAGTGACACTCAACCCTTCCTCCAAGCGTGTGTGTGATGTGCATGCGTGTGTTACTGGAGACTGAACCCAGAGTCCTCACTCTGAGCTACATCCCAACCCTTCTTTATTGTTTACCTTGATCCAAGGTCACTAAGCTGCCCAGGCTGGAATCCAACTTGCCTCACCCTCAGAGTGGCTGGATTACAGGCCTGCGTCTCCACACACAGCTCTGTGTCTTGCTCAAGAAATATGGTCAAATTCAATATCATAAATATATTTTCTCTATGTTTTCCTAGAGGAGTTTTATAATTTCAACTTTTATTTTTAGGTTTCTAACCCATTTTAGGTTAACTTTTGTATATGGTATGAGATAGAGATCTAACTTCATGGTCTTTTTTTTTTTTTGAGACAGAATCTCACTCTGTAGCCCAGGCTGGCCTTGAACACATGGCAATCCTCCTGCCTCAGCCTCCAGAGTGCTAGGATTACAGGCATGCATCACCACGCCCAGTTTATAGTGGTGCTTGGGAATCGAACCCAGGGCCTTGTGCTTGCTAGGTAAGTGCTTTAACCACTGAGCTATTCCTCCAGCCTCTGACCTTGTGGTCTTGCATGTGAATATCTAATTGTTCCAATATTACTTACTAAGCTGGGTACTTTTGCCTGTTGAATTGTTTGGACACTTGTTAGCAGTCACTCAGGAACAAGTATACTTCCATTTATTTGTATGCCTCACTTCATACCAGTATTATAATTTTGCTTGCTGTTGTATTACAGTAAGTTTTGAAACTAAATATCCTATTTTTCATGATTTATTTTAAGATAGGGCCTTACTAAACTGGCCAGGCTGATTCAAACTTGCAATCCTCCTGCTTCAGCCTCCTGGAGGATTATAAATGTGTGCCACCATGCATGGTTTTGCAGAATAGTTTTAGCTATTTTAGGTACATTGTAAATAACATGAACCTTAGAATCAGTTTGTCAATTTCTGCCAAGAAGTCATGTTGGATTTTGATAGAGATTATATACAATCTACAGATTAGCCTGGGAATTATTGCTCTCTTACAGTCTTCCAGTCCATAAACATGAGATGTTTTTCATTTCTTTAAAGCTTTTCACAGTTTTTAGAGTATATTCTGTGATTTTTTTTTGTCGTTACATCTTTTTTAGGTATTGTATTCTTGATGTTACTGTGAATGAAACTGTTTTATTTCATTTTTGAATTGCTTTCTTGTGGTCCATTAGCGAACGCATTACAAGCCTTCACCTACTGACATAAACGCTGTGTCAACAGCTCATGACTTTTTTCCCTCAAAGTTTTTCTAGATGGAACTGAAACAAAGGGACAAATTTTAGGAGGCCCTGGTTCCAAATAGCTTTCCTATCTGGTGATGTCACTTGAGGCAGACGTTACTCTTTGCTAAATGAGATTGAAATTTTAGTCAATAATTAGTGTTTTGAAGGTTTTGTATCACCATTGGTCTTCCCTTTTCTTTTCTCCACTTGGTGCTAAGGATCAAAGCCAGGTCCTTATTCGTGCCAAGCAAGCATTCTTTAAAAAAGTACAATGGAAAGGGCAAGAAGAATGGTCCTAATGTAACTTGAACTTACTTAAAGGCACCCTCTCTTCAATATGGCTAGTTTCAAATACGCCACATAAAATATATGGAGACTTAAAAAGATCCTTCATAGTCTCCTAGTTCCTCTGACTATTTTGTGGCAACAGAGGAACTTGTTTCGTTGTTGTGTTCGGTTGGGTTTCCTTTACACGGACATTCGTGTGTTGCTAGGATGGTCTGGAACTGGTGGGCTCAAGCGGTCCTCCACTCAAGAGCAGGGACTACAGCTTTTGTGGCTGTTTTCATTTCTGGTTTTTTTTTTTTTTTGTAATTTCTGCATGACTTAGTATTAATGTGATCTGAAGTCTGAAGGTTTCAAAAAGAAGAAAATGAAAGGGTAGTTCTGAACAAGTTTAATATTAGTATCAACACCAAAGTGTAAGGGCAGAAAATAGTGGATTATTCTTATAGGTAAGTTTGAAAATTAATGTAAACATTTTTTGCATAGTGTTTCAACTCGTAGCTAAGTAATGCTCACTTGAATGACAATGTTGGCAATTAAAAATTGTTTTAGGCTTTTTTTAAATCTAGTTTTTCTCATTGGCCAATGTTCATATTCAGGGCTGATTTAAACTTCAAAGAGTCTCTCATAGACAGTGGAGTCTTCAGCCCCCACCTCCAGAGGAAACCTACTTTTCCTCATTTACTGTTCTAAAAGCTTTACTTCAGGAAACCAATGAGAAAGGACAGCAGTGATTGAAATCTGGAAATTCAAGGATGAAGCTCCATCTGCCTTAAATAGATGCATTCAGCGTTGGTATTTAGTCCAGATGAGATACGAGGTCACCTAATGTGACTGGCGTGCTAGTATGTCAAGGAACAATGGGGCATGTCAGGAGCTGCTTTTATTCCAGCTCTGAATTTCCTGTTCTTTATCGGTTTAAATCAACTCCTGTTTTACTAGTCAGCTTCAAGGGCAACAACCACTCATTTGGTTTAGAGTCAATTTAGGCAGTCTGTGGGAAAAATGAAGTTACTATTTCATGAAGCAAAGGAGAATATACTCACGGCTATACCCAGGAAGAAGGGAAATGCTCAGACAGAGGCACTAGGTTTACATAAAAAATTGTGGTAGTCACTTACATTTTTTAACTCCGGAGAGATTGTAATTTATAAAATGACAAATGAGCTGGGCCTGGGGGCACACGCTTGTAATCCCTGAACTTTGGGAGGCGAGGGCAGGAGGATCACAGTTCGAGCCCCACCTGGGCAATTTAGCAACTCCGCAAGAAAAAGTACACAAGAAAAAGGGGTGGGGGATGTAGCTCTGAGCAAGCAAAGGCCCTGTGCTCAGTCCCTAGCACTAAAAAATAAATAAAATGATAAATGTGGTGAAGTGAAATTACTTTATCCTTTTAAAGAATGTCAGTCCCTAAAACATTTCTTAGATATATACATTGGCCAAATGGATAGAGATGACAGAAAGTAGGCTGCTTTACCCATTAAATGTCCTTGAAATAAAGGTTTAAAGAAAAAATGCAACCCCGGTGGATGCCTGAGACCTCTGAAAATATTAATCTCTGAGTACACAATTTTTTCCTGTATATAACTATGATGTTTCATTTATGAATGAAGCACAGGGTTGGAAGAATGGCTCAGCGGTTAAAGTGCTTGTTTAGCAAGCGCTAAATCAAGAGCTAAATACCCGAGTTCGATTCCCCAGCACCACCTAAGCTGGGCGTGGTGGCGCACGCTTGTAATCGCAGCACTTGAGAGGCTGAGGCAGGAGTATTGCCCTGAGCCCCTCCCCGCAAAAAAGAAGTATCTTATGAATGAGAGGCACAGTAAGAGATTAAAAACAACTGATAATAAAATGGAACAATTATAATAACTTCTGTAAGGAGTTATGCAAATGTGTTCTCTCTTTCAAACCCCAGCTGTCTGGGCTGGAGGAATAGCCTGGCAGTTAAAGTACTTGTCTATGAAGCTCAGGCTTCCCCAGCACCACATAAGCTGGGCATGGGGGTGCAGGCCTATAGTCCCAGCACCCAGTAGGCTGATGCAGGAAGATTGCCTGTGTTCAAGACTAGTCTGGGCTACATAGTGAGTTCAGGACCAGCCTGGACTACAGAGCAAAAAAAGGAAAAGAGAAAGAAGAAAAGAAAAGAAAGAAAGAAATTCCAGGTATCAGGGGGACAAATGCAAAGGTGTATGGCTTGTGTTCAAGTAATCCTTATTTTACACAGCAATGCCCTCCCCAGACTAAAAGAGTCGTGATATTGGCAATGCAGATACACCAGAGAGGAAATGAATAGTGCTTACTTGAAGTAAAAAGGTAAAAATTCTTGATTTAATAAGGAAGGAAAAAATCCTATGCCAAGTTTGCTAAGATCTCGCTTAAGAACAAATCTCTCATCCCTGCCGGACAAAGAATTCATGCTGACTTTGCCATCTGGTCGATGAGAGGTAACTGAAACAGAAGGAAGACAAACTGTGGATACAGGTAACTACTCTACTAGTCAGTTCTTGACTCTTAGTCAAGGACCATTTCAGTACCTATTTAAAGAGCAGGGTTTTATAGACGGCCTGACATAGTATTTCTTTGTCCTACCTTAGTATGTGGTGCAACATGTACTGGAGGACTGAATAATTTAACCTATGTGGGCATAGGTTAACTGTCCCTTTTAGGCGCTTTGTTGCCTGAAGAATAAGTGTTTGTCAGGAGAGGAGGTTGCAAGGCCCTGAGCTCGGTGCCACTGCTCTCCTCGCCCAAGGAGAAGTTCTGTGAACAGGTGAGCCACTTACAGACCGGTCTTCTTTGGTGCTGGTGGCTTTCCATGTGGGAGTGCTACGTGTAAGTTCTTTACAGCTCATGCCTAGGTGTCGTTTTGGCTTTCTTAGAAAAAGTTATCTCATTGAATAAATATTTGTTGAACACTGACTGTGGGCCAGACACCATGTGTGAGTAAAAACAGAGCTCAGTGTGCTCAGCTCCAGTAAAATATCACGACTAGAAACAGAGACTTTTCTTCGTGAATTAACCATTGGTGAGCCTCCCCCTAGGGATACACTGTCTTACAGTACCACGTGTGCAGGCGGAGTGAACATTGAGTTACCTTACCTTTGGATTTGAGGGTTTTCTTTAATTAAACTTTGAGGTAATTGTCAATTTACACACAATTATGAAAAATCACAGAGACCTTTTATCCATGATAATATCTTACAAAATTATACCACAGTAGAACAGCCGGGATAGTGACTTTGGTAAAATGAAATTTTGCACATTGAAACCTCCTTGGGCCAAGGAAAATGTTGATTCTCACACCAACGGTGGTTTTATATTCCCTGGTGGAACTTATCTACTGGGTCAATATTTCTCTCTCTCTCTCTCTCTCTCTCTCTCTCTCTCTCTCTCTCTCTCCCTCTCTCTTTCTTGACACAGGGTCTCACTTGATAGTCCAGGCTAGTCCTGAACTCACTCTATAGCCTAAGCTGGCCTCAGAATCACGGCAATCTTCCTGCTTCAATCTCCCAGGATGATAGACATATACCACCAATGCCTAGTTTTTATGTGGTGCTGGGGTATCAAACTCAGGGCCCTACACTTGCCAGGCAATTGCTCTAACCTCTATGTTATTCCTCTAGCCCCAATATGTTTTTATCTTACACTGCTTTTCCTCTGCCCTTGAACCTTCAAGTCTTTTGTGCCCTGATTTCACTTATTCAATAAATGTTTTTCACCATAAAGAAATGAGCACTACTTGTGGAGACAGAAAACTTTAACTTAATTTAAACATAATATGATGTATACATGTACCAAAACATCACATAGTATGCTATAAATATGTACAATTTTTTTGTGCTATTGGGGATTGATTCCAGGGCCTTCGCTCAGTAGTCCAGGCTGCTCCTAAACTCACTATGTAGCCCTGGCTGTTCTAAAACAGCCATCCTCCTGCCTCAGCCTTCCAAGTGCTAGGATTACAGGTGTGCATCACCACACCCACTTCCTCAGACCATTTTTGTTTTTTATTTTCCCTATTATATAGATATACTTTTTATTTTATTTTTTTAGCAGAATCTCACTGAGTTGCCCTGGCTGGGCTTGGACTTGCAATGCCACAGCCTCCCAGAGTGCTGGGATTACAGGCCTGCACCACTAGGACTGGCCAATTTTTATTTTTATTTATTTATTTAATTTTCTCCCCCCCCCCCATTTTATTGCTATGTATAAGAACAAAATTTTAGGTTTACAATGAAGTTGAGCATTTTGTGCACCTATGTATCTTGTCAAGGTGACAAGGACGTTCCCACTCTCCTTTTGTCCCTCCCCCTACCCACCCCTCCCTGCCTCCCCACCCTACCCCCCTGTTTCACTTTGTGTTTCGTTTTAAGTTCCATGAGATAGTTGTGGTCTGGGTCTCTCATATCAGAGAGACCATTCGATGTTTCACCTTCTGCTTCTGACTTTGCCCATAAAAGCCTCCACGCTGTTGGACTTTATTGATGCATAGTATTCCATTATGTATAAATACCACAGTTTGGGTATCCACTGGTCTGTTGATGGGTATTTTGGTGACTTCCATATTTTAGTTGTTGTTAGTTGTGCTGCTATGAACATGGGTATACATATGTCTCTGTTATGTGTTGGTTTGGCCTATTTTGGATATATTCCCTGGAGGGGTGTCACTGGATCAAAAGGGATATTTATTTCTAGTCTTTTGAGAGATATCCATACTGCTTTCCAAAGTGGTTGTACGAATTTACACTCCCACCAGCAGTGTAGGAGGGTTCCTTTCTCCCCACAGCCTGGCCAGCACTGATTACTATTTGACTTGTTGATGTGGGCCATTCTCTCTGGAGTGAGATGGCATCATAGCGTTGTTTTGATTTGCATCTCTCTTATGCCTAGAGATGTTGAACATCTTTTCATGTATCTATTGGCCATTTGAACTTCTTTGTGAGTGAACTGCCTCTTCATTTCTTTTGCCCAATTTTCAATAGGATCCTTTATTTTGGTTGGCTTACTTTTCTTCAGCTCCCTGTATATTCTAGTTATGAGCTTCCTACCTGAGATGTTAATGGTGAATATTTTTTCCCAGTCTGTTGGTTCTCTTTTTACAATGTTGATAGTTTCCTTTGCTGTGCAAAAACTTTTTAATTTGACAAGATCCCATTTGTTGATAATGGGGATAATTTCTTTTGCCCTTCATTCAAGGTGGCTGAGGCAAGCCAAAAGGCTGAACACCCATGGTGACATGTAAATATATATATATAGATAGATAGATAGATAGATAGATAGATATATAGTAGATATATACATATGGTGGAAAACACCTACCAAAAAATCTATCGTTATAATGTGCAGAATGTGGTTATTTTCAGTGTCATCATGGGTTATGTGACTGCCACCATTATCAAATGCCAAAGCATCTCTGTCATCCCAGAAGGAGGCCCACTCCAACCCCTCCTGGGTCCTTCCTCCCTGCCATCCACTCACAAGCACTCACCTGCTTTTTCCACCATGGGCCTATTGTGGGCATTTCACACAAACTCCTTGAGGCAACACATGGCCCTTCTGTCGCTTCGGCTCACTCACCGCGTACCCCCTTCTTTGTGCACCCAGGCTGTGGCCTGTAGCACACTTCATTTCTCATTCTGGCTACATATGCCATCGTATGCGAGCACTAGGTTTTCCTTATGTCTCATCATTCACAGCCACTGGGGTTGTTTCCACCTTTGGCTCTGTATGAGGTATTTCTTCTCACCAGCGGTGCAGTAGGGTACCCCTTTCTCCACATCCTCTTCACCACTTACCGTCTGACGTTCGATTACAACCATTCCTAATGGGAAGTGTGCCACATGCAGTTTTGATCTGCATTTGCTGATGTCTTAGTTAATCGTTGCTGGGACAGAATACTTGACACCCACAGTTTAAGGGAGATTTATTTAGCTCACAGCTTAAGAAGGTCTCACACAGCCCATTCAAGGGGCAGCTGGCAATGGTGAAGGCACATGGCAGAGGCTGAAAAGCTGCTTACAGCATTGCTGACTGAAGTCAAGTCAAGCAGGAGGGGGCCCGTGTCTGGAGATTCAGGTAGGCTAGAGGTTTCCCAGAATGAAACTGCAACTAAGCTGGGCGTGGTGGCACATGCCTGTAATCCCAGCACTTGGGAAACTGAGGCAGAAGGATTGCTGTGAGTTCAAGGCCAGCCTGAGCTCCATAGTGAGTTCAGGACCAGCCTGGGCTGCAGTGTGAGACCTTTTCTCAAAAAAAGAAAAAAAGAAAAAAAAAAAAAAGAAACTGCAACAATATTTCTTCTTCCTTTTTTAAATTTAGTTCCAGCTGTCTGTTTGGCCCTCCGTTCCCAGGTGGGTGCTCCTCCCTCATTTCCTTGCCTAGAAAGTCACAACAATACCTGAAAGCTCCGCCCTAGGCACCCCCCAAATCTCAGCAAGTTGACACCATCTTTCCAGATCATACCCAAGCATCTTCCCCTTCTAAGCCAGGCTCTACCTCCCAATAACACACAATTTCACAGTTATCCCACCATATTCAAATACATGAGGCTTTTGAGGGACACTCCAGATCTAAGCCATACCATTCTACCCCTGGCCCCCAAAAGACTCACGTCTACCTTCTTATGCAAAAATACATTTAGCCCTTCTTTAAGAATTGTCAAAGTCTTAACAGTTCCAGCAGTACTAAAAAGTCCAAGTCCAAAGTCCCCTCTGAGTCTTAAGGCAAAATCTTAGCTGCAAGCTCCTGTGAAAATCAAGAAGTTAAGCACTTCCAACAAACAATGGCACAGGGTAAATATTCTTATTCCAAAAGAGAGGATGGAAGATAGAAAACCATCAAACCAAAACAAATTTAAAACCCAGAGGACAATGGTTAAATCCTGTAGCTCCATGTCCAGTACTTGGAGTAAACTGTGGTAAATGTGAGCTCCAAAGGGCTTGGGTGGCCCCACCCGTACAGTATTTCCTCTGCCTGTAGCTTCTGTCTCTTCTCCTTTGGGTTGGGTCTGCCCACAACCTGTGGCTTTCCTCAGCTGATGATCCACTTTTCTGGCATCTCCAAATTTTTGGTGTCTCTACTGCCCCTTAGGCTTCTTCACAAATTCACCCACTGCCTTCCCAGGGGCACACTGCCTGGCCTCTCAGGCCTTCCTCTGAAATCTGGGTGGAAGCCTCCATGACCCAATTCTTGTCCTCTGCATGCCTCTAAAGCCAGAACCACATGGATGATGCCAACTAAGGTCAGCCACTGGCTGCAGCAATAGTCTAGTCATCCTGGCCTTTGGCTGCAGTAGCTGCCAAGGCCTGGCTGGTAAACCCCAGGTGGCTGGACTCTGGCAGACTCTTCTCTCTTTGGCCCTACAGGATGCCCCGGGGTTCTCTTCTCAGAGGAGTCTCTTGTCTTTCCATCCTTTAATTGGTAAACGTTGGGATCCTGCTTATTCCTGTGATACCATGCAAGTACTTGGCTTCTTTTTGATGCTAATCTCCTTAACACCCCGTGCTCTTTTGCCCCACCTTTGCAGCCCTTTCCAGTATTGTCAAATCGGGAATGTTTCACATCTTTTTTCTCTGCCCTGTTTTTTCTGCCTTTCAGCATAGACCTGGATAAAAACTGCAAACGATACCTAAGTGACAGTGTGAACAGTGGTCTACCTTGAGATTTCCTCTACCAGATTAAGTAGTGCATTGCCATTAATCTTAGTTTCTGGCAAAGTCTCTGGACAAGGACAAAATGCCAACATCCTTTTTGCCAAACAGCAGCACACATGGCTTCTAAACCAATTGCCAATATAGCTCTCCTTTTCACCTGAAACTTTTGAAGCCTGATCTTTTCAATCCACACTTCTATCAGCATTCCGGTCTTCTGAGCTCTGACCAGAACCTTCCAACAAGCTCGGCTCAGGGCATCTTAAGGCTTCTGTAGCCAGCATCTTCAAACCTCTCCAGCTCTTTCCACAAACCAACCCCAAAGGCTTCCAAACCAAATACGTGGCATCCACAACTTAAGCGAGGAAAGTTTTATTTAGGTCACAGTTTAGGAAGGTCTCACCTAGTCCATTCACGGTAGCCGGCAATGGCGGAAGCACACAGCAGAAGCTGGAGAGCTGCTCGTGCAATTGCAGACAGAAGCCAAGTGAGGTAGGAGCCAAGCTGATGTCTGGAGACTCAGGCAAGGCTAGAGCTTTCCCAGAAATAAACGGCAACATTATTTCTTCTTCTTTTTTAAAAAATTTAGTTCCCATACTCCTCCTTCTCTTCCTGGCCCACAAGTCAACAGCACACACCTGGAAGCTCTGCCCTAAGCACCCCTATCCAGGTCTCAACAAATTGACACCGTCTTTCCAGGTCAAACCCAAGCATCTTCCCCTTCCAGCCAGGACCTACCTCCCAATAACACACAATTTCACAGTTATCCCACTATATCCAAATACATGAGGCTCTGGGGGGGACACTCCAGATCCAAGCCATAGCAGATGGTAGTCATTTTCTCTTGCTCTTATTGGCCATTTGTGTGTTCCCTCTGGAAAAATTAAAACTCTTCCTATTCAAAGTCTGTCTTCGTTAATTATCCATTGTTGGGACACATTACCCAACACCCACAACTTAAGGGAGGAAAGGTTTATTTTTAGCTCACACTTTCAGGAGGCCTCAGTCCATTTCAGGCAGCTGGCAATGGTGGAAGGGCTTAATAGAAAACAGCTACTCCTTAGTGTGCATCTAAGAAGCAGCCAAAGCAAGAGCACATATCCTTCCAGGATGCATTCCTGCAAGGGGCAACATGTATGTAATCTACCACACACCTGTAACCACCCCTACTGACCAGGCCCCACCTCTGCATAGCACATGAAATCCACAGGTGATTTACAACATTAAAATATATGAGTTTTTTGAGGGATATTTCACATCCAAAACATAACAAGGTCCTCGGCTATTTGTTCTCCTTCTTTTGTTTTTGTTTTTGCTCTGAGACAGGACCTTGCTTTGTAGCCCAGGTTGGCCTCAAACTCATGGCAATCCTCCTGTGTGAACCTCCTGAATGCTGGCATTATAGGTAGCCTGTGTTTTTAAAAAATGATTTGTCTTTTTATTGTTGTATTATAAGCTATTCAGCATATTAATGTGAATGTAATTCAGGTAAAGCGCTCACCACTCCAGGACAACCACCTGGTTACAGTTGGCCTTTATTTCTAATGCTTTCCAATTACCTAGCAAGGCTTTCTTTCTTTCTTTTTTTTTTTTTTTGAAGAAACTGTTTTCACAGAAGAGCTGTAAAATAGGACCTACTGCTATCAGCAATAAATACTATTAATTCAGCCTCAAAATCAGTGAAGAAGATTTGGAAGTCTAGATGAACCTCTTAAAAATCCTTGCTTTTGTTCATAGTGGCATCTCCCTGGACCTTTCATTGCTGTGTCTGAGCAGGTGTCTGAACAGTCAGCTCTGAAAAGAAAGCAGCCACTCTCAGTATGGTAAGTTGTATTTAAAAAAAAAAAAAAAAAAAAAAAACACCTAGAACAGAAGGCAAAACAGGAGTTGTAGAGATTTGAATGTTGCTTTGAAAGTTTGTTTCTAGCTGGGTATGGTGGCACACAGCTGTAATTCCAACACTGTAGGAGACTGGGGCGGAAGGATTGTGAATTTATGCCCCAGGCCAGGCAATTTAGCAATTTAGCAATAATTTGTCTCAAAGTAAAAAGCGAAAAGCCAGGTCTAGTGGTACAGGTCTATAGTTTTAGCACTCTGGGAGGCTGAGGCAGGACTGCAAATTCAAACTCAGCCTGGGCCACTTAGCAACTTAATGAGACCCTGTCTCAAAACAAAAGTTTTAAAAATGGGCTGAGAATATGGCTCAATGTGAAGGCCCTGAGTTAAATTCTTACTATCCAGCCCCACCAATGAATCAGCCTGTGCCAATCACCCACAGGTGGTGGCCGATGACAGGGTAGAGAGTTACCAGCAGTGGCCCGCAACGGAAGGAAGGCTCATTTCCCTTCTGGCTCCTAGGACATTGTGTCCTGTGCTTCTCACCTTTAGTTGTGGGCCCGTTGGCACATAGGCATTCAGTTAATTGTTTCCTGATTAAATGAGTGATTCTCAATTCATTCACTCCCATTTGGTGCCAAAATGCTGCCAGTATGGACTCTCCCTCGGATCTCCCCATAACACCCACAAACACAGACACACAAGCCTGCAGCTTTGCACAAGCTAGTGCTAATAGCCGGCTCCTAAAGGCCAAGGCCATTCTTGCAACATTGCTGTCAACTATGAACTCATGGAAAAGAGGAATGACCCCGCTGTTCAGCTGTTCACGTGGGGGTGGGCCTCCCTCGTTTAGCAAGCACTGCTATTTCACCTGAGCTTTGTACTGCCAGGCACAGACCTTGCTCTCCAGAGCACTTACTCTTTGTCTAGTGGGAAAGACAGACATAAAATGAACATGGTTTCCACAATGTGTACAAAGGAAACTCCTGTCTTACTTTTTTTGTCATTGAGACAGAATATTCAACATCCACAAGTTTTGGAACGAAGGATTTATTTTAGCTCACAGTTTCAGCAGGTCACAGTGCATTCACAGGTGGGTGGCTGAAAATGGTGGAATGGGGCCAGAGTCAGAGAAAGAGCTGCTCAGGGCAGAGAGGGTCAAGTCTGGGAGTAAAGGCAGAGCTACCCCTCCAGATCAAGCCCCAAGCATCCGCCCCTCCCCACCAGGCCCCACCTCCCAAGAGTATGCAGTATCCATAGCTGCATGAGGCTTTGGGGACACTCCAGATCCAAACCACAACAGCTTCAGAGGGGTCTTAAGGAACACTTAACTGAGGAAATATTACAGGGTTTAGGGTTTGTGCAACTTAGTGTCATGACAGGTCCTTACTAAGGACCTAGCAAAGACTTACTAGGGACCTTTGCTAGTGGGAGAGAGAAGAAAAAAGGAAGCTTCTGAAATGGGGTAGGGGCATAGTACAGCAGTTAAAGCACTTGCCTAGCAAGCACAAGACCCTGTGTTTGATTTCCCGGCACCGCTTAAGCGAGGTATGATAGTGCATGCCTATAGTCCCAATATTTGGATGCTGGGGCAGGAATATTACTGTGAGTTCAAAGCCAGCCTGGGCTAAGTAGTGAGTTCAGAATGAGTCCTTGCCTTTAAAACAGGGTGTTGGAGCACTTATGGGACAAGAGCCTCCAGGTAGGCCTGCCCTGCCCAACATCAGCCTCTCATTTTGGCCCATGCAAGTGTGAAAAGAAAGTGGAATCTAGGCCAGTTTTCCTTAGTACAGGAATAGGAAACAGTGACCGATTCAATATTTTTGCCTTTGATTTTATGTTTATAAAGGGAAATCTTGTTTTCATTTTTATAGCAAATGTTTATGACTTTGAGCCCGGAACTTGACTGCCTGGGTTCCTTCTGTGCTGCTTTGTCTTGTTTCCTGAGTTGCTAGTTTTGAGATTGTGTAAGACTTTTTACAGGGTTTCCAGCTACACCAAAGGCAGAGACTATCTCTCCTATTCTGCCACAGCAGCTCTAAAAGATCTCTCCTGTCTGGTGACTTCTCTCAGGAAAAGAGAAGCTTCCAGGTCTGGGTCCATTTGTCCTCAGCTGAACACCGGCATCCCAGCCTAAAAATGCACTTTGGCTCTACATTAAAACCATCTTAGTTCCAAGAGCAACCAGTTCTGCCTGACTCATTCACAAAGGAGATGTATCAGAATGAATGGATGCCACCTTTTTATGTCAGGTTGACTTGAATGGATTAGGAAATGCCCAGCTGATGGGTAGGGCAGAGTTTTAGGTGTGGATGACTGACATGTAGGACAGCAAATCGAGGAAAGAAGACTCACCCGAAGATGTGACTGGTGGTTTGAACTCAATAAAAAGGGAAGAAGGAAGGTTAATTCTTCCGGCTGACCTCTGGCCTTTGCCGTTTTTCCCCACTGGTGATCAGCATGAACTTGCTCTGGTCATGAGGACTTCACTGTCTTCTATGGACGCTGATCCACAGCACAGACTTTCAACTGGCTGTCCTACAGTGAACTTCCAGACCTTCGACCTTGTTCTTCCATCTTTGTGTCTGAGCAGTTTCTGGATCCTGTGGCTCTCACGTGTGCAGATGGCCCTTTTGGACTCTCCCTTCTGACTGTGTAAGCCAATCTAGTAAATCCCTACATTTTTTTTTATTCTGTTTTTCTAGGAGTCCTAACTAATACAAATGTTAGTACTGAAAGTGTGGTGGTTCTAGACAAACAGACTCAGGGTAATGAATTTCTCTAACACGTTTGGTGGTTCCTGGAGTTGGCTCCCTACTTTGACGAGACCGACAGTTGCCAGTCTCTCCTCTTCATCATGTAAGGAGCACCAGTAGTCCTGGGTATGAGCTGCTTAAACAAATACAAGAGGTAATCCCTTTGATGACTCTAATTCTCTACTTGTGAGATGTGAGGGCCTTGGTGATTCCATGTGTATACATTTCAATATTTTTGGAAAGACCAAGAATGTAATGATGCTCACTAGTTCCTTTGAGCATCTCTGGACAAATTAGTAAAGGAAAATATGACCCCAGAAACACAACAATTTAAAAGCTGGTAAGTGTGTTGACAATGTAATAAGGGAGAAAAATGAGCCCAAAGATTCAAATTACTGGCTCCAGACAATCTGAAGATTTCTGCGTTTTTCCTAAAGGAGAATCTTCTTTACCTGTAGGGATGAAGGTGCTAAAAACTGAGCACAAGTCCTCCTGATTGCCTAAACTACAGCACCTGGATAATGTTTAGCCTCAAAGGGTATCTGCAGTTAAAGTGATAGTGCTGGTTGGAAAACCATGGAGTCCTGTAAATTGGGAGGGTGTGTTTTGAAGGAACTGGGTGAGGCTGGGAAACTCCTAAATCCTGAAGAGATTTTGCCAGAGGAAGAGATCTCCTCACTTTCAGCAGCAGAGACATCCCTACCCTGGCTCCTATAGTGTTGGCATCAGCTAAGAGAACTGACATTCCCCAGGGCAGTTACCAGGCAGGACACAGGTGGTTACACAGGACCCTGCTTACCACCCACCTTTGCCTCTAGTCCTATAACCAGGCTCAAGTCTCAGAAAGCCCCCAGGGCTGAGGTCCACAGTATGACTGTTGAGGAAGTACAATACTTTCTCAAAGAACTTCATGGGTTTTCTTATTCTTAAAAACAAAAATCTTGAGATATGGGAATGAATTTTAAGATGTGGGATAACAATTGAAGAAACATAAACCTGAGTCAGGTTTAGTTTTTTTACATGAATCCATTGAGCAGAGATTCTTGATTTAATGTTGCAGCTCAAAGTGTTCATAAGGCTAGGGGCACAGCTCAGTGGTTAAAGTGCTTTCCTAACATGTACAAGGCCATGGGTTCAATTTTGCAGAACCACATAAAAAGTAGCTAGGCATGATGGCACATGCATTTGATCTCAGCACTCAGGGTAAGACCTTATCTCAAGAAAAAAAGGGGGGCAGGATTATAGTTTATTTGCTTAGTTGGCAGAAATATGGATCAAAAGGTAGCTCCCTGTGGATGAGCTGCAGATGCCTGACATTCTTTGGTTTACTGATAAGGAGGGTATTCGTAGACTCAGGGAAATGTGGATGCTGGAGTGGACCTGCCAGATGAGACCTACACCTTCATGCTGGGAGGATCCAGTACAGGTACTCTTATACCTTAGGAAACAGACTCATGAAAGGAGCACCAGCAACTTCGCTCTTCTCTGTATGCCAGAACTTAAACTGAAGACCACAGTGGCCCAACAGAAAGAGTTAAATGCTACAAGTATGACTGGTTCTCCAGAGGCCAAGTGGCAGCTCTTAACTGTCAAAGGTAAAATACATGTGCTTACTTTGATGAACAACAGCAGCGAACCGATGACTGGAATGGCCTATGGCATTGGCTAGTCAATCATGGTATTCACAAGATGGAAATAGGAAGCCCACTAAATTTTTATTGGATTTATGTAGGGGAAATCTTAAGGAAATGAACAAAAATCTACTTTAAATGGTTGTGAGAGAGCAAGCCCTCAATCAATTAATTACCAGACTTGAGCCAACGTTCAGATCCAGTACCCCCCAAATGAAGGAGAGGTTGGGTCCCCTGGAGGAAGGACCCTGGTGAAATACCAGAGTCACACCATCAATCACTTTCCCATTCTTCTTCAAAGGGACTTACTGCTTCTTACCAGGGCATAATTGTACATTGGAGAAACAGAAATAATCAGACAGTTAGGGGATTACTGAATGGTGGTTCTGAGCTAATGTTATTGACAGAAGATCCAAAACATCATGGTGGACCTCCAGGAAGAGGGAGGGCCTATGGAAGTCAGGTGATCAATGGAGAATTAACCAAGGCCCAACTCACAATGTGTCCAGTAGGTCCCTGGGTCATTTCTCTTGGTTCCAGAACACGTATTTAAGATAGACATGCTTAGTACTTAAGCAGAATCCCCACCCCCCCACCCCCACCTAATTATTCCCTTATCTTGTGGTGTGAGACCTGCTGTGGTGGAAAAGGCCAAGTAGAAACCATTCAGGTTCCTTTCTGTAGACAAATAATAAATCAGAAACAATATTGCATCTCTGGAGGATTTCAGAGATTAGTGCCACCATCAAGGACTTGAAACATGAAGAAGTGGCGGCTCCTATCACATTCCCATTTAATTGTCCTATTTGGCCTGTGCAGAAGGCAGATGGGTCATGAAGAATGAGGGTGGATTATCGCAACCTCAATCAAGTGGTGACTTCAATTGCAGCTGTGTATCAGATGTGGCTTCTTTGTCTGAGCCGCTTAACACATCCTCTGCTATCTAGCATGCAGCTACGGATTCAGCAAATACTTTTTTTCTCTGCATAAGACTCACCAGAAGCAATCTGCCTTGAGCCGGCAAGGCCAGCAGTACACCTTTATACTCAGGAGTGTATCCACTCTCCAGCCTTGCGTCAAAACTTAGTTTATAGGGATCTTGGCCATCTTCCTCTTCTATAATGTACACATTGGTCCACTATTTTGGTGACATTATGCTATTTGGACCAAGTGAGCAAGAGTTGGCCACTACTAGTCTGGACTTGTTGGTAAATCATTTGTGTGTCAGAGGCTGGAAAACGAATCCAACTAAAATTCAAGGGCCCTCCACCTCAGCGGCATTTCTGGGATTTCAGTGGGAAGGGGCAGCATGCAGAGGTAGTCTTTCTAAGGTCAAGGATAAGTGATTGCACTTGGCTCCTCCTGCAGCTAAGAAAGAAGCATAACACCTAGTGGGATTATTTGGATGTTGGAGGCAATATATTTTTCATTTGAGTGTATTACTCTGATCAATTTGCTGAGTGACTCAGAGAGCTGCTAGTGTTGAGTAGGACTCAGAATAAGAGAAGACTCCACAACACGTCCAGGCTGCTACGCAGAATGCACTTACCTTTGGGTCACTTGATCAGCAGATCCAACAGTACTTAATGTATAGATGGCAAACAGGAATGCAGTTTGCACCCTCTGGCAGGACCCCCTAATTGAATCACAGCAGAGGTCCTTGGAACTTTGGAACAACGTTCAACATTATCTACAAAGAACAGCAGCTCCTAGCCTGCTGCTGGGCCTTAGTGGAAACTGAATGTTTGACTAGGGACACCAGGTTAACCGTTCCAACTGAGCTCATTATGAATTAGAGGCTATCTGAACCACTAAGCCGTGAAGTTGGATGTGCACAACAACAGTCCACCAAGTGAATTTAGTGTTTGTGTGATTGGGCCCAAGCAGGTCTGGAAGACACAAGTGAATTACATGCAGAAGTGGACCAAGCCAGACCTAGTGGTACAGGCCTATAATCCCAGCACTCTGGGAGGATAAGCCAGGAGGGTTGCAAGTTTGAGCCCAGCCCGGGCAATTTAGTGATTTAGTGAAGACTGCATCTCGTAAGCAAAAATATTAAATTGGATGGGGATCTAGCTCAGTGAAAGGCCCTGGGCTCCATCCTTGGTACCACAAATAATAATAATAGCCCAAATGCCAGTGCCTTTACTCCTGATATACTGCCTTCTGTCCCCACCATACACCTATGGCCTCATGGCGGGGGGTACTCTCTGATCAGTTGACAGAGGAAGAGAAGATTAGGGCCTAGTTTACCAGTGATTCTGCACAATATGCAGGTACCACATGAAAGTGGTTAGCTACAGTCCCTTATAGTCCTGAAGGAAAGGACAGCATTGAAGGAATATGTTCATAGTGGGCAGAACTTCAGGCAGGTCACCTGCTCATAAATTTTGCTTCAAAGGGAAAATGGCCATGTGTGAGAGTATAGACTAACTCATGAGCTGCCATCAATGGTCTGGTTGGATGATCAGGGCTCTGGAAAGAATGTGACTGGAAAATTGGTAGGGAAGACATTTGGGGAAAGGTATGTGAACAGACCTCTCCGTATGAACACAGGATGAAAAGATATTCATGTCTCATGTAAAAGCTTACCAAATGTGATCTAAGAACTTTGATAATTAAGTGAACAGGATGACCTGTTCTGTAGAAAGCAGCCAACCTCTTATCTCAGCCCTTCCTGACATTGCCTAATGGGCTTATGAACAGAGTGGCCGTGGTGGCGGGGATGGAATTTATGCATGGGCCCAGAACACGGACTTCCACTCACCAAGGCTGACACGAATGCAGCCACTGCTGAATGTGTACTCTGCCAGAAGTAGAGACCAGCTCTGGGTCCCCAGTCAAGGGCCACTCCTTGGGGTGACCAGCCTACAATCTGGTGGCAGCTTGGTTGTATCAGACCCCTTCTGTCATGGAAAGGGCAGCGCTTTGTCCTTAATGGCATATATCTTATTCCAGGTGTGGCTTTGCCATCCTTGCGTGGAATACTTCTGCCAGAACTACCAGCTGTAACCTTACAGATGCGTCGCCCACCACCATGACATTCCACAAAGCGTTGCTTCTGATCAGGAACATCGTGGTCAGCTAAAGAAGTGCAGCTGTGGGCTCATGCTCGTGAATTTCACTGGTCTTACCACGCTCCCCACTATCCAGAAGTAGCTGAATTGCTAGAATACTGGAGTGGCCCTTTGAAGACACAATTATAGCACCGGCTAGGTGGTAATACTTTGAAGGATCGGGGCAAGGTTCTTTAAATCAGTGACCAAAAAATGCTACTATTTCTTCCATAGCCAAGACACACAGGTTGAGGAATCAAGGGGTGCAAATGGGAATGGTAATAGTTACCATTGCCTACGGTGACTTGTTAGCAACATTTTTGCTTCCTGTTCCCACAGCTTTATTCTCTGCTGGTGTCAGCTAGATGTCTTAGTTCCTGAGAAGGTAAGGTTTATACCAGGTGGCACAACTACAATTCCAGTGAACAAGAAGCTAAGACTTTCCCCTGGTCATCCTGGCTTCCTCAGGCTTCTGAGCCAACAGCTAAAAACGGAGTTACAGCATTAGCAAGGGTGATTGGTCCAAACTTCCATAGTGGAAGTAAGTGTGGGAGATCATTTAGGGTGTCTCCTGGTATCACCATGCTTTGTTATTAAAGTCAAGAAAAACTGCAAACTACAGCAGCCCAACCTAGGCATGATGACATATGGCCAGAACCTTCAGGAAGGAAGGCATAGGTCAATCTGCCAGCTAAAGAACCAAGACCTGCTGAGGCATGTGTTGAATGCCAGGGATGGAAGAGCTCCAGCCTCCTCCATTTCCTCTAGACATCAATCTCCAGTGCAGAGTTTTTCCTGTCTTTCTTCATTGTTACCTATGGATCGGTCTGCAGTGCGCCCCCATGAGGGTTATCCTATGGTAAGCCTCCAGTGCTCTTTGATCTTGGATCAAACATCTTCCATCTTTGTGTCTAAATGACCACTGGATCTTCCAGCTCTCACATGTATCAATCTCTCTCTCTCTCTCTCTCTCTCTCTCTCTCTCTCTCTCTCTCTATATATATATATATATATATATATTTTTTTTTTATATATATATTTTTTTTTATATATCTCTCTCTCATATATATATATATATATATATATATATATATATATATATATATATATATATATATATCCTAGAAGTGACTGGAACCAGGCTATGGAAACAGATGGGAACTAAAGGTTATGCAGCAAGAGCAAGAGGCTGATGAGGATGACTACTGTCTCTGCTCCCCAGACTCCTGATGGCTTCTTGCCCATCCCTGCATCTGTGTTGCTTACCTGAGAGTCCCAGTCTGGCAGGAGCATCAGATGGGCTAAGTCCAGGTCTCAGGCTGCACTGTGACTGGGCTGGCTTTCAAAGCGGGAGGAGAAGCTCCATCTCCCAAACATTTGCACATTTGGTATTATTGTGTCCCTCCTCCCTGGGGGGAAGTGTTCAGATGTCTGCTGCACCCCTGTCAAAGTCCAGGAAAGGAGGTACAGCAGCATGACCTATCCCCATGGGAGGCCCCAACGTACGTATCAACCCTTAGAAACAAAACTGAGCCTGAGTTTGAGCTGAGATTGTGTTCCCCACAGAACGCTCTCGGGTGACAAAAAGTCCTAACAGATACCTTTATTGGGGGCCTACTATGAGCCTGGTACTGAATATATATGTGATCAAATCACATTTACTCTCCACCTGGCAGATATGTCAAAGTATCTCTGACCCTCGAGGAACTAAAGGCTCAGGAAGGTTGGGGTATCTCCCGGATCCAGCAGCTACCAGCACCTGTACTTTGTTCTGCTGGATTTTGGAGCTCACACCTTTACTTGGCTGGTTTCCTCTCCCTGGGACCCACTGAATAGCAGAACTCCTTCCTCATTCCTTGGTGAGTAGTCAAGGGCGGGCAGTGTGGCTCTCTGCGAATCCACCCCTGCCACTTCCAGGCAACTGCCATCAGTAACCCTTTACCCCAGAATTCCTGTGGTGTTGCCCAGTTAACAGACACAGCCTCCTTTCATCTTGCTTGTGATCTGCCAGAAAAGCCCAGAGGAACTCACTACTTGTTGTTGTTGTTTTATTTTGCCCTCTCCCTCCCCCTTTCTCTCCTTCTTTCTGTGTGTGTTGGGGGGGTGGGGGGTGCACACGTGTGCATGTGGTCACATTCACCCCTGGCAGAGTTCCAAAAATCTGGTGGCTAGACCATGATGGAATGATAGATGCTGGACAGATTCACCCCAGGTTTCGGAGATTTAGATCAAAGTCTGGTAAGTGAGCAACTTACCAGTTAAGGCTAGGAAAGTTTTCCAGGTGAATGTTAGGCACATTTACTCTCCATCTCCAGAACCAACAGCCAAGATTCATCTCACAAGGACACAGTACACTGTAACCCAAGTCTGCACTAAGTCCAAGTCTGACCTGGTACTCTAGAACCAGACTGTTCTTCCATTTAAAAAGCTGAGCAAATGACTCCTCAGCAAACTGAGATCTAAGAGGTTTAGCAGAAACAGAGGGTACTTTTAGGAGTACAGCTTGAAGAGCACATCTCACCCCTTATTAGGGAGAGAAAATATCTTGCCATTTATGGGCTTGAGGAGATTGTTGCCCTGTCCAGTGTCTAGGTCAGAGACTGAGTTGGTTTCTGTTCTGGAGAGCTAAAATGACTCAGGGGACACATCTCATCTTGGTCCAGGAGAAGACAAGAGGAAAGTGGGGTCCAGCAGAGTTGGCAGAAGAGGAGAGAAGCTCATCCCTATCCATCTGTATTGCTTATCCTCCTTTGTCCAAGGATGTGTGTATAGCATCTGTGTGATGACAGACTAGGACAGCATGGCCCTGACCTGGGCTGGGAAATGGGTGCGGGTGGCGGGGGGAAGTTGAGTTATTACGACCTAAATAAACAGAGGCTATCTGTAGGGGAAAGGTGGTATATGTGTACTCAGTAGGAATGTGAGAGCCTAGCATTCCTCCTCAGGAACTGCATCTGGAAGGGAACTCTAGTTCAGTCCTTCAAAGAGCCAGCCAGCCCTCCCTCAGCCTCACCCAGATGACTTAACTCTCAGGACCCCCACAGAAGAAGGCGAGCTCCACTCTCCTACACTTCCTTCTTGTGTCTCCTTCCTCTAAAGCCCTATCTTTGGACAAGTATGGTGTATCAGCTGCAGAATTTAAAAGCAAATAAGTTGGCCCCAAAGGAGCATTTACAATTTAAGTAGACATCTGTGTGTAAACAATGATTCATGCCTTGCTGGATTTTCAAAAACAGAAAACATGATTTTGTTGAGAGATCTGGCCTCTAGCCTCTAATGTACTTTAACAAGTACACTGCAATCTTGGAGTGACTGAGACAGCTATCTAGCTACTACCTAAAAAGAAAAGTATCTGTCAATTCATCTGTGGCTGTAAATCTACTGCTACCACAAATAAAATTAAAAGACACAAACCTGGGAACATTTATTCCAAATATATTTTTAAAAGTTAATTGCTTTACTAGATAAAGTATATCTTGTCAAGGCTGGTGGTACAGCCCTGAAATCCCAGCCCTCTGGGAGACTGAAGCAGAAGAATTGCAAATTCAAGCCCAGTGTAAGCAATTTGGTGAGACTCTGTCTCAAAAATCAAAATAAAAAATGGCCTGGGGCTGTAGTATAGTGAAAAAGTCCTGGGTTCCAGCCCCAGAATTGGGGGGAAAAAAGAAAAAAAAAGTCTTACAGATCTAACAGAGAAATGGACACATGGCCAAATTTAGTACAAACAACTTGAAGTGTATCATGTGATGTGTAACTTCATTTATTAAAAAAAAAAGAAAAACAACCAGATATCAGTTTCACCTTTCAGATTCAAGTTACACTTTAATTACACTTTTTACAGGAATGTAAACTGGAATAACCCCTTTGTAAGCGATTTCACACTATCAGTCAAAACTGAAAATTCACATTCCCCGTTTCAGGGATCTGTTACCAATAACTACTCCATAAGTTATTGGCTTATACTTCTACACTTACTTAAAGGGTCAGAAATTCAGGAAGGGCTGGCTTGGGAGGCGCTTTGATTCACTTGGTGTCAGTGAGAGCAGCTGATGCTGCAGAAGCCACTTCCAAAATGGCTGATTACTTACATACCTGATGCCTCGGTGCCCCTTCCTCAGCCTTTTTTTCCCTACCCCCGCCTCATGCTTCTGGGCTGCTTCATAGGCCTTGCATTTATCACAGCATAATGGCCTTGGAGTACTTTGCACAAGCTGTAGAGGCAGAAATAAAAGTCACCAGTCTGGCTAAAGGATGTGCTCAGAATTGGCTCAACATGACTTTTGCTATATTCTATTAGTTAAATTATCTCTAACTTCATATTCAAGGGAATGGAGAAACTGACCCCATATCTTCTTAGTATCATGGCAAGACACATTATTTTAAAAGCATGTGAGGTAAAAGATGCTTTCATAATCATCCTTTTTTTTAACTTAAAAGCAAGTATTTGTTGAGCACGAACTTTCTTTAGTTTTATAATAAAATTGATCATCTTTGGAAAGTATATCTGCTACTCTGTGTGTGTGTGTGTGTGTGTGTGTGTGTGTGTGTGTGTGCACGCACACACATATGACACTTGAACTTGAGCCTAGGGCCTTCACACTGAGTTACATTCCCAGCCCACTTTTTAGTTTTGATTTCTAGGCAGTATTTCATTAAATTGCTAAATTTCCCAGGCTGAATTTAAACTTCTTCATCCTCCTGCCTCAGCCCCCCAGAGTACTTGGATTAGAGGTCTATGCCATGTGACCCCGTGTGACTGCTGAAGAGATTATGTCAACTTGAGGGAATTAGGAACAACACCTCCATTAGGGTTAGGGTTTGGGAATCACACCTAGATTGGGATTTGAGAACCAGCCTGGATTAGCCTGTGATTGATTTGTGGGCCAGCCAATGAGGGAAGAGCCAAAGAGGGAGGAGGGAGGTCCAACTGGAACTCCAACGGTGTAAAAGAAAGGAAGAATGGAGATTGTTACAGCTTCTTCCTCTGGGAAAGCTCTAGAGCCTTCACAATTGTCTACAGATGCCGACTTGCTACACATTGCAGATCTTCATCACGGATTTGTTCCAGTCTCGACTTGCACCTGTCTGCCCAGTACTGATCTTCAGTCAGTGATCTTCAGGCCCCAGTCTTCGCCATTGTTCTTTGGACAACCGAGATCCGCAGCAGATTCTCGCCTCACTGGCTGTCCTGCAGTCCTGGCCAGAAGATCTACTTTGTGGCTGAGCAGCCATCTTGGACTATCTCTATTACCAGATTTGTAAGCCTTCCTAATAGGTCAGCATTGTTATAAAATCTGTAAATTCTGCCTTTTGAAGAACTCAAACTAATACACCCAGCCATAGAACACTTTTCAAAAAGTATCAATGGTAGGAGATGTTTCTGAAATCCTTTTACAATAAATCTTGTTGAGGCCACACAGAGAGGAAGAAGTCCTATTGCTGCTTACTTCTTATGTTTTTAGTTCTGCTCAATATGAAAACCAAATCCTACTCTTTGTGGAAGTCTGCATGGACATCACATCTTGCAGCTCTTTCCACAGGCCATGTTCATATGAGAATGGGGCCTTTGGAACAAGATTTCATAGGGTTAAGTTTTTCCTTTACTCTTTATTAGTTATTGGACATTGGCAAGATATTTTATCTCTCTAAATCTTCACATTCTCACTTGCAAAACAAGTAATAATGATACCTACTTCTTAGAAATGACAAAAATTTTAAAATTTGGTTGTTGGTACAGTGCCTGGCTCATACTAAAGAGGTGGTCTTTAGTATTCCAACCATAGTCACTTAACATCAACCAAGTCCAACAAGAGTATGTAGACACCCATTATAATTTAGATATGAAATGTTCCCCCAGAATCTCATATGTCTTGAGATGCAACCTGATTGCAGTGGCGGTGACCTAGAAGGCTGTATTCCATCCCCAGCTCCTTCCTTTTCACTCTGCTTCTTGGCTGCCATGAGATGAGGAGCTTTCCTGTGCCATGCCCTTCTACCGTGATATTTCTGCCCTGGAACCAGTCAGCCACGGACTGAACCCCCTGAACCAGAGGGCTGAGAGGAGTGAAAACAGTAAAAGCTAGCCTCAGGAGACTTCAGGTAGGAACAAAGATCCCATTGGACTAGAGGCCATATGTGTTATGATTGGGCAAAAAAAAGAAAAGCCTATATTATGTCCAAGTTCTGAGACTTTACAAGAGATTGAGATTAAGGGTAGTAGACTAATTGAACAAGCAGAGGAAGTTTCAAGGCAGTTAAATATTAAGCTGTGGCATAGGTACCATGGGCTGCGTTTAGCCAGATGTACAGTGAGAATCAGAACCAAAAAGCAGAGTGAAAAGATGTAAAAAATTTGCAAACATGGCCATAAAAGAAGCACATGTAAATTTGGGGCCAGAGAGAGAGAGTGGTTGCTGAAAAGGTTGTTAAAAGGCAATAGTGGCACACACCTGTAATCCCAGCACTTGGGAAGCTGAGGCAGGAGGATTGCCATGAGTTTGAGGCCACCCTGGGCTACATAGCGAGGTCAGGACCAGCCTGGACTACACAGTGAGATTCTGTCTCTATAAACAAACAAACAAACAAACAAACAAATAACACCAAGCACTTTGCACCAGCACAATAAGATGTCTCAGAAAATGGCCAGATCTCCTCCAATCTCAGGCTTAAGTATGTATGTAAACAAAGAATAAACTCCTTTGAAAGACTTGACTTTGAGAAGAAATTCCAAGGGTGCACTACTCACTCAGGGTCACCAAGGCAGTGACTCCCTGAGTCCAGTTAGCCAGGAGTTCAGAGGCTACTGTAGCCATGGTCCAAGAAGGCCAGGGTACTGCTCAAGCCAGCAGTAGACCTTGGCATCATCCAAATGGTGCTGGTTTTTTAAACATGCAGAATGCAAAAGTTGTGGGGACCTGAAAGCTTCCGCTCAGACTTCAGAGGAAGGTCTGAAGGCCAGGTGATGTGTCTCTGAGAGGGCAGTGTGTGAAGTTAGAAGTAAGAGAGAAGCTGAATATGAAGTTGAGACTCCAGGAGGTTGAAGATGCCAGGATTGTAGAACATCTACTGAGGAAAACCATAGGTAGCAAGGGGAGACTGTCCAAAAGAGTTTGTGTGGGCTACAACCAGCAAGGCCATAGGAGCAGGGCTGCTTAAGCCATTTGGAGCTCAAATTTTATTACCACTTGCCTTGAGGTGCTAAATACAGCACTACAGGATTTAATGTTTGACTTACTGAGTTTTTTTTTTTTGTGCTTTGATTTGATGTCTTTCTATTTCCCTGTGCCACCCTTTTGAAATGGGAATGTTTACCTTGTGCCATTGTATGTTGGAAGTATTTAACTTTGTGATATCTACAGGGGCTCACAGCTAAGAGCTTGCCTTGAGTCTCAGAGCAGACTTTGGACTTGGACTTTTCAGCAATGCTGCAACTGTTAAAACTCTGGTGATTAAAATATAGACTATGCATTTTGCTTGATGAGATGGACATGAGCCTTTTGAACCAGGTGCAGGATGTAATGATTTACATCTAAAATGTCTCCCAGAAGTTTCATGTGTTCAGAGGTGGGCCATTGTTGGCAGAGGTGGCTCCCTAGGGATGTGACTTGGAAGGGTGTGTCTTCATCCCTGGGTCCTTCCTGCTCTACTTCCTGGCTGCCATGAGCTGAGCAGCTTTCTTCCACCATGTCCTTCCACCAGGATGGTTCTGCCTTGGAGCCAGCCAAAGACAGACTGAATCCCTTGAACAAGGAGTCAAATTAAACCTCTTCTCCTTTAAGTTGTCAGTGGTGGGTATCATGTCCCAGTAATGGGACAGCCCATTAATGTAGCATCAAAGCAAGCAACCACAGGGATGGGGCTGGAGGAATCTTACAGCAGTAAAAGCAAGGCCCTGTGTTCAATTCCCCAGCACTACTGGTACAGAGGCACGTACCTATAAACCCAGCACTAGGGAGGCTAAAGGAAGAGGATTTCTGTGAGTCTAAAGTGAGCCTGGGCTCCATAGTGAGGTCAGGACCAGCCTGGGCTACAGAATGAGACGCTGTCTCAAACAAACAAACAAACAAACAAAAACAGAAAAAATCATGGACATGTGAGGCGGGTTGGTGACTTTCATTCAGATAAAAAGTATCAAACCACGTGGAATGAAGGCCTACTACTTCCTTACCCATCAGCTTTTTTACATAGGGCCTGGACAGGGCCAGTTCTGAAACTCTAAGTTCATCTACCTATAGGGATCTTCCAAAGAGTTCTAAGGTTGAAAAAATACTGAGCCAGTGAAGGGTGCAGATACCTGCCTATTTACATAGGAAGATAAATATATGTACCCTTCCATGTGTTCCTCCACACCATCTCCAGTTTGCAGTAGATTCTTCCTCTCTATCCTCCCTCGCAAGATCCTTTGGGTTTATGTAATTTAGACATAAGAAATATCCAGGTCAGAAACCATCATGAATGTAACTGTTGAGTAATGTGGGGTCACTGGTACAGTGTGGGGGAACACAAAGCATGGGGGATAGTGGGCATTGCAGGAGAAGGGTATTAGAGAGGAATTCTGGGATTAGATTCTTCAGTGTATTTCAAGAGGGTTGGAGAGTCAGGACTTTATTCTGCCCTGGGTGCAAAGGAAGTGAGAGTAATGTGACTGGGTGTGCTAGGAAGTCTCATCTAGGGAGTGCAACCAGACGACAGCTAAAGCCACTGTTGGGGACAGAGTCGGAAGTCACTTAGGTTAGCCAGGGTAGAGAATGCTTGTTCGTTTTTATAACTTGGCCAGTGTTCCTATTTTTCATGGTCGTGTGTGTCAGCCATGGTTACAGAATGTTCTTGGTTTCATCATGCTCCAACATGGTTACAGAATGACCTCACATAGATGTACTGTGTAGTGATTTGTGTGCAATGGGAGAACGCTGAAGCCTGGCTGTGCTGACTCAGTGCCTAGCAACCCCAAAGTCTAGCTAGCATTTCCAGCCAACATCCAGACCTTGAGGGCTGCTTTTTCTTTCTTAGACAAGAAGAAGAGGCAAAGAGAGAATGGGATGCGGTGACAAGATCTCAAGTTTCTGTGAACTTGAGCAGAGCTTTGCTGTAGTATATCAAGAAAAGTACGGGAACAAGAAAAAAGGTAATAAGAATTGCTATGGGCAGTATGTCTCATCATGATTTTAAGAACTATAAGTAAAAAAACCTAAGTAATTTATTTTAAAAATTAATTTTTTTTGGTTGCTGGGCTGTGTTCCTACTATTGTGGTATGATTAAGACCATGTGGGTCAGTCTCAAAAGAGCCAGTTCTTAAGCCAAAGGATTCAGCACCACGGTCTCAGAGCCTAGAGGCCCAGCTCTAGTTGAAGATGAAGGTTGAGGCCAGATGGTGTCTGAGGAAGGCGCAGGGCTGGGGAGGCATCACTCAGCAGCCAGGCTTAGGAACCTGCTGCCTCACCCACCAGGAGACCTAGGAAGACAGCTCTTCAAGCTGTCGGTTCCCAGAAAGTGGTAGCCTTGACTCTGGGCCAGAGTCCTCTGGCCTGGCTATCACCACAAACAAACATTTACCTGCCAGGGATGCCAGAAAGGGAGGACGTAGCCCCTTCCCCCAGGCATGCCAACCCTGTGGGAGAGTGTCAGCTGCCGAGGACAACAGCAGAGACATCTGAGAGCCCGAGAGGCTCAGTCAGGGCCTTGGGCCTTCCTGTGTGAGGAGCAGTTCTTGGCAGAGTGGGTTTGCATAGGACAGTTGTGGAAAATCAGTCAGGGGAGTCTGAGGACAGATTAAGGAAAGGACAGAAGCAGATGGACAACATTCTCTGCACTATGGCAGTCCAGAACATGAAGGTCTTGAGCCACAGACTCTAGCCAGAGGAGTTGTGAACATACCCAGCCCCTAAATGACCTACTGAGGGCAGCTGCTCCAGGCCCCCTCCTTCCTCCGGTGGCACCATGCTGTTGAAAAGTCCCGGAGCTGGAAGCGCTTTGGAATCGAGAGCTCTGGCGGGGCTGGTCACGAGGCCATTGCCACCTGAACCCCACTGGGAGGACAGGATGGAGGAATGAGACCTGAGCGCCTATTTTATCCTCGGAGCTTAAGAGAAAAGGGGGCTGGTCCTCTGGCCTTCTCTTCCCAGGCGGGTGCAGAGTTGCCGCCGGCTGGTCAGCGCAGGAGGTGGGTGGGCGGCCCGCCTCCTCCCCGTCCCCTCCCCTCTGCCCACCGCCCCCTCCGTCCCCCTCTTTTCCTTCCCATCCCCCTCTCCCTCCTCCTTTCCCCACCTCCCCCTACGTCCCGCCCGGTCTCTCCGGCCGGTGGGGAAGCAGTTACCGATCCGCCTCCTCCTGGGCCGGGCCGATGCCAGCGGGCGGACGCTGAGAAGGGGCGGCGGCTCCGGGGACAGCGCCGGCACTCGGCGCTCCCGCCTTCCTCGGCCGGACGTGGCGCCTCCCCCGCGGCCGCCGGGAGCCCGGAGGTGGGGTCGGGAGCTGGGGCCGGGGCGCTGATGTCACCGCGCGGCCGCGGGCGCCCGGAGCGCGTCTCGGGCTGGAGCCTCAGGTACGCGGCGGGGCGCGGGAGCCGCGCGGGCGGCGGGGAGGACGGAGAGGGACCGGAGGGCGGGGCAGCGGGTGGGTGGCCGGGACCGGGGTGCAGCGAGGGCGTGGTTCGGTCTGGAGGGCTCCGGACAAGCGTCGAGCCTGGTTGCACTACTCCTCATGGGCCCGCGCGCCCTTCCCTGCCCGTGTAAAAGGCTCCCCAGTGGGGCGAGTGGCTGCGGGGGCGCTGCCTGAGGCTAAAGCACACAGTGCTTTGTCGTCGCGGAGCAGCTGGAAAATCCAGGTCCCTGTCGCCCAGGATCCCGGGGTTCCCCTGGCGGCGTTCTGAGCCCTCCCTTTCATCTGTGAACCGGACTGGAAGGGCCAAGGATTGCGTGGGGCAGCGGCCATCCGCTCTCCCGTAGTCTCGGGCCCCCTTTCCTGCCTTTCCATGTGACTCTGTCTCCCCCTGCGGCGGCCAGGGCCAGCGCCTCTCCATTTCCTCGCGCGCGCGCGCGCGCTGAATCTCGCGCGCCGAATCTCGACTCCCGGAGCTTGAAGTGCCAGGTGCGGTGTGATGCCACAGCCCTGGCCGCTTCTCTCAAGATGCCGGCAGCATCCTGCGTTTCTTGTACGCTGAGTTAGTAGGGTCTCTGGGTTCACGCCTAGGAAGAGACCACTGAGCCCCTAAACCAACTGCGCACGCAGCACAGATACTGTGTGAAGTTGTCTGTGGGCTCAGACAGGTTGGAAGAAGAGGGAACACTGGAGACAGAGACAGCCTGGAACTGGCCAGATGCCCTCTGCTCAGATGCAGCCTGATGTGCTGGAAGGCAGAACGGACTGGAACCCAGCCTGGCAGGGAGATCTCCTTGCATTCAGCACCCCCGTGCGTCCTGTGCTGAGGAAAGCCCAGCTGAGAGGCCCCTAGACATGTCCTCACAGGTCAGATGGGGGTGGCCTCGAGAGACAGTTTAATTCCTTCGCACTTGTTTCATTTGGGGCCGTCCATCCTCCTGCACCTCTCTGACTACCTCACTTGGATTTGCTCCCGTTGCTTCAGTGAGATCGTATCCACTGAGACTTTCCTGACCTCTAACTAAAATCCTGGGCCTTCCCGCTTGTCTGGTCTGCCATCACTGTGAGCCCCAGATCCACATCCCAACCACTGCCAGACTTGCATGAACAGGGAAAAGCACACAGGCCTCAGACTGAAAGCGCACTGGGCTCCTTGGCTAGACCTGTCCATCGCCTCCCGCTCCCAGGCTGATGCTTTCATCTGCTGGGCCTCTATCCTGAACACCGTATTCAACTCTTTTCTGTGCCTTCATTCAGGTGAAAAGTTTATATAGAATCTATATCCCCGACCCCCCAGATCTAGGACTTTTCCAGCAGAGATTCTATTCTGTGCTCTCTGTTCTAGCCAGGTTTGGTAAAATGCCTGAGAGCCTCTGGACTTTGGTTTAGCAGCTGGCACCGTTGTGCAGTCCAGCCTATAGCGGACACTAATACTGAGGTGGGGCGGAGGGTTGGGGGGCTGTGAAGGGGCTCCTCTGAGCCACAAGAGGCTCTGCCTGGCTCGTGATTAAAGCCTACAATTCCAGCACTCTGGGAGGCTGAGGCAAGAGTAATACAAGTTTGAGTCCAGCCCAGGCAACTTGGTGACTTAGTGAGATCCTGTCTTAAAATCAAAAATAAAAACAGGTTGGAGATAGAGCCCATTCCTGCAGGCCTTGGACAATACCCAACACAAAAAACAAACAGGCTTCTTGTAGTCAGATAAGTGTAAAAATTTCTTGCTATTTGTGCTAAGACCCGAAACTACCAAAGCAGCTGGCCCTGCTGGTATAGCAGGTTCTGCAGAGGGTACAAAGCGAGCATCCTACGGCAACGGCAACGAGGCTACCAGTGCAGAAGCATCCTTGAGACAAGTTAGGGCTGACAGGAAAAGAGACACTACATATATTTTTATTGCCCATTGAGGATGAACTCAGAATCCTTTGTTAACATAAAAACTTACCAGTAAGGTAGGTTCTCTTGGCCTCTTTTGAGGAAGCCTCTTTGAATTTAATCACCTGTGGCTATTGGCAAGCCAATATGAACAGGTATGGGTGGCATGAGCCAGCCCATACAGCTGGACTTACAAAGGCTAGAAGAGAAGAGCTGTTGTCTGAGCAGACAGAGGGGATTTCTTAGAGGAGGTGGCTGTCCTAGAGGCTCTCACTTAGCTTCTTGTCCTTCTGAAGTCCAGAGAGTGGAAATACTTTGCAGAAGACATCCCCAAGGCTTGGTGTGAGGAACACCCTGTACATGCCCCAAGTGGGTGGCATCAAGGTGTCTTGATCCAGGCCTGCTGAATCCCCTCCTGCGAATGTGAGTATTGCCTCTCCCTTTCAGGAAACATGGTATCCTCCCATGACTCCCCTCCCTGCCCTGACTAGCCATCTGTAGCATCCCGGGCCTTAGGGAGATGCCTGGAGAGTGACTCTGGATTCCGAGAAGTGTCTTGGCAACTTAAAAAAAAACCAGCCTGCTTTTGGTCCCTAACCCAGCTCAGACTACCGTACTCTGTACTTCTTAGCAAAAACCTCAAGAAAGGCAAGCTCCACCATAGTTCACTGGAAGCCCCAGATTCACAAGCCTCAAAGCTGCTACTGACTCTTCACTACTGACTCTTCCTGTTCCCTCCTCCTGGCACTGGGGGACTGTCATTTCCAGACAGTCCCTCAGTACCTGCCTGCTCAATTGGTTTCTGATAATGTGTGAGTAATCAGGTCAGTGCCATGGTGGCAAGTACCTTAACCATTCTGGCACCCTTCCCAGAAAAGACTGCTAAGAAGGAAAGATGAGTGGACAGAAACTGAGGAGTCCTCTCTCTTCTCTCCCAAAGCTACCACTGCACCTGCTTCCTGAAAATCTGTTCCTTCCCTTGCCATCCTACAAATATGTGTCGAATATTGATGGGCTGTATGTCAGGCACTGTGCTGGGCACCGAGTGATGAAAAAGGACAGGCTGGTCCACAGGAAGCTCAGAGCTGGGAATGGGAGGAGGGAAAGAAGGAAACAGTTGAGATAAAAGTGATGATGGGGAAAGCTTGGGACTCTGGGAAGATCCCAAATGGCCAGCAGACCTTTAAGCTGATTTCTGTAGAAGGAGCAAGAGAAGTCGGGCACAGAGGGAATGGGTTACCAGGTCAGTCTGAGTCAAAGGCAGAGGCTCAAAAGTAGGAAGGATATTACTCTAGAACCTGCCATAATTTTGGGGGACATAAGGGCAACTTACTTTCCCCATGGAGTTTGGGTTTTGCTGGAGCATTCAGTTGTGGGGAGGGGCGGAGTAAACTGGCTTTCAGCAGGGTTTGCCTCTAGGAAATTGATTCTGGCACAGTGAGCTTGGAGGCATGCCCAGATTCCAGGCAGAATTCTGCCACTTACCAGCTGTGTGCCCCTGGGCAAATAATATCCCCTTCCTGAACCTCAGGGTCCTCTAGTACAAAATGCAGATAGCCTTTGTGAGTCTTTGGTTCGTAACAGGTTCAGAGGCGAGGGTGACAGGGACACTGCCTCTGCCCTTGACCTGTGCCCCGCACCCCCTCTGCTGGCTCCTCTATGATCTCAGAACTTTCTCAACTATTGTTTATCAGGGAAGGATCAAACGGAGAGGCTAACAGAGCAGCCAGGAAGTAGCCTGGGTGGGACAGGGTAGATCGTAGGTGATCCCAGCACCGTGGAAGGTAACAGGGTACTGGCCACAGCTGGGTGAGTACCGTCACCCCGCAACTGAGCTGAGGCCCTCAACCTTCATAGTTGCTCACTGGGACCGGTCCTCCTTCCTCTGCCATGCTTGACCCCAAGGTTACTCTTGGGAAGGAAGGGGTAATGCCAGCGCCAGGGAGGGCCGTGGCCTAAGTCTCCGAGGTGGAGAGGCCGACAGTCTGTTCTTACCCTTCCTCCGGACTCTGCACCCACCACGCCATCCATGTTTTCCAGAACCCTCAGCCCGTATCTGCACCGCTATGGAGAGCCGGCACTCTGGAGGAGACCGCACCTCCCCGGCCACATCCACTGGAAGCTTAGACTTGAGACGGCTGTCCACGCGCGCCGACTCAGCCTACAGCTCTTGCTCGGCGACCTCTGGCGGCCCTGAGCCGCGCACGCCGTCGCCTGGCACCGAGGTCCTGCCTTACCTAGACTGGGACTATGTGCGCGTAGTTTGGGGCGGCCCGGCCTACGCTCCGCCGGACACCGCCCCTGGCTCCGGCCAGCGGCCCCGGCCAGAGGTCGCCGCGCCCCCCGAGAGCCAGGGCACCGCGGGGCCGCTCAGCAGGCGGGCCACCCCGATGCTCTACGCGCTGGCCGCGGAGGCGGAGGCCGCGGCGCGGGCCGCCGAGCCGCCCAGCCCTCCCGCCGCACGGGCCGCCTACCGCCAGCGGCTGCAGGGCGCGCAGCGCCGGGTGCTGCGGGAGACGTCCTTCCAGCGGCGGGAGCTCCGCATGAGCCTGCCCGCACGCCTGCGGCCCGCCGCCCCCTCGCACTCGCGCTCCGCGTCGCTCGGCCACCAGACCGCTGACGCGCCGCCGGTGCGCCGCCGGGCTCCGGCGCTGGGGGCCGCCGGCCCCGGGCCCCTGGCGCACCAGCAGCGGACGTGGTGCTTCTCGGAGCCGGGAGAGCTGGATCGCGTGGGTCGGGGCGGTGGGCCGCCAGGGGCATGCTGGAGGGAGGCCTGCTCCCGCGGGACTGAGCCCCAGGAAATGCCGCAGGCCCCCCAGCCCCGAAGCTCGGCGGAGCCAGAGGGGCCCAGGAGGCTCGGCAACACCTGCAGGCCTGGCAGTAGTTGTCAGAGCACTTCAGGAGAGGTGCTGGGTCCCTGGAGAGGACCGGGCGGGACCGTGGCCACTGACCAGGTACGGAAGGTAGAAGATGCAGGCTGGTGGAGACAGGGAGCATCGGGCGATTATGCATTTCAAGCGACTGTTCATTTTTTACAGGCGGTTCCCCAAGGTGCGGAACTCCCCCGCCCGTGTCCTCAGACCAGATTTCCCAGGTAAGCGAGGTGGTCACTCGGAGTACAGAGTTGTGAGGCAGCGTTCGCAGCACTTGCTCCAGAAAGGGGCGCTCAGGGCCCTTACCTACCCTCGATTTGAGCCGTCTGACTATTTTGTATACTACACATCCTGTGTCCTGGGGCAGCTGGGGAACCTCTTTCCTGGTCACTGTTGTCACTGTGGGGTCCCTGCCTCCAGGTTCTTGTCTCAGGAGGGGTCTGCAGGAGTGTGTCCTGCCAGGATCCCCCAGGGGAGCCTGACAGACGGTGAGTGGAGAGTCTTAGAGACCTGTATGGAGCCTGCCCGGCTGCCCTCCCTTCCTGATGATGAAGTGTTCCTAGAAGAAGACCCCTTGATCCAGACGAGACTACCTCCAGCCCCCTGTATCCCTCAGGAAGTTCCAACCAGGTCAGTCCCCTCTCATTCCCAAGCTAAGTGGGACACTTCCCTCACACTACACCTCTAGAAAGGGCTAGCTGGCAGAGAACCCAACCGTTTCCTACATGAAGCCTGGAAGCCCACAGGGTGGGGGCGAGGTCAGTGCCAGGCTGCCCTTGATAGCCCCTTTGCTTGTGGCTAGTGCTCTTTCTGATTCTGGGTCTTTTCTGCTTCCAGTGTCCCTGCCTCTGACCAGCAGCATGAAACTGGTTTGGGCCAAAAGGCTGACCAGGCTGCAGTCCCCCCAGAATGTCGCCTCCATGAGTGTCCAGGGACTGCAAGGGTCGATGACTGCTGGCAGGGAGCGAATGGCTCTGCTAGTATCTCCAGGCCCACAAGCTGTAGCCACCCTGGGGCAGCAAATGGACACATCTCAACCCCTGACTCTACTGGACGGCTGACCACTGATCCCGCAACAGCCACTCAAAATGGCTCCCTCAATCCTCCTTCAGCTGCTGTCCTGGAGCCTTCAGGCAACGATACTCCAGGGCCCCCTCTCTACACTTCCCTGGCCTGGGGCACTGGCCAGCCTTGTTCCAGGCCAACATGGCCCAGTCAGCATCTCGAGGAGCTCATTCAGGAGCTGGCCAGACTGGATCCCTCCCTGGGCTACACTCTTGCCTCTGAGCCCAACCCAGAGCCACCCCTTGGCCTGTTGGATGGGTTGATTCCTTTTACAGGGGTCTGGGCTAAAATGAGGTCAGACTGTGGGGTGGCTGGAGAGGAGTCTACAGGTACTTCTGAGCCAGGGTGAGTGAGGGGCAGCAGGGACTCAGGATTTTAAGCCTGTGTGGCCTGGGGGCAGGACAGCCCAGACTCTGAGTTCTGGATTTGTCCTCAGGTCCCATCAGTTCAGCTTTGCCCAGCTCCTGCCAGCTTATCAGGAGGAAACAGGGTCTGAAAATGCTGCCCCCCACCCTAGGACTGACCAGCCACATGATCAGGGGCCCCCTGCATCAAGCGACAACATCCTGCCAGCTTCTCAGGAGGAAACAAGGCCCAAAAATGCTGCCCCCCACCCTGTGACTGACAAGCCCTATGATCAGGAGCCCCCTGCATCAAGCGGCACCATCCAGGTCAAGAAAGTGAGTGTGGAGGGGCTGGTGAAGGCTGGGCAGGGCAAACACTGAGCAGATGGGCAGTGAGGTCCTAGCTCCCTTGAGTACCCAGACCTTCCCTGCAGGTGGAGGTAGCTGGCCTCCTTCAGAAGATGCTGCAGGACCTCCAGGCGGAGCAGGAGCAGCTGCAGGAGGCAGCTGGAGAGTGGGCTAGGTGCAAAGCTGCTCTAGAGGCTGCAGTGGGCCAGGCCTGTGCAACCCACGAGCTGGAGCGGTTCCGGCGGTTCATGGCCGACCTAGAACGCGTGCTTGGCCTCCTGCTGCTGCTGGGCAGTCGCTTGACCCGCGTGCACCGTGCCTTGGCCCGAATGGGCTCCCACGGCGACCCTGAGGAGCGGGTAAAAGCAGGCCCAAGCCAGCAGGCGGCTGAGGGTGGCAAGGGGTTGGCGGAGGGACAAGCAGTTTCAGCGTGACACCGTCCTGGAGAGACAGCGCTCATGGTGCCCTCTCCCTGCGGCTCCAGGCCTCTCTGCTGCAGCGACTCGGGCTTCTGCAGCGACAGCAAGAGGACGCCAAGGAGCTGAAGGAGCACGTGGCACGGCGCGAGAGGGCTCTGCGCGAGGTGCTAGCCAGGGCGCTGCCGGCAGCGGACATGCGCTCCTACTGCGCCCTGCTGGCAGACAAGGCGGCGATCTTGGCCCAGCAGCGCAGCCTGGAGGAGCGTGTCCGGCTCGTTAGGGACCACCTGGACACCATCAGGAGAGACATCGGCCACCGTTCTCTTTCTCCCAGTCCATCCTGGCCCCCGGGGACCTGTTCTCCGGATAAGCCACCCTATCCTCCTATGTAGTCCAAGGCGGGGTAGGTGAGCAGCACTGGCTGGGCCTCGCCCACACATCAGGGGCCTAGCTAGTTTACTAGGTGCTTTCCTGGACAGAGCCGAGGACTCAGGTCCAGCTGCCCTCGGAGGAGACTCCTCCCCAGGGTTTTCATGCAGCCTTACTCAAGTCTGTGGGTTAACTGGGAATTAACTTATTGATCTTAAAACCGGCAGTATTCCCTCTTTTTGTGATGAGAGGCGGTTCTGTACAGGTTGGTTGATGAAGAGAGGTCAGAAGAGTGCTGACTTAAAATACAAAATGGCCTTTTATTTTTTTCAATAAAAATTTCTTAAAGAGAGACAGAGCATGTGTATGTGTGCCTGCATGTTGTGTGTGTGTGCACACTTGCATGTGGGTGTGGGTACACATGCAAGTATGTGCACACACACACATACACGCAAACACATGTACAATGTGTGAACAGATGCGGAAAGAGTGGAAGGATCTTGTTTATAAAATGCAGATACCAATCCAGGGCTTAACTTGGCAGAAAGTCAGTCAGGTCTGGCAATGTGGAGGGAGACTGAAGAACAGGAGGGAGTGGGTGGACAGAGGGCCCTCAACTCTCCTGCCACCAGAAATCCCTAGCTGTTCTGGTGATTTCATTACTGCCACAAATGCTGAGGTCTGATGCACTGACCAGGTACTCTTAAGTGGTTTTCTTTTATTTTGTGATACTGGTAATTGAACCCAGGGCCTTGGCTTGGCACAGAGTTACATACCTAACCCTTTCTATTTTTAATTTTAAGGTAAGAGCTTGTTTTTCCCATTTTATTAATATATATATGCAATACATAACGTTTACAATGAACTTGAGTATTTTGTGCACATATATATCATATCAACATAACAAACTTCCTGTTTTTGATCCTCCCTCACCCTCTCCATTCCCCCTAACTCCCAACTATCACACCCATTTGGTTCTATAGAATGCCTGGGTTCTGTGTTTCCCATATCAGAGAAAACACACAATATTTAACATATTTAATCTTCTATATCTGACTCACTTCACCACTCAAATCACCACTCTTTAGCTCTGTTTCCCACCCCTAGAATGGGCTGCAGTGGCCATATGTTGATGCCTCTTCTCTGGGTCCAGCAGAGTCCTTTACTTTAACAAGTTGCTGAAAGTTCTTTTTCTCTGTGTCTTACTATATCTCTGCCGAGGTTCTTTAACATAGACTCACCCGCCAGTCCACATAAGAAAAGAACTATAACAATGATATTCAAAAGACTAGAAAATGTGAGAAATAAAAAGAGAGAAGTTAAATTTCAAAATCCTTACCTCAGTACTGAAAGGTAAATACTTGTACATTCAAAGACATTCAGGTTATCATTACATCAATCAGTTTTCTTTGGATAAATTTACACCAAAAAATAATTGAGTTGCTATATTAAATGAACTTAAGTCTATCGAATTTCTACATTAAATGAACTTAAGTCTATATCACAAAAGTATATTACACATAAAGCAATAGATATAAAGGAATACTTAGTTATTTCAGAATTTTTAAATTTTTCATAAATTACTTGCTCACATTTCACTAATCACTAACATTTTGCTCAATTTGTTTTATCATTTTATCTACCTATACATCCATAAATTCATGCATACATATTTTAAAACATTTTATACCAATTCCCTGTGTTGAATATAATTACTTTGTTTTGCAAACTATTATACTATTAAAAATAATAATCATGGAAGAAAGTTTCACAGATTTTATGAGAAAGCTGGTACTGTTTTAGTAGGATACCAATCAAATGATTCAGATACTAATCTTTTTTTTTTACACTTTTTCTTTAGATGTTTCCATTCCCTTATGTTCTGTGGTGCTGCTTGTTTCACTTCTTCTCTCAAAGATTTCTTCAAGTATTTTCTGCAGTGCTGGGCTAGTGGTTGCAAATTTCTTTAGGGACTCTTAGTCATAAAAAGTTTTTACTTCCCCCTCAGTTTTCAGAGATAATTTTGCGGGATACAACAACTTAGGTTGATACTTGCTGTCTTTTAAAGCTTGAAAGATTTTGCTTCTAGCTCTTGTGACCTTCAGAGTTTAGGTTGTAAAATCTGCAGTAATTTGAACGGGTTTGCCTTGGTAGAATAATGTTTGTTTTTCTATTGCTGCTTTTATTCTCTCTTTATGTTGTGTTTCTGAGGTTTTGATTGTTATGCTGTTGCTTCTTGTACCTGAAAATTAATTTCCTTTCCTAGATTTGGGAAATGTTTTTGCATGATTTCAGTGAATAAATTCTTTATGCCTTCAGTGCTATCTTCTGTTCTTTCTCTCACACTCAAAATTCTGAGGTTTGTTCTCTTTGAATCATCCATTAGCTGTTGTAACCAGCTACTTTGCCTTTTTTTAATTTTGGAGTTGTGCCTAATTATGGCATTTGTTTCCTCAGCCTTATATTCAAGGTCTGAAACTCTGTCCTCACAATGTTCAAGTTGACCTCCCATGCTTTCAGATGTATTTTTCATATCCTGAATTTCAGCTAGACTTCTTTTCAAAATTTCCACTTCTCTATCAAAATGTTCCTTCATATCTTGCATTTCCTTATTTACCTCACCCAACTTTTTATTTGTGGCTTCTATATGCTTAGTAAGATTTGTATCCATTAGGACCACTATTTGTTTAATAAGTGTCTCTTTAAACTCACTGATCATTGCTTGCATTTCTTCGAGGATCTTGTTTGAACTAGATGTTCAACTCATTTATTTGCTTTTTGACTTCCTTCCCTATGATCTCCACTATTTTAGGTCCCATGACATTAATATCTGGGATCTCAAGAATTGCTGTGAGTGTCCTGTTGCCTTGTCTTCTTCCCATGTTTCTGTTGTTGAGGAACTTCACTTTAAAGGCCTAGCCGAGAGGTTTCTTTGAATGGCTATGAGGGTGGGGTAGGGGTAGAAATTCCTCTGAGTTCTGTGCTGGGAGTAGGCAGTGAGGAAGGACTGATGGCCTCGGAGGTGTTTTGTTCACCTCTGCCCCTCATCAAAGCTCTCTCACTTGTCCTGGCTTCCTTCCTCAAGGGCTTCCACCCTCAGAGGGGCTCCCACTACCACTGAAGCCATTCAGGAGGTCAGTAGCCTTTCTCTCCTTTCTGCAACTATCTCATGTGCTAGTTTCTTCCTAGGCACTATCTAAGAGTGATCCCCCAATATCCTGATGTGGTCTTCTGAGATTTCTTTCACTCTGAACAGTTCTTTTTTTTTTTTTTCCTTTATGGCTCCTGCTTATGTCATTACCTGTTATGCCTGCCAAGCACTGCTTCTGATCTAGGCTCCAGGAGGCCTTTTCTAGGGGGAGCTTGCATTGTTTTTATAGTATGCACTACCCATATGTTTTGTTTTTTTTTTTTTTTTTTGAGGCTGTGGCTACCAGCTGCTGTCAATTCTCACTTCTCCTAGCTCTGTGCTTACCTTGGTCTGAGGTTCTGGGCTCTGGGCTTTCCTCTGTCTGTGGATGCTGGCAGTTCAGGGCTGTGCTCACATCAGCCTGGGGCTGCTGTTTTCCTCCACTTCCAATATGTCTTTGAATTTCTGACCTTCCCATGGCCTCCTTTCAGTTGTTGGGGTGCTCCTTTCTCTTTTATATCTAGGGTCAGAGGTTCCGAGCTCTGGACAGGCTTTCCTCCATCTCGGATGCTGGCAGCAAACAGCCATTTGCAGTCAGCCTGCGGCTGCTCCCTGGAGCTGTTGTTTACCTCCACTTCCAATGTGTCTTGGGGGTTTCCGACCTTCCTGTGACCTCCTTTCAATTGTTGGGACACTCTTCCCTGTTCTAGTTACACTGAAAAGGTTTTTTTTTTTCTATATTATCACCTTTTTAAGTAAGTCCTTGAGGAGACATTGTGCAGCTGTTACTCAGCTGCTATCTTGACCAGAAGTCCTGACAAGGTCTTGTCAAATTGCAAAATTGCCCAAACTGAGCTTGACCCTGTGCTTCTCCTTCCCAGGCTCCCAGAGTGCTGAGCCTACAGGTGTACACTGCCATGCCAGGTTTCTTAGCAGGTTTTAACCAAATCTCCAGCTTCAGGAGTGTTAGTATTATCTCCCTTCAAGGCCCAAAGAATGGGGAATTCCCCCAAACTGAAAATGGGTGTAGATGCTTTGCTGCCTAAAATCTCGGGGAGGCTGAGGCATGAGAATCACAAGTTAAAGCCCAGCCTGGGCAACTTAGCAACTTAGAGACTGACTCAAAGATAAAAATGTCCTGGGGATGTAGCTCAGTGGGAATTCCCTAAGCTTGATCCCAGTACCACAAAAACAAAACAAAACCTTCCACAGATATCCAGTACACTTGGACATTTGGGGACATTCATTCTTCACTCCAAGACTTCAAAACAGCTTTCTTTCTCTTCCAATTATCAAAACTGAGTTAGAATGTAATCCTAATGCTGGGATGCTGAGGAGGTGAGAAGTTTTTCTTGAGACCATGAGTTCAAGACTAGCCTTGGCAACAGATAGCCAGACCTTGTCTGAAGCAAACAAACAAGATGTCTTAGCACACACCTGTAATCCCATCCTTGCAGAGAATGAGGCAGAGGATGTTAAATTTAAGGTCAGCCTGGACAACTTAGTAAGATCCTGTCCAAAAAAACCCCAAAACCAAAACCAACCAAACAAAAAAAGCTAGGCCCAGTGTCACAGGCCTGTAATCCCAGCACTCCAGAAGTCTAGGGCAAGTTTGAGCCCAATATTGGTAATTTAGGGACTTAGTGAGACTGTATCAAAGTCAGAAATAAGAATGAGCTTAGGATGTGAAAGTCCTGGACTCTATTCCCAGTATAAAAAATAAAATGGGAAGAGATTGCTGGGGCTGTAGCTTAATGGAAGAGCAGTTACCTAGCACACACAAGACCCTGAGTTTGATGCCCAATACTGTGTACACACACACACACACACACACACACACACACACACACACACAGACGAAACCACTGAGCTTACATGCTCTTCTTCAGAGACCCCCACTGGAGGCCCTAGGAGGGCAATAGAAGGTGGAAGCTAAAGGTGGGGAATAAGGTCCCTGGAGACCTTCCATGTGGGACTGACAGCCTGGAGGGGTAGCCACAATTGCAGACCACAGACCCTGACCCAGGGATGAGCTGGTGCGATGCACTACTTGGGTATCAGTCCTGTGACCCCAGAACCAAACCAAAGACCTATATGTGGAAATCTGATATGATATTGTAGCTACAAACATCAACGATGAGAATATTGTTTACAAAGGTCCAGGGTAATTCTGGATGTTGGGTGCATTAAAAAGCATGTTGTCTGTGTGTTTAAAGCCATGACCCCCAAGTGAGAAATTTTTGCTTCAGGGCTTGTTTTCTGGTGTGTATTGTCACAAAGTGCAACTGCTTGGAAATTTTAAATGGTCCTATTCATACTCAAAATCATTGGTTATAACAGTCGTGCTATTGAGCACAGAACAATGCTCACGTTGTGCTTTTTTTCATATATATATATATATATATATGAGGCTCCTGCAGAGGCCATTGAGGGTTCTAACATTAGGCTTTGCTTCTGTCCTATGAACACTGGGCGGGGCCTCCATTCCGAGCTCTTCTGTGGAGCAATTCCTCCCAGAGGCGCATTGTGCATAGAAGCTACTAATTTCTCCACCTTTTGCCCTGTACACTTTCTATTGCACTCTCCCTTCATGATATTCTTAGAATCACGCTTAATGTCGTCTATTCAGCTGTGTACATTCAGATAAAGCACTCCCATCCTGGGTTAGGCACACAGGCTAGAGGCATGGTGGGGGTGAGGAGAGTGGGCGTTTATCATTTTTCCAGTTAAACTGCAGATTGATTTTGCAGTGGGGTTTTTTTCCCGAGCAGGAATAAATACGATGATCTTGCTCTCAACCCTGCGAGACACGAAAGTTGGGATGCAGTTCCTGCACGGGTACTTCTGTCTTGCCTGCCTTCTTCCTGCCTCCGGTTTTCTCCCTTCCATACCGTTATTTCTTAAGAGGTCAAGAATGAGCTCACCTCAGGTATTTCTTTTGTGTGGGGAAGAGGGAGTACTGGAGGTCGAGCTGGGTGAACTACATCCCCAGCCCATTTTTATTTTTGATTTCGAGACATGGTCTTATTAGGTCGTCAGGTTGTCCACACTGGACGGAACTTGCGAGAGAGCTGGGATTACAGGGCCTGCCCGACTGGCCCGCCCATCCACAGATGATTCTTCGTGATGCTGCCAGCCTCCAGGCCGGTGAACGGACCTGCCAGAGGCCGCCTGCAGGGGGCACTGTGCTCCTTCCGGTGCCGGCTTCTCCCTCCCACGGAAACTCCCGGCTGCGCACTCTCGGGCATCGTCCTGGAGAGGGTGCGTCGCCTCGCCGAGCTGCTGCGTGAAGGGCCAGAGGCCCCGGTCAGCTAGCCGCCAGGCAGGGAACGGCCGGCCGGCGCCCCCGCCTCCAGGCCTCCGCGGGGAAGCTGCTGGCCAAGGAGAAGTGCGGGGGACGGAAGCCGGGGGCGTCCATCCCGAGCAGCCGCATCGCAGAGAGCCTGCCTACTTCCTCACGGCGCAAAGGACGTTTATGGGCTCCTTTGGGGGTTCTGCTCCCCTCCTCTGTCCGTCCGCGCTCTGGACTCCCTGTCGACCCTTCCCCGGGACGCCCCCAGACCTGCTGGCTTTTTAGCCTTGGCTTCGGATGCAGCTGTTGCTAGGTAATAAGCAGCCCGGCGGCAGCCTGCCCCGCTCGCCTCATCCCGCCCCCGCTGCTCCTCCCACGAAGGATTTAGTTAGTGTACTTCTTTACCTTTAGACTGTAAATTGGAAACGGATTGAGAGCCGTGCCCCAAAGCGGCGTGCCATCTGTCTGGAACAGTGCGCTCGGCACAAAGCGTACCTCGGCGAGCGGCTGACGTAAGCCTGAGGCTCCTCCGGAACGAGTGGCTGCGCTGCTCATTCAGATGTAAATCGGAAGCCAGGGAGGAAATTCAGGTCAATCGCAGTGAAGGACCTTGGAGAGAAGGGATGGAAGGGGTGGGGAGCGGCGGGAGGCGAGAGAGCAGACTCGCGAGCCTAGCTGCTTGGTGATCACCCGGAGGGGTTTGTCTGGCATCTTTGATACTTAAATCAGCACGCATGTCCCGCTTGGAGAAAGGCTTTTTTCCTTTATGAAAGAGGTCTGGGTCTTTATCTCTTCTCTCTTTCATTTGGGCTGCAGGCATGCCTCAGGGCATGCTGTTTTTCACAGGTTCAAGTCTGGGGTGTGGAAGTTCCAAGAAGCCCAACGGGCCATCTGGAGAGCCACAGAAAGACATTTAAAAAGGGCCAAAGAATTTCTTCCAGAAAAAGTCTCCCTATCCTTCCCCCCCCCCAAAAAAAAAAAAAGGAAAAGGAAGAATATGAATTCTGGGTGGACACAGCTTTTTAACTGTGGACCGTTGAAGATGCTTTCAGCCGTCCTTGGTGAGTGGCAGTAGTAGTGTCAGTCTAAATGGTTGGGTATGGATGCTAGAGGAATGTGGGCTAAGAAAGACACTGTTGCTCCTAAAGCTAGTGGGTGCGGTGCCAGGCTCCAATTCCGCTGGGCCTCTGCACCGAGTTTTTGTCTCCACAGTCTTGAAGAATAGGTCAGTTCACTGTCTAGGGGTTTTTATAGTGTAGCAGGGTGAGGGGCTGGCCTATGCTAAGCAGCTTGATTGCTAAGGCTGGTTGCTAGGTTCTCCACCTTTAAATAGCTATTGAAGCCCACCCTTAAGTACTTCTTTAAGATCTTTCATTTTATTGTATTTTCACTACTTAATGTTTGCCCATTAAGTAGTTCTGGGAAGCAGCTAGGAGCTATAGCGAGCTGCCTTTTTTGTAATCCTGCTTTCCAGTGAATTCTCCATTTATGGGGGACCCTGCATCCCTAACTGCCTGCAACTCCACTGACTCCTGTCATACCAAGTATGGTGATATTGCATACAGAACATGGATATTTAAGAGAATGTTGGTCACATTAAGCAGATCTACAGATCAGTGCTATATGGGTGTTGGAGTACAGTCATATGCCTCTGTGGAACCCCGTGTTTAATTATTTTTTCATCACTGTTGCTCAATACCCAACATGCACAAATTAAGAGAGGAAAAGTTTTATTTTAGCTGACAGTTCAGAAGTCTTAGATCATTCATGATGGGCACCTGGAAAATGGTGGAATCACATTGTGGGGCTGCAGCTAGAGCCGGAGCCAGAGTGGTGCTCAGGACACACAGATCTTCACGGCATGATGGAATAGAGATAAGACTCGGGAGGAAGGGCAGAACCAGCACATACCCCTCCAAGTTAAACCCTAAGCACTTCCCCCTTCAAGCCAGGCCCCACCTCCCAAACCACAACATCTAGGAACATCTCAGGTTGGCCCTGGAGTTCGAAAATAGCCCTATTTCCTC
>PVKB01002098.1:161260-320868 GCA_004027205.1 Ctenodactylus gundi
GGGGGGGGGGGGGGTCGGTGACAGCAGGAGGGTGAAGGTGGGCATCCCAGATCTGCCACTTACACTTACTAGCCATAAGGGCTAAACAAGTTTCTTATAACTTCTCTAGTCTTCAGTTTTCTCACTTGATTAAAATCAAGATACTGAGAGTAAATACCTTATAAAAGTTGGTAATGGGGCTGGATGAATGGCTCAGTGGCTACAGCACTTGCCTAGCAAGCCCTTAGTTAAGTGTTAAGTACCTGAGTTTGATTCCCTTGCACCATATAAACCAGGTGTGTTGGTGCACATCTGTAATCTCAGCACTCAGGAGGCTGAAACAGGAGGATTGCTGAGTCCAAGGCCAGCCTGGGCTCCATAATGATTTCAAGAACAGCCTGGGCAACAGAGTGAGACCCTATCTCAAATTTTTAAAAAAAGTTCATAATTAACTGCAACACAATTGAAATTGTGCCTGGCACCTACGCAGTAAGCACAACTTATCTATGTATGAGTCTCCATTAAGCAAGTGAGTCTTGTGGGTTTACTCAAGAATAGCTCCACCTTCTACCAAAGGAAACGTTAAACTTTATTTAAAATAAAGTTTGCTGTGGAAATGATGTCAGAGAGCTCAAAACCAGGGTCGGTGTTCTGATGATGTCGAAGAATGAACACCGGGAACAAAGAGCACACTAGGGAATTAGAAAGTAAATTTATTGGGAGAAGTATAAAGGAGAAAGTGGGGTAGAAAGTAGGAACTCTCCTACAAGCAGGAGGAAGGGCAAGGGTGTCAATTATTTAGCAGTTTAGTCATCTTTTATCCAGTTTTGCTATAGATTATGCATATTTATTTTCCTATACAGAGTTGGCCTCTACTGATTGGTGCATATTAGCATAAAAGTAGTTCACTGGTTTAAGATCACATTCGAGGGTTTCAAGATAAGACCTTAGTCCCTGGGTTATGAGGGTCTATGGTCACATGACCTGTTTGGCTCTAGCTTTGTCCTTGGCCATTCCAAGGTGTGGTCTTTCTTAAGCTATTAGAGTTCTTTATGTGGGTGGAGTTCCTCATATGGGGACTCCTCCCCCCACCCAGCCCAGCTACCCTGAACCTGCCTGATGAAATCTGGTTTAGAAATGACTCATACACATCTACACGAACAATTAATTTCACTCTCATTAAAAGAAGTCATTATGCTCATGACAAATTTCACCACCTAAATTAAGTTTGTTCTTTTTTTCTTTTTCTTTTTCTTTTCTTTTTCTTTCTTTTTTTTTTTTTTTTTTTTTTTTTTTTTTTTTTTTTTTTTTTTTTTTTTTTTTTTTTTTTTTTTTTTTTTTGGTCAGTTGAAACTACCCTTCTTCTGCAAGTGTGACTACTGCTGGGCAAAATGTGGTTCCTTTTCTTTCTTTGTTTCTTCCTTTCTTTCTTTCTTTCTTTTTTTTTTTTGAGGCAGGGTCTTGTTATAGGTCAAAATTAAGAGATAACCAAACAGTAAGGTTTCTTTTACTACAGCTGAGATGTTATTATGACTTGGCAGTCGGACTGTCCCTGGACTCGGAGTGAATCTTTGGAGAGCAGCCCTGAGCAAGCTTTACACAACAATGATGTAGAGGACTTTACATCATCACATACATTACTACATAACAACCAATCATAACCCTACATCTAGCCTCTGTCCTGGGGCCATTCCAGGGTGAAACAGGTGATTTTTGCAAAATACGTGACTCTCAGCAGGCTGCCATGGAGGCAAGGGAGTGGGAAGAGCTTAAGCCTCTGCCCTTAAATAAGACTCCAGAGACATCCTGGTAAGTGCACAAGCAAGGCTCCAAGGTGAGGCAGGCAGGCGGGGCCTCACAAGATGAACTCACAGCAAACTGACTTACAAATTTTAACTTACACAGCAAACTCTTAACTCACACAGCAAGCACAACCTGAATAGCATAATCACCACAAAATGGAGTCACATTAGTATATTGGCAGTGTGAGTTGTGTCATTTCACAACCTGGTTACAGAAAGTTAACATCAATGTGAGGTTACAGAAAATTATAAAATTACAAAAGTATAACTAATGTTGGATTTTTAGTGCACTGTCACAGTCTCACTCTATAGTCAAGGCTGGTCCTGTGCTCACTTTGTAGCCTGGGCTGGCCTCAAACTCATGGCAATCCTCCTGCCTCAGTCTACCAAGTGCTGTACCATGCAGCACCATCCCCAGGTAATCTTTATGTGATACTGGGGAACTGAACCCAGGGTCTTGTTCATGCTAGGCAAGCACTCTATCCGCTTAACTGTTACACCCCCAGCCCAAAAGGTAGTTTTCCTAAGAAAATTACATTATAAGGTGCTTAGGCCCAGTGGTGCAGGTCTGTAATGCTAGCAGTCAGGGAGACTGAGGCAGGAGGATTGCAAGTTTGAGCCCAGTGGAGGCAACTTAGTGAAGCCCTGTCTCAAAATCAAAATATAAAATTGGGCTGGTGATGTAGCTTAACGTGAAGGTCCTAAACTTCATTTCCGGTAACACACACACACACAACAAACCTCTTGAAAACTTGCCATATGTATATCCAACTATAGTTTCCTACCTTATATTTTAAAAAAGAAAAGAGCAGTTGTTTCTAACACCTGAACTCTAGGTTTATTGACCCTACACTCTTGCCAAATGCTTTATTTCACTTGGAAGCATGCAGGATACCTTTCGGAGACACAAAAATTCTTTCAGCCATTTGATAACCCTCTTCTGCGCAATTAACCTTGGTTATCAGTACTGCTTTTTTAGCTTTCTCAAGGCAAGTTATAGCTGTGCCTGTGACCTGTGTTACCTTGTATCAACCAGGCCTTCCCTTTACCACAGAAAATGTCTAACACTTCATTCTCCTAGATCTTCAGGTACATAAATTGCTATAATTATTGCCTCCCACAGTTATTTTTTTCCTGCAGAGGGAGATGTAATCTGCATCTTGAAATAATGTATGCACTAGCTGAGTTCCTGGCAAGAAGGGTCAGATCAGGGCTTATATACTTATCTACAGTTCTTGGCTACCATGTCTATGTGTGGTTGATTCTTACTTGCAAAGAGAACCAAACTCTTTGAGTAAGAGAATACTTGAAAGAATCAGGAAAATGAAACAAGGGGAAGAAATTAAGCAGATGAAAAGAAAAATGCAGCAGCAAAAGCTGAAGAATTGCTTATGAAAAGCACACCCCGTACAAGCAGGAATAAAATAAAAGATTATTTATTACATCACTTAAATAAAAACATTACACGAATGATTGCCTTTAATAATTTCAAAGGCCCCACTGATGTATATTGGGGGAGTGAAGGGGAAGCCCCACTGCCCTGGGCCACAAAAACCATTTGATATAATGACATGCAAGCAGAATTTGCAAAAGAATATTATCACAATATGATATAAAAATAGTTGTTTGAGCACAGAGATTTCACATCTTTAAAACAGAAAAAGTACCATGATAGTTATACTGTGCCAAAGCTGGGGAATCATGGCAATATCTATAAGCCTTCTCAATTTACAGACAGGCACCAAGGTCCAAAGAAGTTAAGCACCCCCCCATCCAAGGACACTGAGTAAAGACTCTGCATTTGCCATTTTAGAATAAACCACCTGCTTTCAATTTTATGCTTTTTTTAAATGGAAGGATGCTGAGCATTTATATATTTTAGACAGGATCTTGCTCTGTAGACAAGGCTGGCCTTGAACTCAAGGCAATACTTCTTGCCTCAGCCTCCCAAGTGCTGGAATTAACAAGCACACACCACCATGCCCAGTTTATGTGGTGCTGGGGAATCGAATCCGGCACCTAGGTACTTGCTAGGGAAGCACTGTAACTGCTAAGCTATGCCTCCAGCCGCTAAAGTGGTTTTTAAAAATGTGTACCACATACTTTTTCATAGGTTTCATATAAAAGAGTTTCTCCTTAATCACATTACAATTTAATCAGTTATTTTCCTAACTTCTTTCTTTGAAGATTCACCCATTGCACTGAAAGGCTCAGTCAGATGCAAAAATCACAGATTCAGAAACATGGCACAAAGGTGCAATTCACAAGTAAATGACAGTTTAAAATAGTAAATATTCATGCCAAATCAAAATAGCCACCTACTAGTACCAAACACATGTTAGCATTTTGCCATACTTTAAAAGAATTTGCCAAATACCTCTTTTCTCTCCCTGTTAAATCACTTTTACTCCCAAGTTGTACCTGTTTCCAGTAGCATTCACAGTACAATTGAAATTAGTTACATTCATAAGGGTCACAATGGTTATTCTGTGTTCAAGACTCTCCAGAATCTTGATTTCCTAAAATGAGGTAGATAAACTTTTAAGTTTTGTTAGTTGGGACTAATTTTCTTTAGAGTTTGATCATCTATTTTTTAAATAGGATTCTAAAATATTTAGCAAAAGACTTAAAGTGCCTGAGCATTCTGCCTAAAAAATGGAAAAATATAATTTCAAAAGGTTATTATAAAAGTTTCTTTACCTCATTTCTATTTAAAAACAGAACAAAAGCATCAAACTAAAAACTACCATATACCTTGAAGTTAACCAACATCCTCAAACATTTCAGAGACCCTTACTCTAGTTCGGGGTTGGGAGTGAGCAGACCAAAGGCATTTGGTTAATGTACTCAGGGGCCAGACCAGCTGCTGCCCCTTAATCTCTGATGCTACATTTCAAATCTCCAGAGTTCAGTCCTGAACTGAGTTTCTTCATCGAAGCCTCTCCCTGACATCTAGGATGGAGCCTATCTCTGAGGACAAATGAAGTTTCAGGCAGAAGCTAAAGGTGCGGGCCTATCTGGGTAAGACAGACTGCAGCAGAAGGACGTGGGACTGCAGGTGCTGGGCCCCAATTTGGGCGGGCTTAGACTACACCAGGCAGGCTGGTTGGATCAATGAGGCCACAATCCCCAAAGCCCTCAGGTTGTGGGGGGCAGAATGGGCATTAAACCAGCTAAAGGCCCTGGAGTGGGTCGACGAGAGGTTTCTGGGAAGGCTGGAAGGCCACCGCGGACCTTTGCCTTTTTACGAGGAGCCATGGGCGAGGCGCCCAATAACTTGCTGAAGGAGCTTGACTTCTTCAAGCCGCGGGCCACGTCCTGGAGCATCAGATCGTCGGCCAGGACGCCCAGGAACGCGCTGGTGGTGGAGCTTAGGATGGTGGCAGCCACCTGCACCGGGTGCCGGGCCGCAAGGCTACCAGTCCCGCCACCGGTGGCATCTGGCTCCGTCACACCTGGCAGGCCCGGGTCGCCGAGGAGGCGGCGCAGCGCGTAGGAGGACCCGGGCCGCAGGTACTGGTAGGCGCGACGCCCGCTGTGGTCACGCACATGCACCTGCGCGCCCAGGCGCACCACCAGCAGCACCGCGGCGTCCTCGTGGCCGTGCAGGGCGGCCAGGTGCAGCGGCGTGTAGCCGCCGTGCGAGCGCGCGTTCACGTCGACCGGCGCGCCGCCGCGCCGCGCGACCTCCACCAGCTGCAGGGCCATCTCGCGGTCGCCGCTTTTGGCGGCCCAATGGAGGGCCGTGAAGCCGGTCATGAAGTCGCGCTTGGCAGCCAGGCTGGAGTCGCGCAGCAGCAGCCCGTGCAGCTGGTGGGTCCAGCGGCCGCCGGCCGCGCGTACCAGCCACTCGTGCTCGGCCGGCTCCAGCGGCACGGCCGGGGGCGGCGGGGGCGGCGCGGGCGCCTCGTCCGCGTCCGGGCTCAGCAGGCGGGGGCCGGCGCGCGACAGGCGCCTCAGGTGCGGCGAGCGGCCGAGGCCCGGGCCGGCCTCCTCCACCGACAGCCGGCGCGGGAACGTGGGCGAGCTGCGCGGGCTCGGCTCCTCCGACAGCTGCCGGCGCAGGCCCTGCTCCTCGGCGCGCAGCCTGAGCGCCGCGGGGCCCGGCAGCAGGCAGGGCCGGGGCGGCGGCGGCCGCGGCTCCGGAGGCTCGAGCCCCGCTGCGGGAGCCCGGGCGGCGGCGGGGCCCGGCGGCTGCCCGACCGCGGCCGGCGCCGCGGGGGCCGCGTTTCCCCCCGGCGGGACGGGGCCCGGCGGCGGCGCGGGCGGCTTCTTCTTGGGCACCACGCCCTGGGCGCCGTCGAGCTCCCGGAGCACGGCCACGTCGCCGGCGCACGGCGCGAAGCTGTCCCCGCGGGCGGCGCGGCCGCGCGGGTCGCCGGCCTCCGGGGGCGGCCGGAAGCGGCCAGGCAGCTCGGAGTGGCGCGCCGGGCCGCCGCGCTCCTGCAGGAAGCCCAGCACGGCCGCCGGGCTCACCCCGGCCGCGGCGGCCGCGGCGGCGGCAGCGGCGGCCGCCAGCGCCATGCTCGGGCCCGCGGGGAAGGGAGGCGCGACGCGCGCCCCGGGGCCAGTGGGTGTCGCGTGGCGCCCGGGAGTGCGAGGGGTCGGGGGTTCGGGTGGCGTCCACCTGGGCCGTGCTCACCTGGTGATGGCCCCGAAAGTGGCGCTCGGTCACGCCTGCGCCTCGCGGCCAGGGGCTGCCGGCGCGGAGGGTTCGGGGGGCCGCGGAGAGGGCTCCCGGCCCGCACCCCGCCGGCCCCCCGGCCCCGGGGGCAGGTTCCTGCCTTCACGTTCTGGCCAATCGATGTGAGGCTCCATCCCCCGCCCGCGCGGTGCTCGCCTTACAGGTGACAGCTGCCTCCGGCGCGGAGGAGGGGACGGGGGCGAGGAGCCGCCGCGCCCCCACCCCAGCCTCGGAATTAAAGGCGCAGCCTGGCGCTTCGGTGCGGCGGCTGGTTGCTAGGTGGGTGTGTTCCCCAGGGATGCCGCGGTTTGTTGGTGAGGCGTGGGTATTTTTTTCCTTTAAGGCATGGATATTTTTTCCTTTAAGCAATATTTAGCTACCACAAAAGGAAAGCGATCACGTTTGAAAGACCATTAATATCTCTCCACTTTTCATTGCATTTCTTACAGGACAACAGCTGTATGCAATATGCAGCAAAAACAATTGTTCGCAGCAGTGTACCCAAAAAGCTGTCTTAGAAGACACGTTTTTAAAAGACAGTGTTCTCAAGATAAAATAATACATTTTCACAAAAAGAGAATAAAATAACAAAATATAAATAAGGAAAAAATATCAGCTGAAACCACCATGAAACATTTTGAAGTACCCTTCTAGCCATATGTGTGTTCATATTTGAAGAAAGCAAAGTTGAAATGACTTTTGAGGCCCAGAGTTTCAAATCCAGGGTCTTGCAGGCTAGGCATGTGCTGTCTCACTGAGCTACGCATCAGCCCATGCTATGTTTTTAAAGTTTCATTTACTCTATAAATATTTATTGAACATTTTCATTTGTGCCAAAGCATTTCAGGTTGGGGTACATGTGAACAAGGAGATAAGAACCCCGACCTCATACGCACAGAGCAAAGGTAATATGGTAGATCTGAAAATCTATAATATTCTAAACAAAAACTTCAGAAAAAAACACAGCATGGTAAATGAGGAAGAATGGGGTACAATTTTGAATTGGACTGGAGGACAAGATTCGTTGTGCAGGTGGAAATTAAGCAAGGATTTGAGATCAGGAAGTTGTGGAGATGGGCAGGAGCTTTCCCAGTAAAAGAAATCATGGGGCAATGGTAGAATCAGTTTCTTAATTTACAAGAAATACCATAAACATCGATAGATGTATGACCAGAGTTGCATGGGGTTTTGTTGTTGTTTTCTTTAGATTACTTTTTGAGACAGGGTCTCATTGTGTAGTCCAGGCTGGTTCTGAACTCACTGTGTAGCCCAGAGTGGCCTGAAACTCACAGCAGTCCTCCTGCCTCAGCTTCCAGAGTGATTTACAGCAGTGCACCACCACACCCAGCTTATGTGGTGCTGGGGAATTGAACTCGGTACTCAGACACTTGCTAGGCAAGCTCTTTAACCACTAAGCTTTTTTTTAAAAAAAAAATTTTTTTTTTGAGACAGGGTCTCACTCTGTAGCCCAGACTGGCCTGGAACTAACAACGATCCTCCTGCCTAACCTTCCAGGGTGCTGGGGTTATAGGCATGCCCCCGCCATGCCCAGTTTGTGTGGTGCTAAGGAATTGAACCCTGAGCCTTGAGCTTGCTAGGCAAGTGCTTTAACCATTGAGCTGTTTCTCCAGTTCCCAGAGTTTTATGTAAGAGAGCAAAACTATAGAATTCCACATGTGACTCCTGACTCCACCTTGGGTAGGTTGCTTGACATGTGCCTCAGTTTTGCTATCTTTAAAGAGAATGTGCATGAAGATAGTGCTCACCTCAGGTTGTTGTGATGATGAGGTGAGAAATACTTAGAACAGTGTTTGGTTTATGGCAGTTATTCAAAGTATCATCACTAGCATAGCCATTACTGATATTATTCATTGGAAAGCAAAGTAGAGCAGTAAAAATTAAAAGGTCTTGCTTTCTCCACAGGACAGTATTCTGCCTTCAGCCCTGTTTCCAGAAGGCTAAAGATCTACATTTCCCTTCTGGCTTTGAAGTATACTGGGAGCATTTCCCCCAGGGGCATCTATTCTTCAATAATGTGTGGTTTTAGTGACTCATTGATAAAGTGGAGTTTAGCGTGCCTGAGGGCCTGGGTTCAATATGTAGCCCCAAAGAAAATGGAAAGTTTTTTTTTTCTTATTCCTGGTTGTCTATAGTTTTTTAGCTTTTAATTCTCATGAATTGTGCTTCTCATCTTCCTTCTTTTTTAATTTTTGGTCGCTGGAATTGAACCCAGAGAGTGCTTAGCTACAGCCCAGCCCTTTAAAAAATTTTTTGAGACAAAAATCTCCCCAAGTTGCCCAGGTTGGACTCAAAACTTGCAACACTCCTGCTTCAGCTTCAGTACTACAAGTGCTTCTTTTAGATAAAACTTGACATTGTTCTAATTAATTTTTAAGAATTGGATCCTACAAGTGGAGTTACTAGATCAAAGAGAATGATTTACTGCTAAATTGTTTCCCAGGAAAGTTACCCTGCCTTCTCCTTCCTGGTATTGAATGGCAAGTTGAGCTGGTCCCTGTAATCTCAGCATTCTGGGAGGCTGAAGTAGAAGGATTGCAAATTTGCAAATTTGAGCCCAGCCTAAGCAATTTAGTGATTTAACAAATCCCTGTTTCAAACAGTAAAAAGTTGCTCAGTAATGTGGCTCAGCCTTGAGTTCAATTCCCAGTACCACACACACACCATTGTATATTTCAAAAACCAAAACGTGTGTCTCGAATTTATTTTGTTATAATGACAAACTTTTCCTCTTTCTCGCTATCTGGATTTGCTATTTTGTGAATTGGTCTTTCCCCCTCAACCTTAATATTTTTCTTGTTGATATGCAGTTATGAGCTCTTTATTATATTTCCTCAGTTTGTCACTTGTCTTTTAATGACTCATTCTTAGATAACTAGTTTTTAATTTAAGTATTGCATCTACATAACCATCTAATTGTAAATTTTTGCATAAGAATGTAAATATAAGGAAAAGTTTCTCTCCCATTTAAAGGAGAACCTTTTAGGTTGGCATGCTCTGTAATATTAAGCACTCACTATCTGGAGGGCAATCATGTCCTTGAAAGAAGTCTCTCTCTCTCTCTCTCTCTCTCTCTCTCTCTCTCTCTCTCTCTCTCTCTCTCTGTGTGTGTGTGTGTGTGTGTGTGTGTGTATTTTGTGGTACTGAAGATTCAACCCAGGGTCTTGTGCTTGTTGGACAAGTGCTCTGTCACTGAGCAACACTCTCGGCCCTTTTTGTGTTTGTAATATCCGGTAGCGATGGAGTCAGCTATCAGTTCTGTCTAAATATGCCCTCCTTTAAATCCATCTCAGGTCCTTCCCCTTGTGAGACCTTGTGTAGTTGCCCCAAGGTGCCATGCATGCTCTGTGTCTCTTCTACAGTTTGCTTCAGCCAACGTCTTTTACATATCTTTGGTGCAAGTCCATGAGCCAGGAACCTTGCAAAGAAGACATAATCTGCCTTTGCAGGACTCACCTCTCGGTGGAGTAGAGAGGAACAGACAATGAGTTATGCTACTACCCAAGTGAAACAGAGCAACAGGTGCCTCCCAGAGAGTTGATCCTACTGTGAAGGACAGTGGCAAGTCCTTAAGAGGCAAGCTGTGAGGGTAGAGTGGACAAGGTTTAATCGTAAGGTTAGAAGGCTGAATTCAGAACATAGTGTCTAATGTTTCGGCAGTTCAGATTGTGAACCAGGAACACAGAAAAGATAATGTTGGAGAAGTAATTGGGTCATTGGTGGAGGACCTTAAATGGTAGTTTAGATTTTATCCTCTATGCAGTAGAATGCCATTGAAAGCCTTCTTCCATTTTTCTTTTTAAGAAGTAGCTTTAACATCATACATCAGTGATACATGCACACCTGTGTTTACAGCAGCATAACTCATAGTAGCTAATTTTTGCAAACAGCCAATATGTCCATCAATAGATAGATGGATAAAGGAATATCAGAATGGGGACTACTACGCCATAAAAAGGACGGGTTTGAGTCATTTATAAGAAAATGGATGCACCTTGAGATCATTATACTTAATGAAATGAATCAGACACAGAAGGCTACATATTGCATTGTTTCTCTAAGATAAGAACACCAAACTACCTAAAAATAGAAATAAAAGTATTGAAAGACAGGGAAAAAGGGAAAAAGGGGCTGGCGTGATGAGAGTGTGGGAAGGGGGAATGGAAATTGATCAAGGTGTGGTATGTGTGTGCACCAATTCCTCAAGTTGAATATGATGATTGTGTCATAAATACTAATATAAAGATTAATTCGGTAGCTTCATTTTCCGAATGTGAAATTAATAGTGATTTTTTCCAATTTCTAATAGTTTCTAAAATATAAAACGAAGAGATCACATATTGCCTAATATGCGTCTCCATCATTTTTTGTTGTATACTTTGCCTTTTTCCACCTACACTCATAGGTGCAGTCAAATGCTCTGCCCTGAGCTGTACCCCCATCTACATTCATTGGTAGCGACGTGGTTGCACCAGACTTTCTGTGCAGACAGGATCAGGCCACATATTTTTCCATAACCTATGCTGTTCACTGACTGCCGGGATCTGTGCTGTTGGAATAAATGGGCAGGAGAAGGGAGCCGTGTAGAGGTGCTGGTGACAGAGCCCAGCCGTGAAGGCATGCCCAAGTTCTTTCAGAACTTGCTTTCATTCATAAAGTCACAATCCTTTTGTTGTGACTTTTATTTCAGTAGTGACTTTTGCTGTTTCCTCTTCTTGGCTTTTACATGGCACGTTGCTAGGGCTTTAAAAATCTTTTCCATGATCTCTTGGGTAGTAGAGCCTCAGTCAGCTTGGGCTTTGTGATTGCCCCTACCTCGCTGAAGGAGGAGGAGGACTCCTGTTGAAGACTATCGCTGAGTTAACGTGATTTGAGCTTGTTTTGGCTGTGATCACCAAGAATAACAGGAGTAAAAGCTGATGGAACAGGAATTGCTGGGACAAGCAAAATTTATTGACAGTGCTTAACAAGCTTCAGGCTGGAGCTCTACACAGAAATTTGCCCAAGGTCATGATTAATAATTGGCTGAGCCCAAACTGAAAGCTCAGGCTGTCTGCTTGTACTCATTGACCATGCAGAGCTAGATTACCAGTTATTTAAAACCGATGTTCTAAATGTTAAGTAAAGGAGGAAACTCATAAAAATCTCACGTTAACCTATTGTGTGTACATGTGAACATACTTTTTTTTTCATTCTCAGCTTTAATATGGTAAGAGATTAGCTTCTCCTTTGAGCAAAGAGCAGCAGGACAAAGATACTAATGACATCCCGCTCCCCGTCCTGCTTTTTACATTTTGTGCCCTGCTGCCAGTGAGGCCACCAGATCAATTCTTCCAGTGACCCAGCAATTTGCTATAAACATTGGGAGAATCGAAGATAAAATGTGTATTTATAGCAAGGGTAAAATTCCGTAATGTGTCTTGAATATGGAAAGGGCAATAGGAAAGCTATTTGCGTCTAACCCTGTCTTAAGTTGGAGGGGAACAGGGTAGAAGGCACATTCTTAAATATAAAAATATTCTCCATAATCCTACTACATTGGTGATCCTACATTACCTACTCCAGCACCCCTGCTCTCTGAACTCGATGCTGAGGCCCCGCTGGCAGCCACAGTGGGTGCTTATGTTCGTGACTGTCTTGTGCCCTGGCAGCGCCCTGCGAATCAGCCAGTTAGTTCTCCTGTGCTGAGTCTTTCTGCCCTCTTGGGGCTCATCATTGCTGGTCCCTGTTGAGGAGAGGAGTATCTCGGGCTGCAGGAAGCAGGAGCTGCAGGGACCTGAGGGGGATGGGATGCCCAGCCGTGGCTGCAAGGGACTTTGCCCAGATAGCAAGCTTTTGTAGTCATGACTTCCTTCCGGAACAAATCATGTTTTGTTCTTGCTTACCAGCCCAGGCAAAGCAAGAACTGCCTCTGCTTTTTCATGCCAGCAGCCTCCCAAGCCCTGTCCTCTCTGAGGGCAAGGGGAGCTGATTTCTAAACGTTAGTGACAAATATCAGACTAAAGGCTTGTATTGTAAGCTGAGTTCCTGTATCTGTGATTTATTTTTCAGGCAGCTTCTCCAATGGCTCAGAATGCTTCTTAGTTGCTATGCAGGGGAACCAGCAGGTCTGGCCCATGGAAATCTGGGAAGCTGTGTCCTCGCTAGGTGATCTCCAGCAGTTTTTGTTCCTTGCTGCACCTTTGTAGTCATTCCTTCTCGGCCTGTTTTATTCTAATATGGGAGTTTTAATTGGAAGGTTGCACCCCCATCCTCAACCTCTCCACAGAAGGATTTTTTAGACTCCCATTTTCTTTCTCACGGATCAGTGTCCTAGTTAGAAAGGGCCTAATTTCAGAGACCTGCAGAATGCTGATTAGCTGTGTTTTTAATTATGAAGTTGAGTCCCTGATTGGTCTGGGCGACCAAGTCAGTGACTCCAAAGCCAGATTTCCATCCTGTGCCTGCTTCCATCCCATATGACACCCAATGTTTGGGAGTGTGAAACCTGCCAAAAGCATTTCCCCTTGAGAAAAGGTTATCTTGGCTTTTAAATATTTAAATATTTTTTTTATTTATTTGGGTAGTAGTTATGGAACCCAGGGCCTTCACATTGAGTTACATTCCCCAGTCTGTTTTTTTAATTTTGATTTTGAGACAGGATCTCACTAATTTGCTCAGGCTGGGCTCAAACTTGCAATCCTCCTGTCTCAGCTTCTCAAGGTGCTAGGAATGGCTTTAAAGAAAATAGTTCCACTGGTCCCTAAACTCTTTTGCACTAGTATACCATGTTTAACTGACCTTCTGTTTAGCATCGTGGTTCAGAGTAGAAAGAATCCTGAGACATCAGCTTACCCAGCTTCCTATTCAGTGGTTCCAAGAACTCATTAGTAGACAGCTGAAAATAAGGTGAGTTTAAGTAAGTTGTATTAGGAGACCGAAAGCCGGGGGATGACTGAGACTCTCCCTCCACAGGGTTAAGCTGAGGTCTGTGTGGTGGACAGGCAGCCAAAGGTCCAGTTCCAGGGCCTCAGAAGTCCTGCTTGCTTGACACTTTGAGACAATCAGCTAAGTAAATATCGAACAGTTTTATTAACAGCCCTCAGGGTAATAGTTTGTGACACTGAACAGTGAGCAAGAAAGAAAAAGATGAACTCTTCTCTGAAGCTGTGTGGTCTGAACATGAGTCCCTGGTGAGACTGACTGTACTTAGCTAACAAAATGCCCCTGCATTCCTAGCGGCTCTGAGTGAAACACAGCTGGCTCTAGGCCTCTTTTCAGCTACTGGTCCTGAGATGGCTTGAGCTCCCAGGAGTAAGGTGCTGGATCTTCCTTGCTGGGAGTAAGCTCCAAATGTTTGATAAATGTTGTTAATGGTGAGATTGCAAAAAAAAAAAAATCACTTTATATTGATCGTTGTTGCTTTAACTTGTCTTTTTCAGGGTGAGATCCAAGGTATGTCTTCACACCTGAATGTGGTTTCTCAAAGGTTGGTTGCTAGAAGCTGGGTCCTCAGGACAGCCATGTAGAAAGATGGTGAAAATGTTGAGAAATGAGGGTCAGTGAGAGATATTTTCTTTTTTTCTCTCTCTCTTTTTGAAACAGGTCCTCACTCTGTAGCCCAGGCTGGCCTTGAACTCATAGCAATACTTCTACCTCAGCCTCCTGAATACAGGGATTACAGGCATGTGCCATCACTATCCTGTTAGTATGTGGTGCTGGGGGATTGAACCCAGGAGACATGCTTTCTAGGCATGTGCTGTAATCATTGAGCTATGCCCCCAAACCTGAGAGGCATTTTTGGTTGTAGGAGCACTGTCCTCAGAAGATATTAATATTCTTTTTATGAGAATGGGTTAGGCCTTTCAGTACCAGATTAGTTACTGCAAGAGTGGGTTCTTAAGAGCAAGGCCATGACAATAGCCAGGTGTGATGGCACGTGCCTATAATCCCAGCAAGAGTTGCAAGTTCAAGTCCCACCATAGCAACTTAGTGAGACCTTGCCTCAAGGAACAAAGGATCCCTTGTCCCATACATATTCACACATACACACACACGCGCGCGCGCGCACACACACACACACACACACACATTCACAAGGTTACTGCATGGGCTGGGCTTGGTCTCTTACACATGCCTGTTTCCCCTTCTGTTCTCCATCGCCTTGGGACACAGCCAGAAGCCTTTATCAGATGCCAGTACCAGTTTGTTTGGATCTTCCAGTCATCAGAGTCAAGAGCCAAACAAAATTCTTTATTTCATAAAGTCTTGGGATAGGGGCACAGCTCAGTGGTTAGAGAGCTTGACTAGTATACTCAAGGCTCTGGGTTTGATTCCCCAGCACCACATAAAAATAAACCATGCATAATGGTACACCCCTGTGCTCACTAGGTAAGCTGTGGCAGGAGGATCGCCATGAGTTCAAGGCAGTCCTGAATTTGGTACCAGCCTGGACTACAGTAAGAGAACCTTTCTCAAAAAAAAAAAAAAAAAAAGAAAAGAAAGAAAGAAAAGAAAAAAAAGAAAAGACTCAGGTATTTTGAAACTAGACTTTTACCCAAAAAAACAGACTAAGACCTATCTTAAATTCAATAACCATTAATAATTATGCAATAATTTGTCACATGATAGTGGCTCATCATTTTGATTTTTCTATTTCAAAATGAGGTCAGAGGTTACTGTCTACATACCCAATTTACATCCTGGGCCGCAACAATTAGAATATGTCACAGGAGGTTAAAGTTGTTTGTGGCCGGTGATTTCAGGAGCTGGGACTAGAGCTGTGGACAGGATGCTTTTTTGCATCTCCTCTGGGTGTGAACCGCTGGCTGCCTCCTCAGATATGACGGAGTGCCTGTGAGCATGGTATGGCTGACAGCAGAGAAGCCTCCATCCATTCCGGGTAGAAGGGCTGGAGCCTGAACAAGGAACAAAATAAACAGCTGGCTTATGGTGTTGGGGGTGCTTGGCAAAGGAAAAGATTGATTGCCTCACATGGTCTCTGACACACCGACTCCAGAGGGTTCTGTCTTAGTAGACCGAGGCTGGAGGCTGCACCCAGCCGTTTGTGCATGACACCGTCTCTTCCTCCCTTCTTCCTGCTCCAATCTCACTTTGTTAGCAATGGTTGTAGAATTTCCTGAGCAGAAGAATTCTTTTCTTTTTTAACTGGAAAATTTTGGCAAAACATCACAATGTTCTAGTGTTCTGAGAGCTCAACATACTGGGCCTTAGAAACTTTCCAGGGAAGGGACAATAAGCCCACAGTCTGTACAGAGCCTTCTCTGTGGCTGAGACAGCAGGGACAAAAACAATCATGTCAATGTTGTTCCCTAGCATTGGGCTTTTTTGCTGATGTTTCTGTGTGGTAGTTTTTAACTACAGTATTCAATCTAAATTTTACAGAATATTGCTTGTGTTTCCAGTAAGATAAATTGATTGTGTCTCAAAGTTAACAAATCCAATGTCCTATTTTGTCATTTTCTACTCACAAGGCATAGTGAGTTCAATAGTGGCCTCCCAAAAGATAGGCTTTTAAAAAATGTCCTTATGACCTTATTTGGAAAATAAGATCTTGGCAGATATAATTAAGGAAATCAAGATGAGAACATGATAGAGTCTTTAAGTGCCCCTAAATCCAATGGTAAACATCTATATAAAAGACAGAAGAGAAGACACAATGGAAAAATAGGGAGGTGGCATTTAAAGATTCAGGCAGAGATTGGAATATGCCACCAAGGAACGCCTGGAGCCACCAAAAGCTGGAAGAGACAACATGTACAGCCTTCAGAACATGTGAGAATCTGCCGACACCTTGATTTTGGAGTTCTGGTCTCCAGAACTGTGGGAGAATACATTTCTGTAGTTTTGAGCCACCCAGTTTGTGAAAGTTTCTTATAGCATCTACCAGACATGATGAGTTTGCTCAAACTTTTCTGGATTGGAAGATTTCATTCTGAAATATCTGTGGCCCCAGTATTGCGAAGAGATCTGGCCAGTTATGTCTCAACTCAAAGCCCTGGCTTTGGTGGTGTGTTTGGAGAGTCCTAGTGCGTGCATCAAATTTGGAGAGCAAAAGTTTCCCTGTAGTATTAAGATACCCAGCCACCAAGAAATCTCCTTCTAAGAGTCAGGGCTCATTCAGGGCTGCTCCCTGGGAGTCCCGATTCCTGTCTCCTCTTCCACTAATAATGCTCTTTCTCTCAAAGCTCCCCCTCCCTCACCTGCATCCCTCTGGAATCTTCACAATGGTAGTAGCATTCCAAGTAGTTGTCTGCAAGCTTATAAAGTTGACAAGCAAGATAAACAACTTCACACTTCTATTTTAAGAGATAAGCATGCAAAGAATTATGAATGACAATTCCTGTCTTCTGTCAAAGCATTTCCTTGTGGGACCCTTACACAGATTTATGGAAGGATATGCTCAGGGCTAGACAGACACTTGAGAGCAGGTTGAACCACAAGAGGGAGAGAACCCATGAACCTTCTAAGAAGACAGGACATTTGAGTGAAATGATGACCAGGAACCTTGTGGGCTGAGAAGGGACGAGGGACCATTCCCTCAGCACAAGCTCCAGACCAAGCCAAGGCTTGCAAGGTGTCTGTGAAACAGCAGGAGGCTCATGGTGAAGGGTGAGACTGCAGAAGGGTGCAGAGACAGATTGCACAGGGCCTGCTTGCAGACCACTCCGTGACTCAGAAGGAAGTGTCCAAACCCACAGGGCCATCTTCTTTCCTCCCCCAGCCCCTGAATTCTTCCTTTATAAAAAGGACTGCCGCTCTCTCTCTGGCAGAGACCTGAACATCTACCATGATTTTACCTTCCGCTCTTTGCACCCCTGAATCATCCTGCTTCCTCTGTCTCTATGCCGAGCTTTGGCCACCTCCAGCCTGCACCTGTGGAGCCTCTTCCTCACCAGCCCTTGGCACACAGCATCCTGGCTTCCTGAATGGTCTCCTCTGCTTTATCTTCTACCTAAAGCCAGAGCAGTCATGCAAGAACCAGATCTAATTCCATTTCCTGGACATCCGTAAGATCCCTGAACTACTTCACATGGCTCCCAAGGCCTCCAATGATGTAGCTTCTGATCAGAACACCACCAGCATAGAGGAGCTCATAGTAGAAAGTGGCAGGGCCCAGATGTAGTGTTCCCCAGAGTTGTGGGACACTTTTTCCCCATAGAACCTCTCCTGGTCATTCTGGTTTTCAGTGCTTTTGGTGTTTATACCCAAGTAAGTTCTTGATTTACTGACTTTAGATATCCAGGGATAAAAAATAAGGGTTCTGTTGCCTTGTATTACTGTCACCCATGACTACCTTCAGACTATTTCTACTTCCTCTTCAGGTTTGTTCTCAAACCTGAAAAATAGTCCCAAACCTCATTGTCTTGCTTCTTCAGTCTCGAAACGTGCCTTTAATTTGCCACGCTGTATGATGGGAGCCACCCTTCTCCCAAACCCCCACCATCCCTAACCTGGATGTGCATTATGCAATTTGATGACATTTTTATTTCATTTAATGATGGTGGAATCTTCCATAAATTACTTTTGATATATTGGATCATCAGAAAAGTCACGATGTATTTTTTTCTGTTTTCCAAAGGTGACTTATTTATACAAAGACCAGTCAATGATATTTTGCCCTTTTTGTTCATAACCTTTAGCTATGTTTCAATGAGCATCATGACTTCTCATTCATAGGAGGACCTGTCTTTTTCAGAAAAAACCCGAACAAGGTGCTGATTTGCAGCCTCATCTGAATTACATTTTATGTCACACAAGAGTTTTGAAGACAGTGTAACAAGTGAAAGTCTGGCAGTGTAAGATCAGGCAAGTATGGTAGGTATGGCAACATCACAGGCCCATACTCCAATAATTTTTGACAGGTGATCCAACTTGTGTGTGGTCTCCCATTGTCATGATGAAACACAACTCCTTGATGACTAATGAGCTCTGGATGTTTCTGGATGATGGATTCTTTCAAACTAATTGCTGACAGTATACATTCAAATTGATTGTTTGGTTCCTTGGTCGGATCTTGAAAAACACAACACCTTTAAATCCCACCACACTGAGAGCATAACCTTCCTCTGATGAATATCTCTTCTGATATTGTTTGAGGTGAATCATCATATTGGGACTAAGACCGTTTGCACACCACATTGTTGTGAAGAGTCTGCAACACTAGTTGTCAGTTACTTCAAAAAAGGATTGTTTTCCTCATGAGCATATTGAAGACGTTTATATCCACTGTCAAATGAACATCTGTGAGTTTTTTGAGGAACACAGATATCGAGCTTGCTTGTGTACCGCAGCTTCCAGGGGTCACAAACACTTGAATGACGGTCATTCAGTGTTTCTTGAATCTCTCATGTTAGGTAACATGGGATTGACTCAATCAGTGCCTTTCTTTTGCTGTTATCTACCTGTGGGCATCTCTGATCAAGGAGCATTGTTGACATAAAAATGACCAGCATGGAATTTCGTGAACCATCAAATGATATTCTTGCAGAAATTGTCACTGTAAACTGTTTGTAACTTTTCACAAGCTTGTCACATGTTCTTCCCTTTAGGGAAGTAAAAGAGTAAAATAGGGTGAAAATGTACAGTTTAGCATTCCATCTTAAACTTGTAAAATCTCCAAAACTCAGCCAAGTTGCTCAGATTTTTTAAGAATGAAGCTAGAATTGCAAGCTGTCAAATGACATAACAATAACGTAGATGCAACTGACTGTAGTACATCCAAAAATAAAGTAGCACCAGTGGTTTCAGGGATGCATCGTGACTTTTCCGTTAACTGAATAGTTTAGATCTGAAACATCCCCCAGGTCTCATGTGTTCAGAGGTGGAACTTCTGGACGGTGATTGGAACACGGACTCTTACGTCCCAGGTGGACCCACTGATGAGATCAGAATGTGATGGCATTATTGGTAAGTAAGGGAAATTAGGATGCGGAAGCTGGTTGAAGGGAGTGAGTCCCAGGGGTGTGGCTGTGGGTGCTACATAGGACGCCTGGTCTCTTCCTCTCTGGCTTTTCCCCCCTCTTTCCTGGCTGCCACGAGGAGAGCGACTTTCCTGTGTCACACCCTTGCCATGATGTTTATGTTCACCACAGGTCTAAAGCAATGGCGCCAGCTGACCATGGGCTGAAATCTCTAACACCATGAGCCAAAACAAATCTGTTCTTCTTTAAGTTATTTTTCTAGGTATTTGTCACTGTGACAAAAGGCTGATTGACAGACTTTCTAAGTTAATTCTAAAAACAAACAAAGTTGATTTTGCAGTAGCCCTGAAAAACTGTTTATTCCAACCACCTCTTTGCTGTGTTCTAGTTTGCTTCATATTTGGTTCCAACCTTTCTTGTGTATTTTTGTTTTGTTTTTCTGGGAGTGTAATTGCCAATTGCCTTTCTTTTTCTTGTCTTTTTACCCCCCCCCCCCCCATTTTGTGAATTTCCCAGCCTCATTCCTACTGACTATTCTGCTCAGCTCCTTACCATGAGCTCTGGGCATCATCTGTCCTGGCTACTCTCCTGGCCTGCCACACAGTCCAAAGCTCTTGTGCTGGGACTTTCCTTAATTTTAGCTTTCTGTTGGAGGCAATTCCCCTGTTGGGTTTTATTAATGTTTTCAAGTGGCTCATAGAACTCAAACAGAACTTAAGTTTTCCAGTTTACTATGAAGGACGTTACAAAGGACACAGGTGAAGAGCTGCCTCAGGCAAGGAACAGGAGCCCAAGCTTCCACGTCCCCTCTGTGCAGGCCAACCCGCAGGAATTTCCATGTGTCAGCTATCTAGAAACTCTGAACCTTCAAACCCTGGTGTTTTGGAGTTTTATGGAGCTTCGTTGATTGGTGCATGGACAACTATGTTGAAATACGTAACAAAAAGTATGTGATCTGATTCTAACAGAGGCAGAAAATCCAAGAAAGACCTATGTATCAGATTCATCAAGAATCGCTCCTCATGGCTGTGGAGCAAGACCCCTTCTGAATAGTGAGGCTACTGTCAAACAAGGTAGGTCAGAGAATTTCTTTCTTCCTTGTACTAGAGATCTAACCTAGGTCCTTCATACTAAGCTTCTTTAGCCTGCCCTCCCCCTTCCTTTTTTTGGTTTTGATTTTGGGACAGGGTCTTGCTAAATTGTTAAGTTGCCCAGGCTGGACTCAAACTTGGCAATTCTCTTGACTCAGCATCCCAGAATGCTGGGATTACTGGCCTGTATCACCAGGCCCAACAAATTCAGATAATTTCTTTATGGCCAAATCTAAGGTGGAGGAGGTCCAGATACCACACAGATATCATATAATGAAAAAATATGTATGTATATACCCAGAAAAGATAAGGAATAACAGATGAGGGAATTATGAGCTAAGTACTGTACGTAAAAAACAAAGATATAGGGGATAGAGGAATGGCATAGTGGTTAAAATTGCTTGCCTAGCAAGTGCAAGGCCCTGGGTTGGATTTCCCACCACCATATACAGCTGGGCATGGTGGTGCATGCCTGTAATCCCAGCTCTGGCAAGGCTGGGGCAGGAGGATTGTCAAGTCCAAGGCCAGCCTGGGCTACATAGTGAGGACAGGACCAGCCTGTGCTATAGAGTGAGACCCTGTCTCAGACCCTCCCGAAAACCCAAAAATATATATCATAATGCCCAAAGGATTTAATAACCTTTTATAATTAAAAAACCTTCAAATATATGTAAAAGGAGAGAGAATAATATAGTACATTTAATTAATTTATTTATTTGAGACATGCTCTCTCTCTCTAGCCCTGACTGGTCCTGAACTCACTTTGTAGCCTAGGCTTCTTGTGCTACCAAGTTTGGCAAAACAATGGATTTCAAAGAAAAAGCAGAGCTGGAGTGACCACAGGCTAAAGGGGACTCAAGAGAAGTATCAAGCCATTACAATCAGATCAAAATTTGAACACCGAAATGTGAACACTGGTTATTTGACATTAAGAAATTATTTCTAATTTTTAGGTGTGTAAATGGTGGTTATGTTTTTTTGAAAGCCCTTATTTTTTCCAGATGTATACTTAAATATTTTCTCATGATCTAATAGCTGTATTATATTTGGGCTTTGCTTAAAAATAATCTGGGAGTTGTGAGTCATGGCTAGGAGCATAAGTGAAATAAGGCTGGCCAAGTGTTGGGACTTATTGGAGCTGGTTGAAACATAGCATAGCTCAGTGGTTAGAGCGCTTGCTGTGCAAGTGCAGCGCCCTGGGTTCGATTCCCCAGCACCACATAAACTGGGTGTGGTAATGCATGTCTGTAATCCCAGAAATTGAGAGGCTGAGGCAGGATTTCTGTGAGTTCAAGGCCAGCCTGGGCTGTATAGTGAGCTTAGGACCAGTCTGGACTATAGAATGAGACCCTGTCTCAAAAAAAAAAAAAAAGAAAAGAAAAGAAAAGAAAAAGAAAAAAAAAAGAAAAGGATTTTTAATCAGATTTAAGTTGGATTGTTTGGGAGGCACCTTCACAGGTGCTACTGTACACTTCCAAAGAGAAGCACATCATGTTGGCTTTGCTCTTCATCGAGATGTAAGTCAACATTGATGATTCTGGTACTTGGGGATGTTTGGGCATCCTCAATTCTATTCCATTGCTCCACCTGTCTGTTTTTGTGCCAATACCATGTTGTTTTTATCACTGTTGCTGTAAAATATAATTTGATATTTGGAATTGTGATGCTTCCTGTTTCTGTTTTGTTGCATAGGATTGTTTTGGCTATTCTGGGCCTCTTGTGGTTCCATATCAATTTTCAGGTCATTTTTTCTAGTTCCATAAGAAATGCTGCTGGTATATTTATTGGGATGGCATTGAATCTGTATAACAATTTTGGTAGTATGGTCATTTTGACAATGTTGGTTCTGCTTATCTAGGAACAGAGTATGTCTTTCCATTTTCTAAAATTCTTCTTGATTTCTTTTTTCAGAGTATAATAGTTCTCAGGATAGAGGTCCTTCTCTTGCTTTGGTAGGTTGAATCCTAGGTATTTAATTTTCTTTGAGGTGACTGTGAATGGGATTGCTTTTCTGATCTTTCTGTGTGTTTTCATTGTTGCTGTAAAGGAATACTGTTGATTTTTGTGTATTGATTTTTTTTTTATCCTGCAAATTGTTTATTAGGTCTAGGAGTCTGCTGGTAGAGGTTTTGGGGTCTTGTATGTAAAGGATCAAGTTGTCTGCAAAAAAGGGTAGTTTATTTCTTCCTATCTATGCATATTTGATTTTTTCCAGTCTCTTGCCTGATTGCTCTGGCTAAGGTTTCGAGCACTATGTTAAATAGGAGTGGTGAGAGTGGAAACCCTTGTCTTGGTCCTGACTTGAGGGGAAATACTTTCAGTTTTTTCCCATTTAAAATGATGTTGGCTGTAGGATTGTCATAAATTGCTTTTATCAGTTTGAAATAAGGTCCTTCTCTACCTATTTTCATCAGAATCTTGATCATGAAAAAGAGTTATATTTTGTTAAAGGATTTTTCTGCATCTATTGAGATGATCATGTGGTTTTTGTCCTCACTTTTGTTGATGTGATGTATTACATTAAGCTTTGTATCCCTGGAATGAAGCTAACTTGGTCATGGTGTATGATCTTTTCAATAATTTGTTGCGTTTTGTTTGCAAGTATCTTACTGAGGATTTTTGCATCAGTATTCATTAAGGAAATTGGCCTGTAGTTTTCTTTCTTTGTTGGGTCTTTACCTGGTTTGGGAATCAAGATGATATCTGCTTCATTTTTATAGGCCTTTCCTGTAGACAAAGCTAGAAATGCAATTATTTAAAGATAGGATACATTATTAGATCATACTAAAATTTCTAAATCCAATTGAAAATAAAGGATTTTTACTAACTTCATGGATCTTACTTTTCCTTTCTCTAATACCTAAAGTGAGATGAGCTTCATGTCTTTCAAACTATCTTGGCCTTCTTTATTGTCCCTAATGGTAACTTGCCAGCTTGACTTACTATAGAAATCTAGGTTGAAAATAATTTTCCCTGAGAACTTAGATGACGTTGTTCCATTTTCTTCTAAGTGACCAATGTTGCTAATGAGAACTCTAATGCCACTCTGAGTTTAGTTTTTCTTGTCATGTGGCCTTCATTAAAAAAAAAAAAATTGTAAGGTAGCTTTTAGGGTCTTCTGTTTAACCTTGTAGTTCTGAAATCTCACTGTATGTCTAGGTGTGAACTTTTAAAATTAACCCTGACTGGGGCTGGAGCTATATAGCTCAGTGATTAGAGTGCTTGCTTGCTTGGGGAGTATGAGGCCCTGAGTTTGATCCCCCAGCACCACATATTAGCTGGGTGTGGTGGAGCACGCCTGTAATCCCAGCACTAGGGAAGCTGAGGCAGGAAGACTGCTGTGAGTTCAGGAACAGCCTGACAACAGAGTGAGACCCTGTCCCAATGAATGAATGAATAAATACATGAAAAAAAATAACCGTGATCCACACTTGTTTGGGGACATAGCAGAAAGACCCAGTTATAGGTGATCAGTCTACTAGCTCCTCATGAGCTGATGCCTGCCCTCCATGGCACCTGTGGATTCTGAGTCCAGAGCCTGGCAGGGATCCTGGGCAGACAGGTACTACCCTCTGAACACACATTCATCTACATTCCTTCTAGAAATTAGTGAAGTCCCTTATCTGCAAATATTTCCTTTTCTTTTTGCATTATAGCAAAAAGGAATATGGTTTTTTCTTTGTAGTTACTGTAGTGGAATTTTGGGGAGAAAGATGGTAAACAGGACCCAGGAGGCATTGGCCTTGCCTCTCAGCCCTCTGTTCTTTTGGTTCCTGGAAGAAGTCCTGCTCTCTGTGACTGCATGGCCTTCTCAAGCTCTTCCTTCATCTGGATATCTATGTTAGCTAACTTTTTATTGCTGTGACAAAATACCTGGGAAAACAAGTTAAGGAAGGACAGGTTCATTTTGGCTCACAGTTTCACAGGCATTGGTCTGGGGTCAGCTGCCTCCGTTGCTGTGGCCTGGGCTGAGGCAGAAACATCCCAGTGGAAGGGCATGGTTGGAGCAAAGCTGCTCACCTCGTGGTAGCCAGGCAACAGAGGAAGAGCCAGAAAGGAAGGCACGAGAGACCAGGTGCAGTCCCACGTTCACATTCCCATGGGCTCGGCCCTTCAACTAGGCCCTATAGTCTGTTTCTATTATTCTTGATAATGCCATCAAATTGTGATCTCATCAGGGGATTCATCTGCATGAAGCTAGAGCCTTCATGAGCCATATGGATTTTGGGATGCATTTCATATCCAAACCGTAGCATCCCATGCTGTACTGACTTTGTGCCTGATTAACTCTGCACACCTTCTAGGCCATGCCCCTTCCTTTAGGAGATCTTCTGTTACCTTCCACTAGATCAGGTTTCCTTATTTATACTCCCATTGCATTCTAAACATTCTCCAATACCATGTGTCTCCAGCAATGATTTGTCTAGTGCCTGTTTTTGACTCTGACCCCTTCAGCTAGATCTCACCTACCAGGTTCAGGGTTATTCTTTTGCTTCAGAGTTCCTCCAGGTCATCCAGGAGTCAATGTATGGCTGTCTTGGCATCTAGAAAGCTACCTGGTAGCAGTGTGGGTAATTATCTGGAGAGGTACCTGTCGGGGCATATATGAAAAAGTTATCACTAGAGTCCACAGGAGATGAAAAGCATATAATCCCAGCACTTGGGAGTCTAAGGCAAGAGGATTGTGAGTTTGAGACTAGCCTGTACTACACAGTGATACTCTGTGTCAACAAAACAAACAAAACTATTTTGGGCAGTATTTCAGGTCTAGGGCAATACCAGGTAGGGTGGAAAGAAAAGGAAGCCTGGAGGTGTTTCTGAGGGAAGACTCAGGATTCAGTGTCCTTCCATAAGAAAAGGGAGAGAATTGAGTGTTTGGAGATGATCTCTCATTTCTATCTCATGAGATGAATGACGTATGGAGAGAAAAGAGAAGAATATGGAAGTTGAGTTGGCACAAGCCAAAGTTTTAAGGTAAAAGATGTTAATAGAGGGAACTCTGATGAGGATCCAGAGCTCTGGAGAGACATGTGGGCTGGGACATGGGAGTGACGAGCTTCCAGATGGTGAGGCACCTGGTCCTGGGAAACCTCAGTCCCAAAGGGACAGATGGAAGAACACTCAGGGATGGGAAGAGGAAAGAGTGGGCAGGGAGGCAGGGGAGTCAGAAAGCTAGTGGGGAAAGAGTGTCAAGAAATAAGCACATGGGGAAATGACACAATTGTGGTATGGCTGTGTCCTTGGGACAGGGAAAGGAGCAAAGTCCATGCATACTATATCCTTCCTTCCTTCCTTCCTTCCTTCCTTCCTTCCTTCCTTTCTTTCTTCCTTCCTTCCTTCCTCTCATTTTCTCTTTCTTTCTTCCTTTTTTGAGACTCTATAGTCCAGGCTGGTCCTGGACTAACTATATAGCCCCAGGCTGCCCTTGAACTCACAGCAATCCTCCTGTCTCAGCATCCCAAGTGTTGGGGATTACAGGTGTGCACCACCATGTCCACGTATTATGGTGCTAGGGGATAGAACCACGAGTTATACCCTCAGCCCCTGAAAACTGTTTCCTAAATGAACTCAGAAATTTTATTCATTCAGACAATATTTACTGAGGACCTACTAAGCCAAGCAGCATTTCAGGCCTTGGGGGTTCATTACTGAGAAAAGCAGCCCCAAATCTTTATCTTCATGGAGCTGTCAGTAGAGTAGAGGAGACAGGTAGTAAATAAGATAAATGTGTACATATTAGAGGTGGTGTCAGGGACAAAATAGAGCAGAGAACAGCTAGAGCAGGGAAGGAGGCCATGACCTGTAGCAAAGACTGAGATTTCATGGAATGGCCGGGGAAGCCTCATTGAGAAGATGACCTCTGAGAAAAGGTGAAGCATGAGAGATGGGGCCATATGAATGTTTGGACAGGAGAACACCAAGTTGAGGAGGAGCAGGCCAGGAGGGCGCAAAGAGTACCACGGCCAGAACAGAGAAAGCAAGATGTCAGAGTGATGAGGGGCATGGCTTACATAAGACATTATCGGTCATTATGTGGACTTGGGCCTTTCCTCTAAAGCAGATGGGAGCCATTGCAAGTTTACACCAGCAACTGGGTCTGACTTTGGCTTTAATAGAATCACCTCATGAGCAAAAACATTGACATTTCAAGTTCATGCTAGCTGGGCCCAGTGGCACAGGCCTGTAATCTCAATATCTGGGAAGCTGAGGCAGGAGGATCATAAGATCAAGTCTAGTCTGGGCAACTTAGAGACCTAGTGAGACCCTGTCTCAAAATCAAAAGCGAAAAAAAAAAATACACTGAGAATATAGCTTAGTGCAAATCTTGGACTCAATCCCCAGTACAACCAGAAAAAAAAAGTTCATGCTTTTGTCCCAATGTACAGATAATAGGGAGAGAATTTCCATGGGCCAGAAATTAAATAAAAACCCAGAAACTGAGGACACATTAATGATGGGTCTGGGGTACAGATGTGGCAAAAATATCCGGAACTTTGCTTCTTGTGATACGTCGAGCTAACAATGCCCCTTACAAAGTAAGGGACTGGAGCCAGGCCCACTGTGGGGAATGGGTGCTGGGAGAGAGCTTGTAGAATGAAAGGTTTAATTAAAAAAAAGGAGCAAAGTGAAAAAGAGAGGAGGAAAGTAAGAAGGTAGACTTTGTGGAGAGGGGAAGGAGAGGTGGGAGGGGAGCTGTTCATAAAGGGAAGGGAAGTAAAGATGATCAAGATGCAGTATGTAAATGCACCAGTTTCTCAAGCTGATTATTATTATTATGTATTGAAAATATATTCTAATGAAAGGAGAGGGGGAAGAAAGAATGAGGGATACAGGTTTGCATGTTTAAAAGAAATATCCAAGCTGGTGTGGTGGTTCGTGCCTATAATCTCAGCACTCTGGGAGGATGAGGCAGGAGAATCAAAAGTTCATGCCCAGTGTGGACTATTTAGTGACTTAGGGAGATCCTGTGTCAAAAAAGAACAAACAAGGGACATCACTCATTGTGAAGGCTCCCAGGATATGCCATCCCTAGTACCATTAAAAAAAATCTGAACTCTAAATGTGTAGGAATTCTGCATTTCTTGTACTTGCACAAATACCTAGAAAGACACGTGGATATCCAGAAAGAGGCAGAGGAGCAGAGGCAGGGATCTCTCACTCTTCCCTTAGTGCATAGTTCTGATACATTTGGCTCTTTTTCTCAGTAAGTATGTACAGTATTGTACAGGAAGTAACTGAGGCCCAATGCAGTGTGGAGGGAGTAGGGTCAGAGTTGAAAAGATGGCACTGGGTTTGCTCATTAAAGAGTTATTGGTGGCCTCAACAAGAGTTGTGTCCTTGGAGGAGTGCAGACAAAAGACATGCTGAAGTTGGGCATACTAGCCCATGCCTGTAACCCCAGCCGCTTGGGAGGCTGAGGCAGGAGGATCACAAGTTCAAAACCAGTGCAATCAACTTAGCAAGATCCTGTCTCAAAATAAAATTTTAAAAGGGTTGGAGATGTACCTCAATTGTAGGGCCCTTACCTAGAACACATGAGGCTGTGGATTCAGTCCCCAATACCAGACACACACACACACACACACACACACACACACACACACACAAACACACACACACACACACACACACGAGGTTGAAAAAACACATGAGTGAGTTGAAAAGTAGATTACTCTTTCTAGAGATTGTACAGCAAAGGGAAGGAGAGAGATGGGAGGGCTCGAGAGGGATGGGTCAGCTACGGGTTTCTTTTGAGGCGGAGAAGACTTGCAGGTGTTAGCCTGATAAGGGGGCACATGGAGGGGAGGGAGAGATCTCGGATGTGGAAAAGTGAAGGGACAACTGAACTGAGACTACAAACTGAAAACCACAGGAAGGAGTGGAGTGCTGCCTTCTTGGAGTCTAGGCAGCCCTGGTGTGTACAAGTGTTGGACTTGGCTGGCTGAGCGCTGGTGAGTGGGCTTAGACAGGGGCCTTGAGGCTGGCCTGTCCCCTGGCATGGCTCACTCTCTTTTAAATGGTGCTGGAGATGGAGCCCAGGCTCTCACTCATACTGCATGAGCACTCTACCATTGAGCTCCACTCCAAATCTTATCTGTAATTTTCTGACGCCCCAATTATACTCTGAGGCACAAACCAAGACTGGTTCACTCCTGTGGCTCCTGAGGTGAAGAGGGACTAGATGGGGCCGCTGCCATCGGGTGGCAGCTGGGAGCATGAACAGGAGTGCCAAGCAGCTCTGGGAGGTCCGCTGAGCATGGGGCTGTCAGGATGTCGTGCTGTCAGGCAGCCCGGCTGTAATACTTCTTTTTCTCCTCAAGCAACTCTGGGCAGCTCAGGAGCATGCCGAGAAAGCAGATGGGTTTTTTGTAATGTGAGTTGACCTGCTGTCAGACTCTCAGTGGAAGCCTGGAAGAGTCCATGTCACTCCCCAAGGCCCTGGCTTCATTCCCGGAGTGTTTTGCCTTGGGTGGGCTCATGTTTTATGTTGGAACTGCTACTGACCAGAGCAAATTAGTGTTTATCCCTTAGCCCAAATGTCATTCCCAGGGAAGCCTTCACCTTCCCTCTTCTTCCTGTCCTCCTCCTCTGGTGCCTGGCCAAGGCACCGTACCATAGTGCTTCCTGGCTTGTGTCTGTCTGGGTCACACCAGGCCATCCCAGACAGGGGACATAGTATTTGCTGGGCAGAGTGCACACTTGGGGATGAGAGCCAGATGGGGGCATCCAGGGTCACCATCAGGCCTTCCATGGATGGCCCAGCCAGGAGAGCAGGAATGACGATGCTAGCCGGAACACAGCATGCAGGAGGCCGATCAGAAGCCGTGGTAAGATCCCACAAGTGAGACAGAAATGGGAGAAAGACACGGAAAGCTCACCGAGAGGGATGGGAACAGGTTTCTGGCCCAGCTGGCTCGGAGTTGGGCTTCCTGAGGCTGGTTTTTTGCTATTATCTGACTCCCACCACATTTTGTTTTGCTAAAGGCAGATTCCTAAAGGACTGTTCAGGTTGGGCTTTAAATTATCATAATGTTTTTGTTTGCTCTCTGTCGGTTAGCTCAGAACTCTGGCAGGCAGTAACCTTGCCTCCTTCATTCCCACACCCACTGCATATAGTAAGTGATAGTAAGTACTCAATAATCCTGTTGTGTGAATGACTAGATGACCTCAGTGTTCAGTTTGGATCTAGACAGTGCCTTAAAGGCCTGTATAAAGCCCAGCTTCTCAGTTGTGGTGCTATTGAGAGGTGGCAGAACCTTTAGCAGGTGGAGTCAAGTGGAAGAAGGATCACTGGAGTGTGCCCTGGAGGAGGCCATCAGAACCCCAGCCACCTGTTGTCTTGTGGTCTTGTGCATTGTTTCCCAGCAAACACAAGATGCCTCCTTTGCTATGCACTCCTGCAGTGCCATACAGGGGGCACGGCAACAGAGCCAACTCCTCATGGGTGCAGCCTCTGAAATCATGAGCCAAAACAACCTTTCTGCCTTCCAAGTAGATTTTCTTAGATGTCTTGTCACAGTAATGGAATACTGACAGGAAATTCCCTAGTCATAACAGTCTGAGGCAGCCGGATACTGAGAAGGGATCCAGGCCTTCCCCTCCCAACAAGAGGGACTTCACAGACCAGAACAAATTCCGAAAGCCCCAAACTATAATTTATCAGAAAAAATGAACTCTTCCCTTTATCTAAAATGAACTCAGTATACCTGTCCAGGAGTCAGAGGATCAGACTAAATGAGTTCATAACGCCTTCAGGCTGCTACCCAACAGCCATTCTCCATTTATCCTGTCTCATTCTAGTTTTGTTCAGATCACAATGTTACTAGCCCTAGGGGACAAATTATTATTGTTGTTTGTCATGTGTGGAATCAGCTTGGTACAGCGTAGCCTCCAAGTGCTCTATCAGGTAAGCTGTCTGTGGGTCCTGAACTGGAAGACTCCTAGGCCCACTGAAATACTTAAAGCAACCCATTCTGTTGATTCCACTTAAATGCTGCAGTGAAAAGCAGGGGTGGGGGTGGGTGGGAGGAAGGGCTGGGGTATGCTCATCTAGTTAGAATAAGGGGAGCGCCCCGCCTAGATCCTGTGTTCTGTGGTTGCTCCACCCTAGTTCCACTTTCCTATCATCTGTCCCCCCTGATAATGTGGTTATGACAACAATAGTTGAGGTCGGACAGAGGGGCTTCCCAATCAGAGGGTACCTGTAGCAGACGCATGCTCTGTTGGAGAAACACAGGGGTGAGTGCAGCTGGCGCCACTGACCCTCAAGCAGTCCAGATCTTCCTGGGGGTGGACTGAGACTGACAGCTGTCCATCTGGATTTGGCATGATCTTTACTTTGTAGCTCCAGGTTTCAATCCCTTTCTATCTAAAACAACAGTGTGCCTGTCCTTCTCATCTACCTTTAACACCATATGTTTCATTTATTCTATGTTGAGCATGTCTTGCAAAGCTGCCAATTTACGGTCTATACCTAACATGTCTTAGGAATTTTTACCTCCTGTTTTTTGTTTTTCTTGCCATCTACCTGCAGATTTAAATGCTCTCTCTAATACATATTGTGTTAACCTGCTGAAATTTTTGTGTCACCATAAGTTGTGGCCAATAAGGCTCCAGGAGGAGTTTCTTTGTTCTTTTGTGGTACTGGGGATTGAACATGGGGTCTTCGCACTGAGTCTGTCTGTCTTTCTTTCTTTCTTTTGAGACAGGGTCTAAATCTCTAAGTAGCTCAGGCTGGGCTTAAATTTGCAGTCCTCCTGCTTGATGTCATACGTCTAAGTCCCAAGGAGAATTGTTTTAGGTAGGCATCTGGAGAAGCTTTTCTAACCAGATAAAAGGCAAGAGTTATGCTGAGAAGAAGCCCTTTGGTTCCTTTCTTCTCTTCCTGTGTATGCATAGCTCCAACAGTAGCTGTCATGGAGTGGACAGTTGCCTGGGGGGTGGTTCCCCAGGGAGGCTGAGTTGAGGTGGCAGGATCTTGAGGAAGTGGGGCCTCCTGGGTGGTACTGAGATCATGGAGACTCCATCTCGTGAGTAGACCCATGCTGCTTCTAGGAGTGAGTCAGGTCTCTTGTATGACTAGATAAATGCCCATGAGAGTAGGCTGTCACGAGGCGAGGCACTCTACAGATTTAGGCCCTTCTGCACATGGCTAGTTCTCTTTCTGCTTCTTGGTTACATGGTGGTACAACCAGGGTCCCCTCAGTAGCACGGTGGTGCCATGATGTTTGGACTTTTCAGCCATCAGAATTATGAGCCATATAAACTACTTTTTTATGTACTAAAGATTGAACCCAGGGATACTGTACCACTGAGTGACATCCCCAGCCCTTAATATTTTGTTTTTAATCTTAAGACGGGATCTCACTATGTAACCCAAGTAACCCTCAAACCTGTGATTCTCCTGCCATCCAAGTAGCTGGGATTACAGGCCCAGACACTTTTTCAAACACATTACCTGGGGGCTGAGGCATGGCTCAGTGGTCAAGGGCACTTGCCTGGCAAGGGAAGGGCTCTGGGCTTGGTTCCCCAGCACCACACAGGCTGGGCATGGTGGTACACACACACCTATAGAAAATAAATGAATAAATAGAAAATGAAGAACTGTACCACTGGGCTTGTCTCAAATAAAACTATATATATATATATATATATATATATATATATATATATATATATTATATATATAGCTTCTGATGTCAGAGGTTTTGTTGCAACAACACAAAAAGAACTAAGGGACCACCCCACAAGTATTTTGTTAAATGAGTGCACGAAGGGTGCCAGCCACCAACTGTGACACTCAAAGGCCCTGAAATCATGCTGGCCTTCTTTTTTTTTTTTTTTTTTTTCTTCAGACAGGATTTTGCTATAGCCCAGGCTGGTCCTGAATTTACAATGGAGCCCAGGCTGGCCTTGGAGTCATGGTAATCCTTCTGCCTCAGCCTCCTGAGTGCTGGGATTACAGGCATATGCCGCCATGCTTGGCTTTTGTGGTGCTGGGGAATCGAACTCGGGTACTTGACACTTGACATAGAGCTTGCTAGGCAAGCCCTTTACCTGCTGAGCCATTCCTCCACCCCCATGCTGCATCTTCTGATCAACTTTATTCCAAGGCTGGGTCCAAGGTTGAGAGTACAAAAGTAGGCTGAGGAAACTCCATTTAATTTAGTAATACTTATATGCACAACAGCTAACATTTATTAAAAAGTACCTTACGTTTTTTGTTGTGTATTGTCTTTGGTGAGGACTAAAGAAATTAAACCCAGGGCCGATACACTGGGTTACATCCTAGCCCCCCCTTTTTTTTTTAACCGATATTTCAAGACAGTCCTTCATTAAGTTGATAAATTGACCAGGCTGGGCTTGAATTTATGGTCCTCTTGCCTTGGCTTCCCAGCATGCTGGGATTACATATGTGCACCATTATGCTCAGCTGGGATTTTTGTTCATTTGTTTTTCATTTTGTGTGGTGCTAGGAATCTAACTGAGGATCTCACACATGCTGAGCTACATCCCCTGCCCCTTGAGAAACTTACTGCGTTTCAGAAATAGTTCTAAGTATTTCACTTTTAATCTTCACAATGACCATACAAAGTAGCAGTTATTATTATACTATCTTCCTGTTGCATATGAGGAAACTGAGGCACAGAATGTACCAACTTCTATGAGGTCACTTGGTGTGCTAGTGGGACCCTCAGTTCTGACAGGCCAAGTTCAGAGAGTACACATTCAGACCTAGTGTCATTTGTGTTGGTTTCTACTCCTGCTATAACATGTCACCACAGATGCTTGGCTTCAGACAGCACAACTTGTTATCTTAGAGTTTTGGAGTCTGACACCCCAACAGTCTTATGGGGCCAAAATCAAGATTGTTGGCCTGGACTGTGCTCCTGTGATGGATGCGGTAGAATCCATTTCTTTGTCTCCGTTAACTCTAGAAGCTGCATATGTTTCTAGACTTACAGCTGCACCACTCTGATCTCTGGTTTCATTCTCCCAACTCCTCTGACTCCCTTATTAAACATAATCACATTTGTAGAGTCTCTTTTGCCATGTAAGGTATTACAGGTTCTGGGAATTACAGACATTCTGTTCACAGACATTGGGGCCTGGGTGGCTATTTTTCTGAATGGCAGGCCATCCTTCCTGTAGTCCATCCATACATGGCAGCAATTCTGCCACATGCCATGGAATAGAGGAGGTTCCCTGCAACCCTTTCCACTTTCCCAAAGGTCCCTGCCTTGTAACACTTCTGTCCCTGGCCCCACCCCACAGCTCAGGAACAAATGTAAGCCAACAGCAGGAACCGCACAGGTGAATGACAGCCTTGGCCTCTTGCTCATGGGGTTTGTTGCCATGGGATTCTCCACATTAGGCAGGTGTCCATAGCTTTCTCTAGTTTCATTCCCCAATTGGCTGCCCTAAGCTAGGCGAGTTCTCCTAAAAAGCTTCTTTACTAGTATTTCTATTTCCACCTCAAATGAGAATGCGTTCTCTCAGTTCCTTTGGTGTTTTTCCTCCCATCCCACCTGCCCACCCCTTAGTGCCAGCTGACCTCTCAGTCACTCTGTCTCATTGATTCTCTTATGCCTCCCAGCAGCAGCCTTTACCAGACCCATTTTATCTGTCTGAATAAATTTCCCCAGAGATGTGGCTTTCAGATATATTTTTAGCTTCTGAAGAATACTTTGTTGAAATGAGAGCCCAAAGTACAAAAGCAGACAGAGTGGGCATGGTGGTGTGTGCCTGTAATTCCAGCTACTCTGAGGTGTGTGTGTGTGGGGGGGGGGGAGGGGTGGAGGAGAAGGATGGCAAGATCAAGCTCATACCTGGCAACTGAGTGAAACCTGGTCTCTAAATAAATAAATAAATAAATAAATAAGTAAATAAAGGGGCTGGCAGTCTAGCTCAGCAGTCAAGTGTTTGCTTCGCATAAGCTCTAGGCTTAATCTCCAGCACTGAAAGGACAGAGAGAGAGACAGAGAGAAGTTACTGGTGAAGGGGCTCTTTCTGGGCTCTTTCTCTGTGTCTCCCAGTTAGACAGTCAGTGCTCTGCAGGGCCCTTGCATTTTGAGTCTGGCCTCACCAGTTTGTATTTGAGTGTCTCCTTCCCCATGGCTTCCTTTTTAGTGCCTTGGACAGCATGAAACATTCTTTCTCTCCCTATCTCGCAAGCTTTTTGAGGGTGTCATTTTCCTCCTACCCCCCAAAAAAGCAAAATGTTTAACATTCTCATCTCTGTGTAGCAGTGACACGTGAGGGGCTTTCCCTCCCTTGCTTTCTCCCCGGCTCACGGTTACAGGAATGGGGGGCCACCCTAAAATTAGCTGCACGTTGCCTGCCTCTCCATAGTCCTCCACTTGCATAGATTAAAGCTCTTTGGTTAATAGACAGAGAGTTGACATATTTCTTCTCAGAAAGTTAGTTTTGACCTCAATGAACTTGAAAGGGCAGAGGACTTCGACCATAGGGATGCTTGGCATTCTGGCGGCCTTAGGGTGAACAGGTCCAGGTACAGAACCTTTGTAGAAGCTGTTTAGAGCTCCATAAGAAATTCATGTCAATTCTGTGCCCTGTGTCTGCAAGCCACACTTGGAGTAGGGTTTCCTCCCCGGGAAGCAGCTCTGGGCCATGGAGTTTCTTCTGGGATTCTTCTAAGCCCAGGGGCTTATGGGTGTCTTAGTGGCGTATTTACTGAGGGTACCCAGGCCTTCAGAAGACCCAAGAAATATACATTTCCAGGCCTGTCCCTCGAAGGGGTCCCTTCCAAGTTCTTTTCTCATTCTAAATAACTAATTCCATTATCTACTTTGTCTTTTTAACTGCATTTTTTTTTTCCTTAAAGAAAGCTTTCCAAATTCTATAAACTTCAGACTTGACAGAACCCGGATACATTCCTGGTACTGTGGACTCAGGACTCTCTCAGGAGACCCAGGGACTCATACACTAGAGAACTACTCCTGTGAGAAGCAGGGATCCTAATTTCATTTCTAGGGCTTTGCAAAATGTCCCTGGTTCTCTGTCTGGTGGAAGGCAAGGAGGCACCTCATCTCCATCATCAACATGAAGGTCCACTGTGGGACTCTGAGGCACCATTATGCTGGGGAAGGGCGGTTTCCTGCTGGGTGTTCCCATAGTGCCACATGGCTCCCACCCCTTGTGTTGGTGCAAACCCTGGATAGTCTTTCTGGCAGGAGTTGGAACATAGTTCCTTCCTTTAGCCAGCTTCTTCATCAGGCCTGGCAATACTGCAACTGACTGTAGTTCCTAAATCTGGCTTTTAACAACTGCATTTTGCAAAATGGGGAAATGTGCCTGCCTGGCCGGGACACCTCCGGGCTGCAATCTCGTGGCTGGGACCTGTAGGCTCCTGAGGCCTGCACTTGCGCTGTACGCTTTGGCAGCTCTTGATACAAGTCAGACTTGGATGCTAAGTCAAGTCCTGCTTTAAGAATGTGTAGGAGGGCTGGAGGAATAGCACAGTGGCTCAAGTGCTTGCTTACGAAGCCCCTGAGTTTGATTCCCCAGCACCACATAAACTGGGTATGGTGGCACACATCTGTAATCTAGCACTTTGGGAGATTGAGGCAGGAGGATTGCTGTGAGTTCGAGGTCAGCCTGAGTTACATAGTGAGTTCAGGACCAGCCTGGAATACAGAGCAAAACCCGGTCTTAAAAAAAAAAAAAAAAAAAAAAAAAAAGAATGTATGGATAGTGAGCTAATGCTTCCCACAGAAGTTCTCTTTCTCAATTCCCAGCAAAATTAAAGAATAGATGAAACTGGGTGTGGGGGAGATGATACAGTAAACCCCAAATGCAACAATCAAACAAAGGCATAGAGGACCCTGGAGTGGCCAAGGGTGGCCCAGCACTCCTCTGCTCTCACTCTGCCTTCCACCCAGAAACTGACAAACTGCTGAGCATCCTCCCTGCATCCGAAACGCAGCAGGCATGAGTCATGCTCTTGCCATCTTCGCCTCTGAGCGGGCCGCATTATGTGCTGTCGAGGTGTGGGCGGGCAGGAGCTCGGTCCACTTAGTTCTCTTGGAAGATGGAAATGCAGGTGGCAGGATAACACTGTCCAGATGGGGACACGATCCCTGGGAGACATGTAGTGTCTTCCTCTCCAGCCCCAGACAGGTGGCACAAGCCTCATGTAGGACATTACACAGAACCTCAGGTCAGGCCCTATGGCATAGGCCTGGAATCCTAGCACTTTGGGAGGCAGAGTCAGGAGGATCAAATGTAGCTTAGACAACCTAGTAACTTAGATCTTCTGTCAAAATCAAAAAATAAAAAAGGGGATGGGGGATATAGCTCACTGTGAAGGCCCTGGGTTCCATCTTCAACACTGAAAAACAAAGCAAAGCAAAAACCCAGAACCTTAGGACTATCAGGAGGCTGAGACAGGAAGACAAAACAAAACAAGCAAACAGGCAAACAAGCAAAAAACCAAAACCCTTCAGGATAGGAGCATGCCCTGGTATTCTCACACAACCCTCGATCTCCCTCATCTGAGCTCTTCTCTTCTGCCCACTGCCATGTTTCAGCAGCTTAAAGGAGATCTGGACAGAGCCACCAAACTAAAATGACAAGAAGGGGATGAAAACATATAGCAGCAAAATAGTCGTGATAAAGAAAGGGAAACAGAGGACAACAAAAGATAATCCCCCTCTGATCCCCTCGAAATTATAGAATTCCTTGTAACTGCTGCACATTATAAAACTTCTTAATAAAAATATATGAACTTAATAAATTGGGGGCATAAGATGGGGATGATAAAACCAGAGACTGACATAATTAGGAATTAGACAACAACAGAGTCATTACAGTCCACGGACATGCATCAGAACTAGCCAGAAAAGGAATGAACCCACGGAAACACAAATTACTGAATCGGAGCCTCTAACCTCAGGCAAAATAATTAAAGCAATTAAAATGAACAGAAATGAAAGGGTGATGCAACGTGAGGATTCACTGAAAACCATGAGGAAGAGAAACAAAAATCAGAAGCAAAGAGAACTCGAATGCAGGAGAAACAAAAACAAAAAAATCCTGAACTAGACCAGAAATAAAACTACAGATTGGAAAACCTATATCCCAGAAAATCTTGATTCAGAATATGTCATACTAAGATATGATCTACTTAAGTTGAGGAGCTAACAGATGACAAGGAATGACTTATTGACGTATATGAGCAGAAAAAATGTCACCCACCGGGGGAAGTTCAGGCCAGCCTCAGGCCGTCATTCCAAAAGTGAAAAAAGCAAAATGTACTACTACTAAATTCCATGCAAAAGAAGGTGGAACTTGCGAACACTATACCCGGAGCTGTGGATCCAGCTAGAGGCAAACAGACACACTTTTTTTTTTCAGTACTAGGATTGAACCCAGTGTCTCATGAGTGCTAGACAAGCATTCTACCACTAAGATAAATTCCCAGCCCCAGACAGACATTCTAAACATCCTAAACCTTTCTGGGAAAAACATAAACAATTAATTGTAGCCACTAAGAGATGAATCTAAATAAAGATGTTGCAAATGAAAAAGCTTTGGTAAAAGGATAGGCCTTGAATTAGCTTAAGTTTAGAATGTATGCTAAGTAACTATAGAAGTATGTTTACAGAGCGGAAGGTGGTGGTTTTAATCCTGGGTAGTGTAACAATAACAAGTAACAAAAGTTCAGGAACCTAGGTCAGAGGAAATGGGAAGAATCATAAAGAATTTTTCAACTCTATGAACATACGCACTCACATTAAATGGAAATGATTCCAATCTCTTCCTGTGTTTCACAATTTTGGTCTAATCTCAGACATATCTTTTAGGAAGTGGTCAAGAAACGTCCTTTGAAGTGCAACTTTCCTTCAGTTTCATTCAAATTCTTTTCCTCCTTTTAAGCTGAAGTTAAATGAAATACTCTAAAATATTTAAATAGCATCTGCATTATATGGTTCACATTTATAGGGACACAAAATATTTCTCTTTCCTCTTGCCTGTAAATATTTAGAGAGAGATTTATGGATTAATGCAATGTTCATGATGGTCATTTCTGGGTAGTGACATTGAAATAATTTAAACTTCTCTGTGGGGCTTGAATTATTTAAGGTGTACATGTATCACATTTATAAAATGTAATTTTTATTAAAACTGGAGTGGTTAGGATAACGTGGTTACCTGTAGTGAATTCTGAATGGTGATGTATTATTAATCATTTTCTTGTCTTTTTTATATTTTAAATTTCCAATAATAAATATAATTTTAAAGTGTGAAGAAAAGTTTTTTCAGACATCTTGCTGTGACAGAAAAAATATCCTAGGACCAGGCTTGACAATACTCACAGCTACTGTCCAACATCTTTCCTCTTCTAAGATTTTATGGATGTGTTTTAGCTATATACATGACAGGCAGAATAAAGACCCCTTTTCCCAAGGGGATGTGAAGCAGAAGTGTCACGTAGCGCAGCTTCTGGAATCAGCTGAGGGTATTTGCCCATTTTCTCTGTGCTCCTTCTTCTCCTCTGGCTGCCTGAAATGCAGGTATGCTACACCATATTGGATCACAGTGGCAAAAGGAATTCAAAGCTGAGCAACAAGGCTGGAGGCTCACGCACGTAGTCACTTAAGACCTAGACTACTATTGCCTGGGCGTGGTTCAGCACGCCTGTAACCTCTGCACACAAAAGGCTGAGGCAGGAGGATTGCTGGTCAGTTTGAGGCCAGCCTGGGCTACATAGGGAGTTCAGGATCAGCCTGGATTACAAGGTGAGAGAGACTCTGTCTCAAACAAACAACAACAGCAATAACAAAAACAAAAAGAACTGAACTATTCTCTCTGGCCTATCTCATTGAGGCAACTGATTGAATTCCAACTGATACATGCTCCCCGCAGATACATGGAGAAATTTAACCCATTTAGTCCATGATGCCATTTACATTGCATATTAGTGGGGAAAGGGGAAACAAGTGGTTTGGCATACTCATAAACGTGACAAGAAAGTTTTATGAGAAGATGCTGAGAGAATATTTTTATGAACTTGAAAATAGGAAGGGAAATTAACCCAGGGCCTCACGCATGGTAAGCAGGTGCTCTACTACTGAGCTACATCCCTAAGCTTTTTTTGTTGTTGTTCAAAAATGAAGTTTTTAAAGAAAACAACAGGTAAACAACATAAAAAAATTTAAACTTTATATGATGAAAGAATCAATAAATTATAAATGAAAGTAAAAAGATAGACAAGAGACCTGGAGGTTAGCGTTTCCCAGAGCAACATCTGTCACATTCAAATTCAGTGTAGAGCTGGATTTGTACAGGGAGTCGAGGAATCAGCTAAGCTGGATGAGCTAATATTCCACGGTTTGCCAGTGACCATGAGTTTTGCTAATTAGAATCTCTGAGGACTTCTACAACTCCTCCTGTTTTTTGTTTTTTCCTCTGTGTGGAACTGACCATAGCTATGTGACGGAAGGACCGATCTTCCCTTGTAACATCTATGAGCTTCCTCCTGGAGAACAAACACTTGAAAATGCTGTCATTAGCACTACACTTTGCCATGTGGGAGAAGATTGTTATACTCACCATCTGAGTCCCAAAAGACAATTCTCACTCCTTCAGAAGGTCTGTCCAGAAGCAGCATTAAAAAAAACAAAATAATAATAATGAAATTTGGAGTTTGAAGGAATAATTTCTGACAGAGTGAAATATACCCCAGGAGGATGAAGTCAGCGCTCATCTGGGCTTTTCCTTCTCATAGACTGGCTGGGACTACTGGATTGGATGCTTTGAAATATACCCAAGGAAGGATAAATGACTGTTTGAAAAATAATTTAGACCCCAAGGAGCTGTGTTGTGGAAAATGGCAGTTGTGACTACCTGCCAGTTATAAGAAAAGAAAAACAGTAGAAATGGTCTAGGATAATTAAAATCAATACCACCCCCCACACCCGTGTTCTGACATTAAGGCCCTTCTAGTCTGTTGAGTGATCTAGGTACTATAGTAGTACCTGTATTTTTAGGAGAAAGGAAGAAAAGGAGCAATTAGGTAACTTACCTAAATAAAAAGTTAGCCAGAGTGGAGACAAGATTCCAACCGAGTCAACAACAGCTTTGCCCTGTTATACACAGAAATGCTCAAAAAACAATGAAGTATGGCAGCAGAGGGGAACAAAGTGAAAACGTTGTCAGGAAAGTCCAGGGGCAAGAGGTGTCAAGTCACTTAGGTGATGAGCCAGGGAGAGGGAGTAGGGAAACCCACCTCAGGAAGAGAAGGTCCCCGGAGCCGAGGAAGGGGTAGGGAGCCCCCCCCACCCCCCACGCAAGCCTGTCCAGGTGTCCCCAGGCATTTTCAGCCAGCGTAAGTATCTGGATAGGAGAGATATCGGCGGTGGAGGGCAAACATACCCGGAAAGATGCCAGTGCAGGGCCAGTAGTGTGGACCTTGGCATATTTCCAAGGAGACCAGAGGAAAGGGAAGCAGCGACTCGGCGGATTTGGAGTTGCATTTTGTCTGGACAGACAAGGAGAATAGAGTCGCCCAGGCCTCCAGCTCGGGCGGAGATGTTAGTTTTCTGAGGTTTGCGCATGTTTTGCGGAGTGAGGTTAATACGGAAAACGTGCCTGCATCGGCGATCACGGCCTCGTGGCAGGGCGCACGACTTCATCACCGCGCTGCCTGCGCTCCGGGGCGCCGAGGGTCGTGGTCACAGGGACAGGGTGCCTCTATGATCGGCACACATCCTGGCCCGAGCTGCGCACCCCGAGCACTGGTTGCGCAAGGAGTCAAAAGCCGGTCCCTCGCCGTGGAAAGCGGCTCGGCCGGACGCGCAGGTCGCGCCGGGACTCCCGCCCAGGCTCAGGCAGTAGCATCAGGTGGGACCCGGGGCGCGGCGCGACGACGTGGGCGGCCTCTCCCGCACCCGCGCGCCGCACGGGCAGCTCTCCTCGGCGGTCCCGGGCGCGCGCGGGCGGCGGCGGGCAGGGGTCGCGGGCGCACGCAGCCGGTCTTCCTCCCCCACCCCCCGGCGCGGGCCGCGGGCGCCGGGGACGCTCGCCCGGCGAGGATGGGGGCGCCCGGGTGCCCCCGCTCGCGGACTACAAGTCCCAGCAGCCCCGGGCGCGGGCACGGCCCGCCTCTCCTCGGACCCCGGCCGTCGGGCGGCGGGGCTGGCGCTGCGCTCGTGGCGGGCCGGGCGGGGAGGCCGGTCCCGCGGGCGGGGGCGGGGGCGGCTCCGCGGCTTCTCCCGCCGCCACCGCCGCCGCCGCCGCCGCCGCCGAGGGGAGTTTCCAGGAAGTGGCCATATTGGATCCATTCAGCCGCAGCCGCCCGGGCGGAGCGCGTCCCGCACCCGGCTCGTCCCCGTCCTGGCCCCGGCGCTCGCTCCAGCCCGCCCGCCCGGCGCGGAGCTCACCATGGCGGCCACGGAGCTGGACCGCGTCTCGGTGAGGGCGGCCGGCCGCGGCGCGCGGCGGAGGGAGGAAGGGGGGCGCCCTGCAGCTGGCCGGGGGCGCCGGGCGGGCTGTCAGCGCCGCGGTCGGGCCTCGACGCCGGTCTGCCTTGGGGACCCGGAGCGGCTCCCCGCCCAGCGGCCCGGGGCTGGGGACACCTCGCGCGGAGCCCGCGAGCAAAGCCGTTTCGCGGGAAAAAAGCAAGGACCTGCCAGGTTCCGAGCAGGTGTGGAGACCTGGGGCCGCAGGCCGGAGGGGCACCGGGGATCTTCCCGACCCCCATCCCCCAGGGTGTGTTTTCTGCACCGCTGGGTGATTCCTAGCCGCGCAGGTGCTGCTGGGTGAGCGCAGACGGTGAGGATGAACTCTAGGGGCCGAGGGAGTCCCCTCCCCAAAACGATCTCTGGCGTTTGCAGACTTAAGTCCCGAAGACCTGGTCTGCGCTTCCTTCGCCTCCCGCCCCTCTACCTCCCCTCCCTTCGCCCGGGTCCTGAGTGCGACTCCAGGCAGGTCAGGCCTCAGTGGTCGGGTCTGCGACAGCCTTTCCCCAGGAACTGGAGCGATTCCGTATTCAGGGGCAGTTTGGTTATTTGTGTGATCCGGGTCCGCCTTCTCCTGGTCTAGTGGCCACGGTGGACCCTCTAGGTTATGTCTGGCCCAGAGCCAGCCTACAGCCAACTTCTTGAAGGTTTTTATAAATCATCCGAGGAAGGGAGGCCTTTTGAGGTGTGTGTCTGCACGTCCCCTGGTGTCTAGGGTGGATCTGGGTGTGTCTGGAAGGCTATGCTGTGACAGTGAAGGAAGCTGTGTCCTCTTGGCTAGCATGTGAGGCCCGGTCGGTTGGAAGGGGAGGAGGGAAAAAAGAGAGAGCGAGGGAGGGAAGAGGAGGGAAGGGGGAAGGAGGAGGAGAAGGGGGGAAGGGGGTGAAGGGCAAGGGAGGGCCCAGAGCTTTTGGGAGGGAGGGGGAATTCTGCATATGTGACCGATAACGAATTGGTTGGTTTTGGGGCTAAATAAAGGAGCCAGGACTTATGTAATTAATGCTATAAATACTGTCATCTGAATTTATATATGTAAATTTCTCCTTTAATCTGAAAATACACTTGTGGGTCTACTTTGGAACTATGCATAACTAAGCAGGTGTTCTTGGATTCTTAATTTGTAGCCTGGGGTGGGGCCTGTGTGTCAGTAAAGTAAGTTAAACTACATGAGCTGCAGATTCAGAGGCTGGACTAATGCAAGATCTGCCTCACTTCTGTGCTGTGGATTGAAATTTGTATATTGGAAGAAGGCAGCCCCAGAATCCTAATAGACCTTTGGAATTGCTGGAGGCCAAGAGACCTGTGTGTGCTCATGCATTTGCCGCACGTGTTCGTGTGCATTTTCTGTGCCCAGCTGACCAGATAGTTGTGCCTGGGTCTTGTCTGTGACCAGAGGTTGCTCTAACAGCTGATCTTGCCTGTGAGAGTGGTATGTAGAGAAACCAGAATCAGACGTGCTGATATGAATCCTAGATGCTACTTGTTGGCCATGTGACCTTGTGAAAATTATTTAACCCCTCAGTATTCTCAACTGTATAACATGATTAAAACAATTCCTTCCTCACAGGGTTACTGTAAGAATTCAATGAGAGAATCCAAGGGAAGGGTAACCTGATCATTGTTGGGCACATGGTAAGGACATAATAAGTGATACATGATGCCCAGTGTCTATAGGGATGTGAGGATTGTCTCATTATGTTTCAAGGCAGCAGAGAACATGCTTGCTTCTCTTTTTTGGCCTGTCTGTAGGGGCTTCCTTCTACCACTGCAAATGCAGAGACAGTCCTCAAACCGTTAGCGGGAGGGCCCACCTGCACAGCTGAGCTAGGAGCACCCTCTCTTGTACTTGCTTCTGGACCATCTCTCTGAAAGTGTGTGTGTGATCCCCTTGGTGGGCTGAAGCCAGAGAGGGACTGACTCAGCAGAGTGTGGAACCTGAGTTCTGGGGCCTTGGTTGCTGTTTCATGGTAAGCTACAGGGATGGACTCTTTCCACGCCCTTTGTGCTCTGGGCTGTTAGTCTCCTGGGAGGACTTGGACAGTGTTTAATTTGGGTGGAGATCTTAGGTGGAATTTGGCCTGAATCTAGGGGGCTAAACGCCATCCTTTCCTGGCTTGTCATGTTGGGAAAGTAATTTTTTTATTTATCGTGCCACAACCATACTGATTCTTGTTTGTGGGAAGGTAACTGCAGTCTCTGGTGGAGTTGGAAACACACTTAGGTGTCTCACTAGCTGCAGAGTCCCAGTAGCTGTGGTTGGTCTATATTGTCCCTCTGGCCAGTTCCATGGTCAGACCAGCCCTGGAGGCCTGGAGCTTAGAAAAGCATATGGAACTGTAGTTTAATCTGGTCTCCCCAACCCCTTGCTTAGCGTGGTACATCCACCACGGACTCAATAGCCTTAATCCTGACCAAGCCCTGAGCATAGCCCTAGATCCGCCATGGAGTTTGGGTCCGTGTCTGCTGGATGTGCAAACTCACTCAGGAGTTTCTGTTGTGTGTTTCTCCTTGGGCAGCCAGGCTCCTGTACATCCTTGCTTGGCTACTTCTCATACTGGCCTCTAGCTCTGAGACTCACTCTTCCTGGCCTGAGGGCCAGCTCCTGTGTTTTTCCTGTCAGAATTTCATAGAGGGAGGTTTTCATCCTTTGGCGAGGGACTCACAGGAGGAGAGGGAAGAAACGTGAGGCATCTCAGCCTCACACTTGGCATTCTTCCTAGCCAGTCACTTATCCCTCCCCCCTCACCCACATCTCTGGTTTATACCCGGCACCATCTGTTACTTCCGTCGTCACCCCTGTCATCTTGACACTTCCAGAAGAAGGAGACTATCCAGGGAGTGCCTGCCTATTCTGGCTTGAAGCAAGGGATGTGGGAGGCAGCCTCTCACCCAATGGGGCCCAGGGTCCCTATCACAGTGAGGGATCTCCTTGTCCTGTAGAAATGGCTGGTAACCTCCTTGCCAAGACTTTCTGAAGAGATGAGAGCAGACCAGGAGTTGTCTGGGCAGCTGGCACTCAGTGCTGGTAGCACTGAGCTGTCACACCAAGGGAAAGCAACATTTCCTTCCCCTTCCCCAGAGGTGAGTGCCCTCCCTTGTGTGGTCCAGATGTGCTATGGGTGCCTACATCGGGAGGGTCTGCCTGTGATCTTGATCGGAATGGGTCAGGGCTGCGATGCTTGTGTGAAAGCATTGCTGATCCAAGGGAGCATTACTAAAAGGACTAACCAGGAGAGAAACAGAGGGTGGTGTCAAGAAAAGACTGGACACAGTGTCAAGGAAGAGGGATAGTGGATGGAAGCTGAACTCCAGGGCTTGGACTTTTGTCAAAAGCTTTGGATAGTTTGAGAGTGGTGACACATGCTTATAATCCAGCTACTCAGGTGGCTGAGGCAGGCCGATCCACAGATTTGAGGCCAATGGGGGCAATTTATCATGATTTTATCTAAAGAAAAAGTAGTTTCATGATAGTGATAGGTAACTTGCCTAGCATGTACAAGGTCCTACAAAATATTTTGGATGGCGAGAGGGCACTGGATACTTCGTGCTCATCATGGTTTTGATGCCAACAGGCTAAGGTTGGGTGAAAAAGCAGCTTTTGGGACTTTGATTATCTGTCAGTAAAGGATAGTCCAGGACCAGAGGCTGGAATCTGAGGACCCGTTGAGATGCTTGGAAAGGTGGAGCCTTCTGCGTTTTGAGCCCTAGGATGGCTGGGTGGTGGTGTATATTTGAGGCAGTAACTACCACAAATGTCTCTTGTTCCAGTCTAGCTACCCTAAGGCAAGGCAAGTATCAGCAGGATGACAGAGCAAAGGACCTAAGGGCCAGCTGGCCTCCAGGTGTCCCTTGCAGCATCCTTGGGCTTCCTGCCTCTGTGCTGTCATTTGGTCTTGGGATCCTCAGGCATGGCCCTGAACCACAAGCTTTGCCAGACAGCCAGATGTAGAACTGTGCAGACAGGAGGGAGACATACCTGCCTGGGGAAGGGATGCCAGCCAAGGTCAGAATGCCATCAAGTTAGAGGGGTTCTTTTTCTGGCTTCCTTAGAAGTGCTCTGCATCTTCAGGGCTCATGTGAGGAACTGTGGCTAGGAAAAGACAACAGAGGACACAGCAAGGGACAACTCAGCAGTAGCTACTGTTGTCCTGGATGCCTTGGGGCAGTTTAGATGTCCTTTTCCTCTGATCACGTAGCTTCCAGGTGCTTTAAATATCCTATCAAAGAGGCCAGGTTGGAGGGTCAGAACCACGAGATGAGGAAGTAAGGAGAGAGGTAGCTATCTTTCCTCTGAGGGGCTTCCTAGGCCAGGGTCACTTGGGGCCTGGGATTCAGGAGGGCTGGGGATACAGACCCAAGCCCACTCCTCAGACCTGGATATGGGGTTGGGCCTTCCCCCAGATGTGAGGATGTGAACCTGTACCTGGTCCTAGGTTGGGTGGTGGGCAGCAGAGACATCTCACAGTGCCAGCCATGGCTCCACTGGTCATGTCGGTGCCCCTTTGCTCATGGCTAACACTATTATCCATCCTAGATGTCCACATTCCCCTTTCCAAGGCTGAAAGCAAAGGCTGCCTCCTTCCAGTAAGGACAGACCACTCATGGCTCTCCCTGTTGCAAGGCCTTGGTAGCTGCCTCTGGGGTCCCTGAGCAAAGTGAATAGGAGCCTCTGAGTTCTAGTACTTTCAGCAGCCCAGAGTACTTTCCTCATTTGTACAATGTTAAGATGCTGTGCTCTCTCTCAGGTGACACACAAAGCCAGATGTGTTTGTGTTCTGGGCCTGAGGAGTGAGGATGAGGGGGTTGGGCCCAGGGACCTACTGTATCCTTGGCTTTCTGGAAACCTGACTTGGACAGCAACTGTCTGAATCAAGCTAAACCCAGTTAATATGATATAGCCTCACTATCTACACAAGAACAGGGAGAGTACCTTATAGAAGCAGGGAAGAAGAGGCCATAGAGTATTGAGGTCAAGGGAGAGCTGGTCTTGGGCTCTAACAGTTTTACACCCTGTTCTTTTCCTAGAACAGGATGGGGAATAGTAGGCTTGTAAAATAGTGCTGTCCCAGCTGCCCCTTTGCCATTATCATCTTGTCTGTTGCCACAGTGGCACTCTGAAGTTAATCCCTGCTGGTGTCTTCTGTATTCCATTGCCTCTATAGGAGAGAGATGCTTTGATTCCCAGGTGTTTACTTGATTAGGGATAGTTATGTCCTACCTCTGTACTTCTCTTTATGCCCAGGGTAGCAGGATCCCTCTCCCTGCCCTCTCACATACAGTCCTTTTGGTTGTTTCCCGTAACCTCTGACCTGGGCTAAGAGGCTTGCTGTGGAATCCTGGGCCAGAGCCTAGGCCTTTCCTGGGAAAATTCCTAAGATTCCTTTTAGGCACAAGGACAGTTGTACTTATGACCACGGGTTCTGGCCAGAGGCCTCTGCTCTGGCTATTTAAGGCCCAGGCTGCTGGGAGTAGCTAGAGCTGGAGTAGGATGATTTGTGCCAGGAGTATGGGTGGAGAGGGCTCCCAGTGGTGCAGTGACTCTTGACTTCATAGGAACTCCCCCAAGACTAGAGCTCTCCTAGGGAGTGGGCTTCCTGCCTGCCTGGCAGGGTACACAGCCAGTGATGCTTGGCATGGGAGCCTGGGGAGAAAACTGTCACACTCCTGAGACATGGAACACTCTGCCAGGCCTGGGTTTTGGGGCTGCTCTTTAGACAGGATTCAGGAACCACATACACCTAAGTAAGGTACCCCCTCTCCCACTTCAACCAACAACCTAGTTTGGGAGTCTTCGTTTAACTGCAGCTCTTCTGGCTCTGTTGGTATGGACATGCAGCAAATTTCCAGGTCGTTCTGCATAAAAGCTCATTTTTATATGAGGGCAGGTCATGGGACCTGGTTTTGCCCCAAATCCCATCTTGCTTCTTGGTAAATGGGCAAGTAGCTTCTCTGGAAAGGACAACCTAGTTACCTGCTGGGTTGCATAACAAAATGCTATCCTGTATTTTGTTCTGGATGGGCAGGTGTGGAGGAATGTAGCCGGCCTAAATAATTATTATTTTTGTTGTTGTCTTTGATGTGCCAAAGAAATGATGACACAGAAGCCTGGGGTTTGGCTCAGAGCCAAAAGCTTTTTAGTGATTAGAAAGGGGATAATGGCCTCATGGAGTTTCTTACCATGTATGTAGAATTCAGATTTGCCAACTCTGACTTTTCTGAGGCTTTGGAGACACTTGGAACCCTTTGACTGAGCACCCCAAGTCACTGGAAATGTGGAAAGGACCAGAGGCACCAAGCAAGGTCTGCCTCTCTCCAGTGTCCAAGTTGAGTTGACTTTCCTGCCCAAAGGCTTCTTCCTATGGAACACATTCCTGTGTGTCTTTGTGCCCCCAGAATGGTGACAAGGAAGGACTGTCTTTCCAACTGAGTCTTCTGCAGACTGTTAGGCCTTTAGACCAGCCCCTTGACACGTTATGTTGGGCCTTCCCAGTGTTCTCAATTTGTACTGATTGCCAACTTTTAAAATGTATAAGATTTCATGTGACGATGTAGATTTTGGGATTCTCTTGAAAAATTCAAAGACTAGCAACCCTGGGCCTGCCTTGTTGTAGTTGGCTGGTATTGCACAACTGTGGCCACCATGGGCTCTGTATGAGCATGGGCTCTGCAGTTCCTCACCATTCCCACCTCTTCCTGGAAGACCCAATACTTGGCCACATTGGTGGTTATCTTTTGTCCAGCAGGTAACAGAGCAGGGCGGCCAGAAATACAGGTTTCTCAGTCATGATGTGTCCATTCAAATCCTAGGTTCATTTCCTGATCCCTGTTGTCTAGGCATTGTTTAATCTTGTATGCCTCTGTAGTCTCATCTGTACAGTACACTTCTATTGTAGCTGTCCTCAGAAGGTGGTGTCAGTGGAATTAAATTCAAATTGTACATAGCAAGTGCTCAGTAAATGTTACCTGTTATCGTTGTGGTCGTCACCATTATCCCTGTACTGTTCTCTTTGTCCATTTATGTTAATTGCCTGTCCTTTATTGATGTTTGAGTTTAGTATAAGTGCCCTGAGGTCCAGGATCTGAAGCCCCATCTTTTTATTGCCAGCCATGCTCATGTCTGGCATGCAGCACATGTGTCCAATGAGTATGTAATGAATGATGGCGATGAGTTAGGATCCTGCTAAGAGTGGCAGAGGCAGTGTACAGGATGGTTTGGGGCAGAGGCCTGGCCTGCTCTCAAATCCCTGTCCTGCCCTGGTTAGATCCCTACCTCCTTAGTTTCCTCAGCTGTAAAGTTGTATCTGCCAACAGGGTGGGAAAAGCCTGAGTGAGGGACTGTACGTAACTCACTTGGCTTAATTCATACATGGTGCTCTTTGGTGGGGTCCAGATGTTGTCTTTGATGGCCAATCCTTATTTGGTTGGGAAACCATTATGGTTGGGACCTGGAATGTCCTCCACAAGTCTTGTATTTTGAAGGTGAGTCAACCCTGGGAGTTAACCTAATGATTTTCCTTTGCTATTAAGAGATGAGGCCTGATTGGAAGAGGTAGATCATTGAGGCTTGACCCAGAAAGGTCAGATCACCAGAACATAACCTGGAAGAGTATATACTAGTTCCTCCCTTCCTCTTGCATTCTGCTTCCTGTCTGCCACATGTGAACAGCTATTCTTCAGCTAGATCTTCTGCCAGACCCACAGTTCCCTGCCAACCGTGAATGGGCTGAGATCTCCTGAAATTGTGAGCTAAAATAAACCTTTCCTGCCTTAAGTTGTGGGTATTGGGTATTGTGTCCCAGCAACAAAAAAGTAACTAAGACAGAAACCTGAGATGCTTGACCTTCTGCACTGTTCTTCCCCAGAGTACCTTTTTTACCTACTTCCCTCTCTGTTTCTGACAAGATTAGGCCTGTTTGGGGTGTTATGACCATAGACTCCTCTCTCTTTCTGTACATCCAGAGCTTCGGAAGCACCAAAGTTGCGTTCAGTTGCAAGTACTAGAGAATTCAACCCAGTTAGCTAAGCAGTTAAGGGGCTACATAGCCAGAAGTAAAGAGAAGAACCCAGAGGTTAGATATATCAACTCTCTTTCTCTGATTTTCCTGGCTTTGCCATCTTCTGTGGGAGGACTTCAGCCTCCCCGTCTGCAAGGCTAGGTCTCCCAGTAGTCAGGGGATGGTCATGAAGGCTCTGCCCAGGTTACTTGCCTGTGCCAGAACCAACGAGAAGATCATGTTGATTCTTTCCCACCTATGGCAGGGCTGGAGCCAGTGGGAGACCTAGCTTTATTTTTGAATTGTAGTACCTGAGATGTACAGGAGAAACTCTGGGGACTGCCCATTCCTCCTAGGCTGTGACCCTACTCTGATTGCTCATTGATGCCAAGTACTTGATCAGGGAGGCTGGCATTAGTGAGAACCACTTCTTAATTAGCCAGGAGATCACATCAGTCTCTTGAGATTAGGGAAGAACACTGTCTCCATCAAGGCCAGTTGTTGAATATTCTTTGTGTGTGTGTGTGTGTTCTCCATAGACTGACACCCCACCTCCACCCTGGGAGCATATATCCCCGGTCTCTGGCCCCTCGTGACAAAGTGAAATGTGGGTGACAACTTAGGGATGACAACTTCCTTGTCTTCCACAAAGAGAACTGAGCTGTGTAAGCAAAGGGCAAGCAGGACTGCCACACCTGAACAGGTGGGCTTGTATGAGCCCCTAGTATAGCTTTTAGTCTCTGGAACCCAGAACTGTAAAGAAAGTAGGGAGACCTGAGTCTTACTATGGCTTCTATTTGTCTGCAAGTACTCTTCAATGGAGTGTCTGTGTGCATGTGTGTGCATGTGCGCTTGTGCATGTGCCTGTGTGTGCGTGTGTGTGCGTGTGTGTGTGCGCGTGCATATGTGCGTCAGAGCTGTGCGGTTTCCAGACACAGCTGAGCTGGTGGGTTTTGGCGACAGTCTACAGGATGTTGGATTGCATCCTGATTGTGTCACCCTTGGAAGAAGGGGCTGAATTAACACATAGCCTTCTCTGCAAGCATAGCACGCCTTAAATTTTTGGAGATTTTCAGCAGTCTTGCCTGAAAAGGAAAAAAAAAAATCTCCAGACTGATTGTTTCATCCTCCATTTGATCTTCAAGCTGCCATGAGCAGGTAGAACAGAGACTAAATAAATCATGAAGCCCAATGTAAGGTGGGCAGGCGCCCCTGATGTGGCGGCAACTGAAGGTAGTGTGTAGTAATTTATGAATGGGTACAGGGAGAAGTGTGGCAAGGATGGGAAACCTGACCTCCCCCAACCTGCAGCCAACTTCCAGAAACTTGTAATGAGTAGAGAACCCAATACCTAAAGGATGAGTAGTAGTAGTAGTAGTACAAGGAAATGGAGTCACTGTCCTTAGGGTATCTGGATGTAAGTACTCTGGGGCCAGATAACAGCAGGTGCCAGAGAAAAGAAAGAACTCTGGAGCCCAGGGAAGGGACAAAGCTTGAAAAACAAATTCAGAAGTGACCTGCTGGGCTAGATGAGCATGGGAGGAAGGCCTGGAATGCAGTACTGAGGGGTTTGGGTCTGGCTTAGCACATCCTAGGCTCCAGGTACTGTTTCTGATGTGGGCACCAGTGAAAGAAAGCAGCTTAGGGACCCCTTTGCTGGGTTATGTTTGTAGCCCTATGGGGACTTGGGCTTAAGCGGGGACATCTGGATGTAGGTAGTTGGGAAGGCTGTAAGAAAAGAGGCTTCTTTGAGTGTTGTTGGAGAGAACAGGCTTAGGGGTAACTTATGCTTGTTTGGGGAAATGCTGCTGCCTATAGGGCACACAGGGTGATGAGGCTGCAAGAGGCATACTTTGGACTCATTGATGTAGGGGTAAGGTGGGAAGTACTCATAGATAGCTGGAGAGAGGTTGGGTTTGAGTGCCAAAGGGCTCTGGTTTTGAGGACAGACTGGCCAAAGGCTACAGGTTGCCGCTGCAGAGGTCAAGTGCCCAGGTACTGGGGAGATCACTCTGCAGGGCAGGACCCTCCAGTCTGATCCTCAGCCTTTCTTTCTGTCCACTGTGCCTGTATCTATCTTTATTTGCATACTGGCTACATGACACTGATCAGTAGCTCCTGGGCCAGCCTCTACTGGACCAACGTCCTCTCCTTTGAAGATTCTGAACCCACTGCCATTTTTCTGTCCTTTCCAGCTGGTGGCTGGGAGAGGGACCCAGAAAGCAGGAGGCCATACTTCTGTCCAGCACAGAGCTGTGTGGGGCCTGCCCTTGAGTGGGACTGAGCCTGGGAACTTTCCTTTGGAGAGATGGATTTTGCTGTCCTTCCCAGGGAAGCCAGAGGAACCATCTGTACAAATTGGAGTTTGACTTTGATCTTCTGGTTTGGTCCTTGTGGTTTCTTTATACAGTGCTGTGGGACAACTTCAGGAGTCCCTGCACACTTTGGGATGACTGCTCACCTCTCTGCTGAGGCCTAGCCTGTACAACCTCATCCAGAATCTTTTTAGTAACCATGACCAGGATAAGGTTGAAAGGATGGCTAGCATGAAGAGGCCTCCCGAGTCCCAGTGGTAGGTCATCTTCATGATTACCAGCCCTTTAACAGAGCTCCTGAGAATCTTGTCCATTTGGGTGTGAGAGAAGCAAGGTGGATGTGGAAGACCTTGAGCCCATCCTGATGCAGCCGCCCTCCTTCCAGAAAGGAGAGCAGTGGCCATCAACCCTGGGGCCACTGTGCCAGGAGATGTAGTGCCCCATGCAGAGCAGGGCCTTAGGGCAAAGGGTTTTTTCCAAGGTGAGATTCAGGGGCAATGCATGCCCTGAATTCCCCTGGGAGCATGGTATGGAGTTGGCCTGTGGTGCCCTCAGGGTGGGTCCTCCACATGCTGAGAACTCAGGCAAGAGGGGTGGGGCTTGTTTCTCTCCAGTACAGCCTTCCCTTCTTGGCTTTGCCTCCCGAGGGCTCACTGCTTGTTTTGCTTCTCTCTCAACAGAATGTAGAGCCAGAGCCCCGGAGCCTGTCGCTTGGTGGCCATGTAGGTTTTGACAGCCTCCCTGATCAGTTGGTCAGCAAGTCAGTCACTCAGGGCTTCAGCTTCAACATACTCTGTGTAGGTGAGTACCATGCCTGGCCGGGGGCAGCCTCTGACAGGATGAATGTGAGCCTTGTAGGAGAGGGTATTGCTGCCCTGGCCACCTGTGGAGAGGCAGAGGAAAACTTTGGTCATAAGGGTTTGGCTAGTATCTTTGCCAGGGTCAGGACAGGATTGGAGCCAATTCAGAGTTACTGTGAAGAGTATGTAGGATTGGGGTGGGAAAATGCTTTATAAACTGTGCATACTCATCACATTTATCTATATTCATTTATTCATTTATTTAAAAAATTTACTCATTCTTACAGCATGTCAAGAACGTTATGACAAACCAGACTATGTTCTTTGTCACAATTGCACGTAACAAAATCTCCAGCACATATCTGAAGAGATACAGTCCCAAACAGGGTGGCTCTGGGAATCTCTATGTGCCTCAGGCGTGAGATACTCAGGAGAGCCCAAAGTGCTCTGTGAGACCCTGTGCAGGTACCCTTCAGGAAGGAGGCTGCCTGATCCTCTCACCTTCTCAGTTAAAACTACATGGAGCTGAGGTAGCCCAGGGTACCTAGCTGAGCCACTGATAGGTTTAGACCCCAGCCCTGCTGGCTCCAGACCCTGGCCATCCTGGGCCTAGTAGGAATGGCATGCAGGGCAGACTATGTCCCATCCACTGGTGTTGGGAGGAGCCCACTGAGGTCAGAGGTCATTATCCAGTAGTGTCTCCACTACTGTCTGACTCTGCCACTCTCTGCTCCCTGAGGAACTGCCACAGGTCCTGCACAGCCATGTCTTATGTCCAAGTCAAATAGAGTCCTTTGACTCTATTTTCTGTCTGTTGGTCTGTTCTATCTCCCTCTCCTCTCTCCATCTCCTTTTTTCTCCCTCTTTTCTTTTTCTCTCTCCTTTGTCTTCTCTTCCTCTCTCCTTCTTGTCTCTTTTCCTTTGGTACTAGAGGTCAAATGCAGGTTCTTATGCACACTGCACAAGCCTTCCACTACAGTAACACCCCTCGCCCCCACACATTATTTCTGAGGCTGATAAAGAAGGGATAATTTCCAGGGGACGGGGACAATGAAGAATGGAGTCAGAGACTTGCTGGCCCTTTTGTTTTGTATTGGGCTGAGGATGCCTGAGCCCCACCTGGCCTAGCTCCCAGTCAGGACAGGGTCAGTTCCCAGCTTCAGTATCATTTCTTTCCCTCCTGTCCCTATTCCCAGGGGAGACTGGCATTGGCAAGTCCACACTGATGAACACGCTCTTCAACACAAACTTTGAGACCGAAGAGGCCAGTCATCATGAGGAGTGTGTGCGCCTGCGGCCCCAGACCTATGACCTCCAAGAAAGCAACGTGCATCTCAAGCTGACCATTGTGGATGCCGTGGGCTTTGGGGACCAGATCAATAAGGATGAGAGGCAAGAGGCGGGAAGGGTGGCCCCCATGGCTTCATCCATCTCACCTATCATGGCCACAGTTTAAGAACAGCCCGCAGTCCTCTTCTCCTTCAGGCTGCCTCCAGTCTGATAGCTATGCCTCCACACTCTTTGGGGAGAGGTGCCAGAGGGTCTCTAAGGAAGGAGGAAGCATGGTATGGAGAGCCATACCATGTGAGGTTTTGTGGCCACTGGCAGACTAGTTGGGTTTTTATTTTTTCAGGGGTGTCAGAAGAAAGGGGTCAGCCCCCTTACCAGAGAGAGCAGAGCTGTTTGCTCACCAGGAAAAAAGGCAGGGCTGAGGGTCCTCATTGTGGTTCAGCTGCTCCCTCCCAGGTGACGAAGCTGTCTGTAGTTACAGGCCCATCGTTGACTACATTGATGCGCAGTTTGAAAACTATCTGCAAGAGGAGCTGAAGATCCGCCGCTCCCTCTTTGACTACCATGACACAAGGATTCATGTGTGTCTCTACTTCATCACGCCCACTGGGCACTCCCTGAAGTCCCTGGACCTGGTGACCATGAAGAAGCTAGATAGCAAGGTGTGCACCCTGCTTGTCCACTGGTATGGGATGTGGTGGCCGCAGGTGGCTGTCTGCTGGGGTCCTCAGGGACCCGATGAGGGACTTGCACACAGCTCCCTTGGCTTGGTCCTCTCTTGATCCCGTTTTGCTACTATCCCTACTATTCTAGCGGCCCCCATTGCTCTGGGCTCTTGCTTCAGAGCCCTGTTTCTCCATTCAGTCTGTCCCTGAGCCCCTTTCTTATTTTCAGCCTTGCTGACTCATTCAACTCCTTCTAGAATGACTCTCACCTCCCTCAGACCCTCTCCCTAGAAAATGTCCTTGCCCTTCCCGTCTCAGCCTCCTGTCGGCTCCTTTTCTCTCTCAGTTCCTAGTTTCCTAGCTTCTCCCTTTACTTTTTCTTTCTGATGGGGATTCCCCTTTGGTTCCTTCTGAGCACTGTAGGGGGAGGAACATGAAGCCCCAGGATTGGGATGTGAATGAGGAGTGGGTTTTGTAAGGCTAGAGAGGGCAGCTCTATAGGGATCTCAGGAAGGGGTGAGGGTCCCGGAGAGCATGTGACAACACAGGCACCGTTCAGCTTTTATGTTAGTACTTCTCATCTTGAGTAAATTTTCATCAAGAGAGATAATCTTGACCTGAGAGAGTTTGCTATCTTTCCGTGGTAGACCATGTTAATGGTTGTCTTACCTGCTTAATGGAAAGTTCAGTCCTCAATACCTGCTTCTGTCAGTTAAAACCTTCAGAACTTTTTGGGTCAAAGCCATGTGTGTCCAGGAGGACCAATTCTGTGGCTGAATGGTGGTGTGGGGAACCAGAGGTGTAAGAAGTATGGCAACTGGTTGTTATTGTTATAGCTCATCATAGTGGCTAGGACTGTCCCTAGGAGCAGCTCCTTTTTTCTGGCTTTCTGCTTCTCTGTCCTGGGACGTGACCTGGGCAAGGCTGTCCAGTCAGGGAACAATGCTGAAACTAACCTGCTCTTTCTACCCCCCCCTCTCGGCAGGTGAACATAATTCCCATCATTGCCAAGGCTGACACCATTTCCAAGAGCGAGCTCCACAAGTTCAAGATCAAGATCATGGGCGAGCTGGTCAGCAATGGAGTCCAGATCTACCAATTTCCCACTGATGATGAGGCTGTTGCAGAGATTAATGCAGTCATGAATGTGAGCATTGAAAAGGACCTCAGTGCTCATGGGCCACAGGGCTGGGAGAACAAAGATCTCAGGCACAGCCCCAGGAGACCCCTCTTTCCCAGCATTTCATTCTTGGCTCTCCAGGACAGACAGTTGGGTATCTAGAGCTGCCCAGGCCTATATTCTATGAGCAGGGGATAAGAGGAATCAGGTCCTGGGGCTGCCCTGGCTTCCTCTAGGTCTGGGTGCCACAAAATACAGACTCAGGGAGGGAAACGAAAGCCTGCAGAAGTGAGCAGACATGAGGCCAGGCTTTGGGATCCTCGGAGGGAGCCCGGCCCATAGTCCTTCCAGGAGCCTGTTGCTCCTGAAAACAAAACAAAACAAAAAAACACCCCAGAGAGTCAGTAATGCCAGGGAGGAGGTTTGAGGGTTCAGCTCATTGCCTAGTTGGAATACCTAAAACATTTTTCCATAAAAGAGCTAGGAAGTGAGAGCTTGGCTACAGTCTTTGTTCAGGTCCAACAACTGCCCCATGTGGCCATGAGCAGGAGTTGTGTGCTCACCTGTGTTCGCTCAGTGCTCACAGATACTTGGGCCCCTTGCCAGGCTCACTTGCCCTTCGCCGTGGTGGGAAGCACCGAGGAGGTCAAGGTGGGGAACAAGCTGGTTCGAGCACGGCAGTATCCATGGGGAGTGGTGCAGGGTAAGTATAGAGGAGCGGGCTGAACTCAGTCCCCCTCTGGCCCTGCTGCCAGTGGCACCTTGACCACCATCTTGCATGCTGTCCTTTCTGTGCACCTATGTGCCTGCCTAATGCCCTTCTTGCTTTCAGTGGAGAATGAGAATCACTGTGACTTTGTGAAGCTCCGGGAGATGCTGATCCGGGTAAACATGGAGGACCTACGTGAGCAGACCCACAGTCGGCACTATGAGCTCTACCGGCGCTGCAAGCTGGAGGAGATGGGCTTCCAGGACAGTGATGGGGACAGCCAGCCCTTCAGGTGATAGCTTAGGCTTCATAGCCACCACCTAGCACCTGCCCTCTGGGGTCCTGCGAGCCAAGTAGAAGATGCTGGGAACCTAGTGCCCACCTACGTCTGCTTCTCTGGCTCTGCTCCACCCTGTCTCACTATCACCCCACCTTTGACCTCTCTCCTCTGGGTCTCCACAGCCTGCAAGAGACGTACGAGGCCAAGAGGAAGGAGTTCCTGTGTGAGCTGCAAAGGAAAGAGGAAGAGATGAGGCAGATGTTTGTCAACAAAGTGAAGGAGACAGAGCTGGAGCTGAAGGAGAAGGAAAGGGAGGTGTGTGCCAGGGTGGGGCTGCAGCAGGGGAGTGAAGGAGGATGGGTGGGGTATACAGGCTGGTGGCTGGCAGCTTCCCCACTTGCCCATGCTAAGCGCCTCCCTTTCCTCCCAGCTCCACGAGAAGTTTGAGCACCTGAAGCGTATCCACCAGGAGGAAAAGCGCAAGGTGGAGGAAAAGCGCCGGGAGCTGGAAGAGGAGACCAACGCCTTCAACTGCAGGAAGGCCGCCGTGGAGGCCTTGCAGTCCCAGGCCTTGCACGCCACCTCGCAGCAGCCCCTGAGGAAAGACAAGGACAAGAAGAAGTAGGTGACGGGCTCCCCCTGCACCGCATGCCCTTTTCCTGTGTGCTCACCATCTCTTGCTCTTGGGATCTTTGCTTTTCCTGTTTTGCTGCTCTCTGCTCTGGGCTCACTCGCTCACTTGTGCTGTTTCTGGGAGTGCTCCCTCCCTGTCCATTCCACTTGCTCCTCCATCTGTTCCTCTCTCTTTGTTCTTCCTTTTCTTGTACTAGTGCCCCTAATGTCTGACAGTCTGGGTCTCTCCCTCTCTCTCTCTCTTGCACACTGTTCTTGGCCTCTCCCTCCCTCCTTCCCTCCTGCTTTGTCCTTCTCCCCATCACTCCCTCTCACTCATGGCTTTATTCTCCAGAAGTGCTCTCTAGGGTCTCACTGCTGCAGTGTGTGAAAGTCTGGGCTGCCCAAGCAGGGAACAGCCCTACAGAGTGTAGTTGTGGAGTCTTGAGAGGTCTCTCAGGCCAGGAGGACAAGACCTGAGACCATTAGCTTTTCCAGTCAGATTCCAAATGCTCTTCGAGTTTCTGCTTGGACAGCCAAAGTACATACCTCCTCAGTCTCCAAGACAGTGGGTAAAGGACCCACACCCGGAGCAGGTGGTAACCAAGTACAGCAGGGACTCAAGGTCAGCCAGCACTGAACCCTGGACTCTGTGATCATTACATAGCTGTTTTGAAGGGCATGTGGCTGAAAGGACAAGAGATCCCTTTGAGAGCTTGTAAGGTGTGCTAGGGGAACAGGGCTGCTCTTCTGTCAGAGGCTGGAGTTGCTCCTACACAAAAGGAAAGAAAGACTGGGATGGCAGCATGTTCAAGAGTGCTATCAACTTAGTGGCCAAGTGTAGCAACTCTGAGTCACTTCTCATTGTCATTTTTGTTTAGTTTTTGTTTTTGCGGTGCCAGGGTTAATATCCAGGCCTTCACATGTGCTAGGCAAGTGCTGTCACAGTGAACTACTCCCCCGGCTTTCCTTGGCATATTTCCTGCTGCTTTGTACACTCTTAGCTGGAGTCCAGGTACCTGGGTCCTGGGGTTCTTCCTCTCCTACCCTACCTCATACAGAGTCCTGGCCACATCACACAGTGGGGATCTTGCCCATGCCCAATTCTCCCTGCCCTGGCTTGGATCTGGTACCTTCCTTTTCTTGCCAACCCACGAAACAAGCAGGCACGCCCAGCCTGGCCCTCCTTTTTGGACTGTCTCCTCTTAGAATGTTTGGGGTTGTGCCTAGTCCTTTCCTTCCTTGATGGCAGTGGAGTCTAATGGTCAGGGCTACAAAATGCACAGTTAGCTATGGCCCTGGAAAGTTGCTTCTGATGTGAACACTTCCCTGATCCCACCTCCAAATCGCATCTGCTAACATGCACAAACACGTACACACACACACTTACGCAGACATGCTATCTTTCTCCCTCTCCTACCTTGTCACATACATGGGCACAGGTCCATATCTTCCATCACATAGTGCACATACACAGCAAATTATGCGTCAACTGTACTGAGGGAAAGAAACTTAAAGGGTTTCTCCTTGGAGAGCCCAGGGAGCCAGAGCCAGGCTTTTAGGAGTTGGATGCTAGTTGTCATTTCTAAGGCCTGTCCTTTGCTGTAGGCCAGACTCCCCTCATTTTTAGAGTCTCCCGCACTATCTGGTGGGCCTGCCCCATCTGCTGGCAAAGATAAACCTCTGCCTGTCCCCAGGACCTCAGCCTTGTGTCCCCTTAGCCATGAGAATTTACTTCCTACTCGGAGTGGCTTCCAGCCCTTGTCCCATGTCTAGTCCTTGCTGGGTGAACGTGGGAGCTGGGGTGGAACCTGATTAGGTTTCTAAATGGCAGCAGTTTCTGAGGTAGAGGTTAGAGCAGGGGTCTGTGGCACCCAAAGTGACTGTCCTGCTTCCTGTCAGCTTGGCTCAGGATCCTCTAGGAAAGAAGCTATAAAGAAACCTCTCAAAACAGTTGAAGGTAAAGGCCTGTAGCCAGGTCAGGCCTGAGGCCCATTTGTATTGTGGGGTGCAGCTCAGCTGCAACAGACCTACATAACCCTCAGTGGGGGCTTGTCACTGATATCTCTTCTCCTTAGTATATTGTTCTCCAACCTGGGTCTGGAAGACAAGCCCTTTCTTTTTGTCAGATATGCCAGAAAGCTTCAGTCAGTATGGCCTCTGGGAGAGAACTTTCATCCCACGCTGGCCTATGGAGACCTGGAGTATGTGTTCTTCCCACTTTGGTCAAGGAGATAGGGTAGGTCAGGAGTGCATTTTGGGGGCAGATATTTTTCACAACTGTTTAGTTAAATGTCTTGATTGGTTGCATTTGTTCTTCAAATTTTAATCCATTTCTGCAAAATTACTTCCCAATTAGATCCTGACCCTCAGCCAGAGATGCCACAAACTGAAGCAAATTCTCTGCTTCGCCCGTGACAAATGCCAAAATGACTGCCCTTTCCCAGTGTCCATCTTGCTGCTGTCTTTTGCTTCATTTTGAGTTGGTCTGTGTATCTTTTAATGTGTCTGTTTTGTTTTGTTTTATTTTTATTTTTCAGTTAACGCACGCACAGACTTACATGTCAAGAGCGGACTTTAGACTTTCATGTGTTAAGTTGCTTGAGTTACACCTTGTGACCCTTCTCCCCTGACATGGTGTGAGGACGGACTGGGAGCGGTACAGACTCCAGTGTTTCCACCCACACCCCTGGGACTGGCGGGCCACCCCTTTCTGTGCAAACATGTCAAAGCCATGAATGCTGGAATCCAAAGCTGACAAGGTTTATTTTTTTCAGAGCCAGTGGCTGGTCTTCCATTTACAGTGTCACTATTCCTTGACGGAGCAGTTGTGTGCCGCTCTAGTGAAGGCCCCAGCCGGCGATGCTAGGCCTAATTGTTCAGCGTCAAGATGGTGGCTCACGTGGTGCCCTAGGTGCGGCCTGTGGTCGGGTATACATGCTGCAAAATTTGCCCAATCCCTCTTTTAATTTTTTTCTAACCTAGAGCTTAATTTCAATAATAACTTTGAAACATTTCTAAATTTTTATTTGGCACCAGCATAAAGACAAATAATATCCTCTCCCATTATTTTCATAAATAACACATACTCCCTGGTTTTTAAAAACTAAAAATATCTCTAAACCTTTCATATGTATAAAGTAATCCTATAATATATAGGGAGAGTTGGGTAATAAACTTCCTGTAATGAGAATGTTTGGAATTTCTTTATGGATGGAAGTAGAACATGAGCAAGACCACCACAATGGTGGTGTTTTTTTTTTTTTTTCACTGTGAATGTAAATGGAACAACAGCCCAAAGCCATTGTCTCTGTGCTCCAGAGGTGCTACCTGTGAAGAGGGACCAACACCGTGTCTGTGTGTTAAGTTTTTAACTTCAAATAAGACTTCTAACCAGTTTTCCATATTCCAGTTGCCAAGGGCTCAGTGAGGAAAAGGCTGTTGTCTCAAGGTCATTGTTTCTCCTTTCCTGACTGAGTGACAGGGAAAAGAGTTGGGAGGATCTGATATATTTGGGACAATTTGAGAAAAAACATTAGCAGCCAGGGAGCTTCTCCCCCTTCATCTGTCCTCTACTGGGAAACTTTCTAAGAAAGTATCGGTAACATTAGTTGTTTTGTGTTCCTTGTGGTTTACAAGACACTGGGAATGTCAGGGTTGGAAATATGGCCTGGTAAGATAGGAGATAACCAATAATTTCTTTTTCTTTTTGTGGTACTAGGGATTGAGCCCAGAGCTTTCACACTGAGCCATACATATCCCAAGCCCATTTATATTTTCGATTTTGAGACAAGGTCTCATTAAGTCACCAAGTTGCCCAGGTTGGGCTTAAACATGCAGTCTTCCTGTCTCAGCCTTCCGGAATGCTGGGATTATAGGTCCATGCCACAAGGCCAGCACAATGATGTCCTTAGTGTGACTGCAGCACTGTGCTGGGCACTGGAATGTACAACCCTTCCTCAAGAAGCCCAGAGCCAAGCACACCCCATACAGGGGAGCCCTACAGGGCTGTGCTCATTTATTGCAGGGTTGGTAGTTTTTCGTGCCCCCTTTCTTTCCTCCCCTCGCCATTTCCCTCTTTCTGTCTGGCCTGCTTTATTGACTTCTAGGAACAGCTCTGGGCTTCCTCGCTCCTGCCCTTCCAAGATGATGTTGCACTGAGAGCGAGGTGGAGGGGTGGACTGTTGTGGGTCCACTAAGGCATGGCCAGGAGGGGAAACCTATAAATTGAGGGGCTCCACACTCCAGGAGCAAAGCAGGTTTCATTGATGCTCCAAATGAAAATTCTCTAAGTGTTACGCCATGACTAGAGCTGGAAACTTGAATTATTTTGGAAGACAATTTTAAGAGAAAGAATATAAATGGGTATGAAATTAGGTACAGGGCTCTGGAATGGGTCCTGAAGACTAAGCTTCATCAGCTTCATAATAAACCCACCTCTGGTTGTGACTGGAAACTGATGTTTCAGTGTGGGTATTTGAAAAGGTAACCCAGCATGTAAAGGACAGGTGAGAATTGAGAGCAGGTTCTCTGTAGGGTATTCCCATGTCTGAAAGTGTATTCATTCGGATCAAAGTGGGACAAAGGTCACTCTTTAAGACCGGTACAGAACGTGACCTTTAAAATAACCTCTTGGGCTGGGGGAATAGCAGAGTGGTTAGAGCACTTGTGTAGCAAGTTCAGGGTCCTGCATTTGATTCCCCAGCACCATACAGGCCAGGCACAGTGGCCTACCTGTAATCCCAGCACTCAGGAGGCTGGGGGCAGGAGGAATGCTATGAATTCAGAGCCAACAAGGGCACCATAATGAGTTCAGGACCAGCCTAGATTACAGGGCCTCTCATAGCTAATGTATTTCTGACAATGAGGTTTAGTCATGCAGAAGGTCCTTTAGTTACATAAGATATGACTCCTGGCTTCCCGGCCAACCTGGGGACCTGCAGATTCTGCTGCCTGCCCATACCTCAACTATGCCAGAAGGCCATAATTGTTGCTGAATCCTGCCTGCAGGCCTAAGACTCCTCAGCATCTCTGGGGACTCTTACAGATACATTTTCTGGGAGCTGAGCTCCCCAACAGGTCCCACCATCTTTTACAGGCTTCTCTGCTATTTGTATATGAAATGTAGTTGTTTTAGCTGAAACTGAATTAATCCTTGATGTACAAGGTGAGCATAAAACTTGACATTATTTAACAAGCTCCGTATGACCACGTACAGATTTGATGAACCTCTTTAATTGTTCCTTGTTGGCATTCCTCAGATGTCATAGAGAATCATGTTGGTTTTTACTATCATGTCTTTCCTGAACCATGTTGTTCAAACTGGGACTTTTGAGAGATAAAAGGGATCCTGTTGATAATTATGTTAGACCAATAACCATACACCGGGACCATACCAGAATAACCAGGATGTGTGATCTCATTATGGGGGATCCCAGTGTATGGCTTATAATCGTGCAGACTAGCTGCATTTGTGTGTATGTGTGGGTTCCCTGTTCAGGGTGGCCCTGTTGCTGGATAAGAGGCCAAGGGAATGTGGCTTGCTAGTCTGTTATGTTAACATGCTTTTCTAAAGCAGCTTCACTTGTTAATTCATTTACTCCATTAACTGTTTTTGTTCTTCTCCATTCACTTTGTACTCTTTTTTTTTTCCATTAAATTTTGCATTTATTTTGAGTTTTTATGGTGTCTTTTTTGGGCAGCAGCTTGTCTGATTTAACAAGTTTCTTGAGCACATGAATATGTCAAATCTGTGGTAAAATACGGTTTGTCTCTTCTGTGAACTTTATGGAGGTTAGTCTGCCTCCATAGGGATTACAGTTTAGTAGTAAGTCCTGCTACAGGCATCTCTGAGGGGCTCTTGGGTGGGAGTGGGATGGAGGAAAGAGCAGAGACAGTCTGTGACTCAGGAATCTTTGGATCTTTATGTAGGGTGGGGAACCATTTTTCTGGTAGGGACCATTTGGGTATTTGTGATATTATTCGTGGGCCATACATAATTACTAACTTAAGCTCGGCCCAGTGGCATAAGTCTGTAATCTCAGCCATCTGAGCAGACTGTTAACGAATTAACAAGATGCTATCTCAAAAATCAAAATGGACTGTGGTTGAAGCTCCTGTGTTTTTCCTGTCAGGGGGGAAAAATCCTTAAAAATTAGCCTGCTATATTCAGCAAAACATTTAATTATTATGTAAATAAGTTACCCCTAAAGTGAGATTGCCTTGTTATGACCAAACTAAATGATTTCCCTGGAGTCAGACATTCCCCACCCCCGACTTACGGGTAATAGTGCAGGATGTGAGAGAAGGTCTACCCTGACCTTAAGGAGCACGAGGCGGCTTGCTATGGGACACCTGACATTTTGTGCACCCAGCTACATTACATGTATTAACACCTCTAATCCTAATCCTAACTCTGTGATTAGATACCATTACTCTTCCCATTTTATAGGTCAGGTAGACAGTCACCAAGTCCACACAAATAGTAACTGGAAGAATTGGGTTCCTTTGGCTGTGGCTGCTCCTTGGCATCCAGTAGGAACATGGGAGAAAAGTGAAAATGTGGTCATAGCAGTTTGATGGTGTGTGCTGCTGGACCTGAGATGGTTTTGCAGATGTAGTAAGCCTGGGGAGACAGTAAATATTTGGCTAAGGGCAGACTGGTGATAGAAGCAAATAACGTGCTCTTGAGTCCATTTGCTGAGACACTTTCTTTGCTGGGCACTAGGTAGATCCTGGGAAGACCAAAATGAGAACTGGGGACTGAGGTTGGGGCACTGACAGCTGGACAGGAAGACTGGTATGCAGAGAAAGTGTAGCCACCTCTAACTACAGGAGGCAGGTGGCAGGGGGCAATCTTCGCCAGACAGAGAATCTTGGGAGTTGGGCCTCCTTGGCAGAGGAGGAGCTTCATGTAACTTGACTCACCCGTCCAGGGAACTGCTATTTGAACATGTTTAAGAAACGTCTATAACCAAGCCTGGCGGTGCAGGCCTGTCATCTCAGCACTCTGGGGTTGCTGAGGCAGGAAGATTGCGAGTTCAAGCCCAGCCTGAGCAGTTTGGTGACTTAGCGAGACCCTATCTCAAAATAAAATAAAAAAAAGACTGGAGGTGGAGCACAGTGATAAGGCCCTCTGCCTGATCCACAATATTCCCCTATACCGAGGCTCCTATAGCCCATCTGCCTCTGAGCTTTTTCCAGCCCTGTTTTCTACAGCCTCATTCTTTCACCAACCTCTGTCTGTCGATTGGGACCCAAGGAAGCCAGATTGTATCCATATTAATCTTCCTTACATGGAGTCCTAATGTCTGGGGATGTGAGCTCCTAATGTTAGAGAGGGGAAACGTTAGGGAGGAGTGGAGCAGACCCCAGGCAACCTGGTACAGCACAACGACTTTTGAAAATGCCTAAGTAGCACTTTGGCAACAAGTCAGCTACCCCTGTAAGAGTTAACAGCGTTGGCAGAAAGATGGGGCACCTGCGCCCCATCTAACTTCTCTTTTCCTCAAGAGATTGAGAGTGGAAGAAGTTCTGGGGACTCAGTTTACATCTAGAGCCACCGGGTAAGAGGCTTAGAAGCATCCCAACAGCTTCCCAAAACCCGAGGCAGCCCAAGCTGCTATGGGCTTGCAGCCAACGTCCTGCCCTGCCTGCTTTGCTGCCCTCTCTCATGGGGAGGGAGAAGGCCCAGGGCACTTGTGCCCACTGTACGGGGTGCTGTGCCTCCCTGCTGCCTGCCTCCCAGAGGTAAAGGGGAGGTGTGCCTTCACTGGGTGGGGGGGGGGGGGTGTCTGCATCCAACCCTCATGCCAGGCTGTCAGCTCCCTGACCTCCATCTCCGCCTTCTCATTTTGTTCTTTCCGGGATCTGCCTAAAGGTTTGTACTTGATAGGACCCAGGAGAGACAGTTCCAAGTGACTGTAACTCTAGCAAATGTAAATGCCCACAGAGGCCCATAAAGACAATAAGAACTCGCATTGCAAGCGATTAAAGTTTATTTTTACAAAAGCTTCAACAAAGCTAAAATCCCAGCACCTTAGGACCCTGAGGTAGGAAAATCTCAAATCCAGGCAACTTAGAGAGACCATGTCTCAAGTAAACAATAAAAGGGGGCCAAGGATGTCGCTAGAGTGAAGGCCCTGTGTGCTGGTGGCGGTGTGGGGGGAACTCTAAACAAGCAAAGTTGTGTCAAGAAGAGAGAGAGATATGTACTATGATACAGACATGATTGTAGCAGATCTTGTCCCTGACCATTTCCAACCCCCGTGGCATAGCACACTCACACACACAGTTAACAGTGGAAAGATTTCATAAACTACCTCTAAATGTGTGACTCAGTCATTCAAGTTCCTAACATAACTCACACAGCTCCAGCTGGCATCTTTGCCAGCTGGGCTCCATTGCATAGAGAATAGTCCTATAGTATCATGGTTTCAGAGTGGCAGCTGGCTTCTCCCTCAGCCACGCAAGTCCCGTCCTCCTCTTGGTAGCACAGCGAGGGGAGGAGACTAAGCTCAGAGCTTGCTCCCATCACAACAGAAAGCTCTCAGAAGGAGTCTTCCTTTCACAGGTATTAACTAGTAATACCAACTTGTTAGCAAAAAAATTCCTTGTTATGCTAAGAAGGACTTTAACGAAGAGGCTGAGCCAGGAGGACCACAAGTTTGAGCCCCGCCTGGGCAAATTGGTAAGATCCTATCTCAAAGTATAAAGAGGGCTGGTGTTTCAGGCTTGTAATCCAAGCACTCTGGGAGGCTGAGGCAGGAGGATTGCAAGTTTGAGCCCAGCCTAGGCAACCTAGCAATACCCTGTCTCAAAATCAAGACCAAAACAAACAAAAAATTCTGAGTAGCAGGTAGCTCTGTGGTAGGGCACCTTGGGTTCAAACTCTAGTACTATTGGAGGCCAAGGATGGAGGAAGAAGAAAGTGTCTAGAGCTTGCTCAGGTTACTGCACCTTCAGGCAGAGCTGTGATCCAGACTTTGATAGGAGACTTAAGTCACTGCCGTGACAGGGTAACTGGGTCTGGGAGGGACTGGAATAGAAGTACGTGGCACCTGTTTGGGATAGGCCTGGGAAGCTGGGAAGACCTGGTCAGCAGGTAGAATAGCAAGAATTGACCGATGTGGTCCAGAACCTGCCCTTCAGACCTGCGCAGAAGCCACTCTCTGTCCTTGTTAAGTTTTCTAGGGCCTCAGTAGGAAAGGAAGGAAAGTCAAGTGCAATGGGAGCATGCATTTGGTTTCCCTGGCTTCCGGAGACCAAAGAGAGGCAGGGTCCTGTCTGTCAGACAGACCTTATTGGTGCTCCCTCCTCCTAATTTCCTTCCAAGGCCTGAGGAACTCTCAGTTGCCCTGCCAGGCCTTCTTCCCTCGTTACAGATCTGTAAATCCAAAGAGTTCACAGCTGTCCACATAAGCAGGCCCTGGGGTAATGGCAGGGATGCTGGCTCTGCCCAGGAGCATGACTACAGGCTTCTCAGCTGCTGCTGCACAAGTTTCTTGCAGTGGCTGTACTCCTCAATATTGATCTGTGTTAAAATAGAATGAGCGGCCTTGAAGTACAACAGTCATGGGTCTAAAAGTGGAGGCAGTTGGAGCTGCTGTGTTACCACAAAGCAGCTTTGCAGCATTATTAAATCTATCAGACACATCCAGCACCTATGCTAGTCAGTCTGTCATTATGTCCTCTGTCCTGACCTGAGGGCTTCTGGCTGCCCCCTGCCCCTGTACCCAGTGCCTGGAATGTGCAGTGCTCAATATTAATTGACATATCCTGAGCTAAACATTTCAACTCAATCCTCTTGCTGCAGGGCTGCCTTTGAGATAATGTTTCTCACACTGACAGAAACCCGTCGTCATTGGTTCAGTGAAGGAACTATGTCCCACTCTAGTGTTCCCAGACCATGGCTGGGCAGACTGCCTGCCCTCAGGCATATGCTTACCAGCGTCTCCTGGAGCCTACAAGGGCCAGGGAGGGCCATGGGTACCCTTCTCGGGGCAGAGTGTGTGAGCTTGGAGGGGCAAAACTGGAGTCTCGCTTGGGACAAAGTTGATATCTACCTTTGCTTTCTTTAGCAGATCAGATATAGGAGTACACCAGTCGGGCATGAGCCTCTCCAACTCTAAGGTGATGGTGACCAAGGCCAGTGTGGAGCCCTTGAACTGCAGCAGTTGGTGGCCCGCCATACAGTGCTGCAGCTGCTTGGTCAGGGACGCGACGTGGAGGGAAGGATTCCTCTGAGGCAGCTGCTCCATCAGAGAGGGCCAGCTCAGGACCAGTAGGGTATGGAACTGGAGAACATGGTTTCTTATGTTAGAACAGAAAACCCCATACGTTTCATAGATCAGTGACCAAAAGTGCAAACAATTTCAATTATCAGCAGGGAGCATCAAATGTGACCTAACCGTTTTCATTCCTATCTCGGGCCCCAGAAGGGGCTTAGGGCTTAATGCCCATTCTGTGGCCAACTTGAGCTTCCACCCTTCAGGGAAAGAAATGACACTCTGCTTTGTGATAATGGTCATTGCCAGCCTAAAGTACTTAGATGCCAATGTTTCGATTCTGGAAAGTAGAAACATACTATTCAAGATAAAGTAGCAGAAAAGTTACTTATATCTGTCTGACTTGAGAAGCAACTGCAACTTGGCAACAGTGGTCAGCTTTCACAATGAAACCGCCCTTAGTGATTTAATCTTCATGCCTCGTAACAGACCAAAACCCATGACATTACCACATTGCATAATTTTGCCTTACTAACAGAATCACATCCAGATGGATAACCATCATTCCCCTAACTGAAACCAATACAAAACTAATGTGTGATATTTTTTTAAGTGCCAGATCAATATGGTCTAAAACCTCAACAAGGATTGTGTGTAGGTGACTAAAGACAGCTAAGTGAATGTGTGTAAAGTGTAGCAAGAGAAGACAGATATTTATGTACAATATTCATAGAATGGAAAGTTAAATATTTTTGCAGTGTGTATTTAAAAAAGAGGAACTCACCATAATAGTGCCATCTAAAACTCTTCTGTCAAGTTATTTTCATGTCCTTTAGCAATGAGAGTCTGGTGGAATGGTGTTGGATCTGAGATGTGTTTTCACCCTTCCATATGTCAAGAGCCTTGTGGGTCACCTTACTGTGGTGCATGTGCAAGGGTGTGTGTGCACCTGGGCTCTGCCATTCCGTGTCATGAGCAGCTGTTACAAGGCACACAAGAGTCTCAGGGAGACTCCTCGAACTCCTCATGCTTACTATATTCAAGAAGTCCAGCGGTGTCCCGATGTGGATGTCCCAGTGCAGTTTGTCCAGAATAGTCAGCTCCATCCTCAGCAGCTCATTTGGGGAATAGCAAGAGCCATAGTGCTTTATGAAGTCTTTTATGTGTGGAATTGACTGTAAAAAGAAAATAAAGAGGCCAAAGCCCTATGTCATGTCATAGTAGCTTTTGTTTTCTTACCATGGGACCGGGGTATCCATGACCTGCCACAGACAATGCTTCCAAAAGAAAAATCGAACCAGGCTTGGCTACCTGTCAGGTTCTCATCAGTTATGCCATTGTGCAGTACACATCACAGGGCCACCCTCTGCAGACAGGTCTTGACACCCACTCCACCACCTCCCTGCCACGCACACACACACTGCATGCTGCTGCAGACCCAGACTGCTTTGGAGGCTGAGGCCATGCCCCTTCTTCTGGCCAGTTCTGCAAGAACTTACCCAAGGCTTTCCAGGAGTCATGGGTTCTGCCAGTTCTCAACCTGTGTCATGAATACTTACAAGAAAATGATGCCTTAGAACTTCTTGGTCTGTACCAGTGACAGAACGTGGTTTCCAGCCAAGCATGGTGATACATGACTAATCCTAGCACTTTGTGAGCAGAGAGGCAGGAGACTCACAAGTTCCAGCCCAGCCCGGCCTGGGGAACTTGGTGTCTTAGTGGGACCCTATCTCAGACAATTAAAGGAGCCGGGTATAAAACTCAGTGCAAAGGCCCTAACCCCAATCTCTAATACCACCCCCACCCCCACCCCACCACAAAAATCCATGGCTTTTGTAGCACTACAACCACACATACCCTCCCTCCAACCTTAATTGGAGTTGGTTCGGTTCTAGAAAAACTGACTTTTCTCTAGAGGGTCTTATTAGTTTGGAGGGACTAATAAGGCTTGTCTGTGAGTAAACATCCAAATACCAAATACATTAAAGACTCATTCCTCCTTTTCTTTAGATAAATATATCAGGAAATACTTCTTTTAAGGGTCATTTTCTTGATTTGTTGGACAAAAACAGTGTTTGGGGACACAAATCAGACTCTAATAAATGGGAGTTTAAAACATTTTTGGAAGATCTGGAACTAGATACTCCCCCCACCACTGCCCCCACTGCCCCAGTTCCTCAGACCCCGACATCAGTGAAGAGAGACTGTGGAAATGGCAGTGGTCTCCCCAGCCCCCGAGGGGAAGAAATCAGGCCGTGGGAGGCCTGAGAAGGGTATTGTGGGACAGTCTGCTGCACAGAAAACCACAGTGAGGAGCAGGTGGCCAAACGAGGCTGAAGCACTTGTGCTGTCTCCCCTCCCTAGCACGTGGCCCTTCTGCTCCTGTCAGGGAAGGGTCCCAAAGTCACTAAGGACTAAGTATACTGGCATGGCCTCATCCTCAAGTCTCAAGTAGCTTTCGTGGACACAGTTTCTGGAGGTAGACTTCAAGTCACATGGTTCCAAAGGCCTTTCTCTCAACAGCAGGTTATCTCCATATAGTGGGTGGCAGTATCTGGTGTGAACCAGTGTGGCCAGATGGATCTGCCAGGAGGCCAGGCCTCTGGGTTTGCTGGACAGGAGAGTTCAGGGGTCCCAGGTCTGACAAGTCACAGAAGGTGGGGCAGGGCAGTCATCAGAGATCCTGAAGAGTTGGTGATCTTTCCAGAAAGCCCACCATCCCTAAGGACACAACCCTTCAGGAACCCCAAGCATTCCAGTGTCATTCCCCAAATGCAGCCCAGTGTGGACTTCCAGGGCTCCATACCTCCTCCTCTTCATTAAACTTTACAGCAAGTCTCAAGGAAGTGACTGCAATGCACTGGAGTAACGGCTGTCTTATCTGCAGCAGGAACACATTTGAATCGACTGTGAACTCCTGAAACACACTGCAAAGGACCTGGGGAGGGTGTTCTCTAAGAAAATAAGGGTCTTTTTGGTTTTTTGTTTTTTTCATGTGTGTGTGTGTGTGTGTGTGTGTGTGTGTGTGTGTATGTGTGGTTTCTTATTTCATTACTTCTCTATAAGACAGAAGGAAAATTAGTGCCATGTTTGGAAATGACCAGTGAAGATATTCCTCATTTAAGCACAGTGACTAGACAGTTTTTCTTTGTAAGGGGGCTCTGGAGAAGAATAAATGGGGGACCTCTTGAGGATACAGTCGCGTCCTAACCTCAAGCCCCTGCAGACCCAGCCAAACAAGCACATCCCACCCATCACATTGACCTTTCCCAGCTGAGCCCTCTCATCCTCTCCAAGTCCAACCCCAAGAACTGCAGGCCACGCGCAGACCGATGCTGAGGTCGTTTGCGACATGGTTCCAATCCCGGGCCTACCATTTAGGGCAAGTGATGGCGCACGTGCGTTGGTTTGAGCTGGGGGAAGGCTCACTTTTCAGGGAGCAATAGGGCCTCACCACCTGTCACCTTGCCTTCTTACCTTCGCTGAAAACAGGAGGCGGACCAAAATGGAGAAAGCCAGGTGAAAGGTAGTTGAGGCGAACTGAAAAATGTTCTCCAAGTTCCACATCATGAGTCCGTGGAAAGCGTCGCAGATCTCAGCCTGCTGGAAACAGAGGGAGGTGAGGGCAGGAAAAGGCCTGGGGAACAGCTTCACCCCGCTTGGTGGGGACTGTGCTCGGGGCTTCTCACTGAGCTGCACCTCTAGCTCATTTTTGAGGCAAGGTCTCACTAAGTCGCTACATTGCTCAAAATTGCAACCTCCTGCCTCAGCCTCCTAGTGGGCTGGGATTGTAGGCCTGAGTTCCAGGAAGCAGTAAACCTGCTCGCAAGATATCCCCCAGGTGAGGGAAGCCGGCGGCCCGCCTCTGGCCCACGGAGGGCGCGGACGCAGCAGGCAGGGGCCGGCGGGAGCGCGGAGCACCTGAGCTCGGCGACAGGTGCAGCCCCGCCGCCGCGCGTACCTGGAGCTGGCCGCCCCGCCACAGGCGCGCCTCGCGCCCCAGAGCCAGGTGCAGGTAGGCGAGCGCCCGGCGCCGGTCCACTGGGCCCCGCGCGTCGCACGGCTGGAGGGGCGGCGGGGTCCGAGGCGCCGCGGCGGCGGGGACCGGGCACGCCGCTCCAGCCTGAGCCGGCTCGCGTCCGGGGCTCAGGGGCCCCCTCGCGGCTGGCGCGGGGACGGGGGTTGTCGCGGGCGGGATGGCGACACGAGGGGACGGCGCGAGGGCGTCCGCGGCTGGCCCGCCGGGGCTCTGGACGGCGACCTCCGGGGCCGAGGGCTCCGCCGGGGACTGGCCGACGGCCGCCATGGCGCGAGCGGGATCTTGGGCCTGGATGGCGGCCTGGCCCGGCTTTTTATAGCCCGGCGCCGATCCGCAGCTGGGCCGCCACGGGCAGCGGCCAGCGGCCGGGCGCACCTGGGCAGCGTGGCGTGGGGGGCGCAGGTGAGCGATGCCCGGGCTCCCGCGGCCAGCATGCTAAGCGGAGCCCCCGCCCGTGGGGCGCGGGTGATCACACAGGCCGCACACCTTGCATTTTACCGCCCAGTGTAGATGTGGGACCCGAAAACGGGCAGAGGCGCATCAGGAGCAGTCCCGTTCCTGCTTGCGTGCCCCGCGGAAACGTGCCTGTGTGTACCAAAAGACCTGTGCTGCTCGGGGCAGGGCTGCCTGCGACATCTCGAGCTGCACATGCTCGGACGTCCTTTAGCAGTGGAGTGAGATAAACAAATTACGGCGTATTTGCACAGTGCAAGACTACATCCGCTGGAAAACAGCGAACCGGCCGTGCCTGGTGGTGCAGGCCTGTAATGTGGCCCTCTGGGAGCTGAACCGGAGGATGGCAAGTTTGAGTTCACCCGAGTGAAACCCTGTCCCAAAATCAAGAACGATAATGGGCTGTGGATGTAGTTCAATGTGAAGCCCCTGGGCTTGGTGGTCCCCAGAACCACAAAATAGTAATAATAATGATGAACCACTGATCTATGCAACATTACAGAGAATTTCACGTTTACCTATGAATGCTATTGTGTGATTTCTTTCTACATAAAATTGTATCAATCTACCTTTGTTTTCTTTTTAAATTTACCTTTAAAGGCACAACTTCTCACTGTGTTATCCAGGCTGCCCAAAACTCCTGAGCTTAAGTGATTCTCCTGCCTCATTCTCCCCAATAGCTGAGACTATAGGTATGTTCCATTGTGCTTGGCCTTATATAACAAATTTTTAAATTCATCATGAACTAATACATCATGCTAGAGTCAAGACAGTGGATGCCCTTTGGGTGGATACGGACTAGAAAAGGACACAAGGGGCTTGTTGGGATCCAGTAATATTCTTTTTCTTTTTCTGGGCACTGATTACACAGGTATGATCACCTGATGGGAACTGACCAAAGTGTACCCTAACGATTTATATATTTTTCCTCTTTCAAGTTATTTTTTATTTAAATTTTTATCACATTAAACTTACATTAAAATATGAGGGCACTATAAGGTGAAGAGAGGGGCAGAATAAATATTTAAAGCAATTGAATGAAAATTCCCCATTTTTGTTGAGACACCTAACCACAGAGCTAGGAGGCTTCAGAACATAAAGAAGGATAAGTGCCAAAAAACGCATCAAGGATTGACAGTAAAAATGAAAGATAAGGAAAAAAGGTCTTGAAGCCAGAGAGAGAGAGAGAGAGAGAGAGAGAGAGAGAGAGAGAGAGAGAGAGAGAAAGAGAGAGAGAGAAAGAGAGAGAGAGAAACTGTCTAGGGGAACTAAAATTACATTGAACTTGCCATTAGAAATCATGCAGGCAAGAATAACGTTTGGTAAAATATTTGAAATGTTGAGAGAGAAAAAACCCACCAACTTAGAGTTCTGTTTCCACTGAAATTATCCTCCAAAAGAGAAAGAAATACTTTGGAAAGGAAACAAGTTGAGGGAGTATCACAATAGACCTGCCTTGCAAAACATGTTAAAAGTTTTTCGGAGAGAACGAAAGCCTACGTAAAGGAAGGAGCATTAAGAAGGAATACACGAAGGTAAAATAAACTTCTGTTTTTCTTATCTTTTTTAAGGTGCAGGAAGGTACTTTATTTAGAAAAGAAAAGAACAAACAGATTTCTCCCAACTGGAAGGGGATCCCAGAAGGGTTACCCCTGCTTTTCTTTCTTTTCTTTTCTTTCTTTCTTTTCGTTTCTTTCTTTCTTTCTTTTTTTGAGACAGGGTCTCGCTCTATAGCCCAGGCTGATCCTGAACTCACTATGGAGCCCAGGCTGGCCTTGGACTCACAGCAATCCTCCTGCCTCAGACTTCTGAGTACTGGAATTACAGCGTGCACCACCTCGCCTTGCAGATGTGGCACTGGGGAATCGAACTCGGATATTTAGTGCTTGACGTAGCACTTGCTAAGCAAGCACTTTAACCACTGATCCATTCATCCAGCTCTGCTCCTGTTTTTCTTATTCTTAACTGCTTTAGTATCAGTTTACTCAAAATAACAGTAACACCGCACTTGCTTGGTTATAGGTTATAGCTAAGTCAAACAATAGGTAGCAGTGATAAAAGGTACAGTAAGAGAAATTTTAGAATACTCTGCTATAACACACTTGCACTGTTTGTGAAGTAGTAAAGTGTTGAAAGTGGACTTACATTATTTGAAAATATCTACTGAAAACTTGAGGACAACCTCTAAAGAAAAGTTACTTAAAAGCACAATTAATATGCTATGAAATCATATAAAATGTCAGTAACAATCGATGGTAACCTGAATCCACAGGATGAAGAGAATTTTAAAAATAAATAAATAAATTGGCCTGGTGATACAAGCCTATAATCCCAGCACTCTGGTAGACTGAAGCAAGAGGATTAAATTCAATCTCAGCCTGGGCAATTTAACAATTTAGCAAGACTCTGTCCCAGAATCAGAGTAAAAATGGACAGGGGATGTGGCTGTCAGTGTGAGGGCCCTGAGCTCAATCTCTAGTACTGCACACATATATACACACACACAAAGTAAGCAAGAAAATTTATGTAGCAAATCTATAAACATAAACTTGTATCTCCTTTCTCTCCTAGTTTCTTTGGAAGATTTAAAAGATTTAAAATGGGTCTCAGTGGTCAGAGGTTTCTCTAGTATGTACAAGAAGCTGCCAAAAAAGACATATATATATATACACACATATACATATATATATATATATATATATATATATATATATATATATATAATTACCTAATGTAACAATGTATTTTTGGATTTGCAACATGTACAGATATATGTATAACAGTAATAGGATTAGGAATGAAGAAGGAATAGAGATGGAAGTATGTTTGTGTATCTCATTGGAATTAAATTAGTGAAAACCTGAGATTCGAGTCAACTAAGATGCACATTGTGAGCTCTAGAGCAACTATTAGAAAACAACTAAAAAATAACTAATCATTTAAGAATTAAATAATAAACTAGAAAATATTAACTTAATGAAAAAGAAAGCAATGAAAGAAGGTACAAAAGAAAAGACATGACATGAGAGAAGACAAAAATCAAATTGAGACTTAAGTCCAAAAGCATTAATCATAATGTGTGAGTGGATTAAGCAGTTATGTTATTCTACTAGGGCCATGCTAAAATCCATAAAATCTATATATTTGAGACTGTAACCCTTAATGTGATGGCTTTAGGGAGGTCATTATGTTTTGATGTGGTCATGTGGGATTAGTGCCCTTCTAGAAAGAAGTTGCTTCCTTCCCTTAGCTTGGCCTATAAAGCCACTATTACCTAATTCTGTATCCAAAACAGAGATCCTTCCAGAAAACAGCAAAAATAAGGGCCCTCTTAGGTTGGTTTAGCATCCCCAAATCAATATATGCACCTGACGAAGAAGAGAAATGCATCATCATCAGGTTGAGGAAAAAGCATTTGGTGAAATCCAATACTTTTTCATGTAAAAACAACAATGAAGACAGCAACAGCAGTGATCACAATACAACAACTCCACAAGTCTACAAACCAGAAGATATATTATGAAATAAAAAAAGCTACCATGATACCTAATGGTAAAAGACTGAACATTTTCCATCTAACATCAGAAACCAGACAAGGATGTCTGTTCTCAACTTTTTTTGTTTAAATTAGTGCAGGAGACAAGTAGGGGGAAAAAAAGCATCTAGATTGGAAAGGAAGAAGTAAAACTGTCTCTATTTGCAGATGAGTTTTTTTAAACTAGCGATTTAGCCTAGAGGCTTCACGTTGAATTACAATCTGAGTGCCCTTTTTTTTTTTTTTTTTTTTTTTTTTTGATTTTGAGACAGGATTTCACTAAGACACTAGGCTGCCCAGGCTGGGCTTGACTTTGTGATCCTCATGCCTCAGCTTCCTGGAGTGTTGGTATTACTGGCCTGCGCCACTGGACCCAGCTGAAAAGGAAAGGTCCGGTACATAGAAAATCTAAAGGAATCTACTTAAAAACTAATAGAAGAACTATAAAACATTGATAAAAATAAATAATTTTTCTCCATAAACAAATGGAAAGACATTCTGTGTTTATTGGCTAAAAGGCTTGAATTGCTAAAATGATAAGACTCTCTGAATTAATCTATGGATTCAACATAATCTATTAAAATTTTAGCTATTTGCAAAAACTGATAAGCATGTTCCCAAGATCCCTAAGGAGATGCAAGAGATTTCAGAATGACCCAAACAATCTTGAGCAAGAAGAACAAAGTTGGAGGCCTCACACTACCTGATTTCAAAGTTTCACTAACATCTGTTGTAGTCGAGGCCCTGTGGTACCAACAGTAGGCTACGAGTAAGACCAGTGGACTGGAACTGAGAGCCTAGAAAAGAATGCTCATATTTATGATAGAATGATTTCCTTTCCCTCCCCAGTTTTTTTCTTAGCATGTACTTGTGATATGCAATGGTTGCATTTGGCTTGAGGTACTGCTACACATACACATGACGTCTTCGCTTTCGTTCCTTTCCCCCTTCTCACTCTTTCACCACCCTCACATCTTCTCTCCCTCTTCGTGCATCTGTCTCCCTGTTTCTTACCTTCTCCCTTATTTGGCTCTGTTACTTAATTACACTTTGGATCTCTTGTGTTAGAGAAACCACACAATATTGATACTTCTGTGTCCCATTCACTTTACTAAGCATAATGGTCTCCAGGTGTTTCCATCATTTGGTTTTCAACAGAAGTGCCAATTCAATGGGACAAAGAATAGTTTGTTCAGCAAATGGGGCAGAAGTAACTGGATCTTCACACACAGAAGAATGAAGTTGGATCCCTATGTCACACCATGCACAAAGATACGAGGAGGACAGCAGTAGAGAGCTGCATCACACACACAGGCCCCGGCCTTGATGTCTGCCCTGCAAGAACAAAACCTAAACCAAGCTTGAAACAGATCATAAAAATGTAAAACTCTTAGAAGAGCAAATCTCCGTGACCTTGAGTTAGAAAATGTTTTCTGTGCCAAAAGCACAAAAATAAAAGAAAAAAAACCTGATTAAAATGAAAAACTTCTGTGCTTCAAAAAGCCACCACAGAATGGGGAGAATTGTTTGTATATCATACATTGGAAAAGATCTGCATTCAGAATATGTAAAGAACTCTTACAATTTCATAATGAAGAGATAAAGAAAATCTTTATGGACAGTTTTGATTGGCTTGAGAAATGCCTAGGAGATTAGAGAAGCACACTCTGAGGTATATTCGGGTGGGTCATGAGGGAGTGACTATGGGGACTATATCTGGTTCCTTGTCTTTTCCTCTCTGACTTTCTTCTGCTTCTTCTGCTTCCTGGCTGCCACACGGTAAGTAGCCTTCCTCTGCCGGACCTCCAACATGAAGTTTCTGACTTGCACCCAACTGGCCGTGTACTGAAACCTCTAAACCTATAAGCCAAAACAAAACCTTTTCCTCTTTTTTGGGGGGGCGGGGAGGGAGGAATGGGGAGCAAACACTCTACCACTGAGCTACATCCCTATTCCCCCCTTTCCCCTTAGGCTGTATATGTCAAGTATTTTGTCCCAGCAATGAAAAACTAACTGATACATTGGATAAAGGATTTGAATAGGTAGTTCTCCAAAGAAGTTACTTTAACGGTCAACAAGCTCATGAAAAGATACTGAACATTGTTGGTTATCAGGGAAATGAAAACACAAAATACTATTCTATACAAAAGCAAGTGTTGCTAAAGATACAGAGAAATTGTCAATTTTATGCATTGTTGGTGAGAGTTTAAAATGGTGCAGCCACTGTGAAAAACAACTTGCCAGTTCCTCAAGATGTTTAACATTAGAGTTACCGAGACAGAAAATCCTATCTCAAAGTATGTACAAAGGGGGAAAAAAAGCATACATTTATACGAAAACTTGTAGAAGCCTCTGCCAAGAAGTAAAAATGACCCAAATGCCCATCAACAATAAATAAGTTTAAAAAAATACAGTGTAGCCATAAAATAAAATTTATTGTTGTAAAAAAGTAATGAAGTACTGAAACATGCTACAATGGAGATGAAACTTGAAGACATTATTGTAAGGGGAAGAAGCCATTCACAAAAAAACAGATATTATATATTGTATAATTTATATTTTTGTTTGTTTGAGACAGGGTCTCGTTCTGTAGTCCATGCTGGTTTTGAACTCACTATGTAGCCCAGATTGGCCTTAAACACACAGCACTCGTCTTGCCTCAGCCTTTTGAGTGCTAGGATTACAGGCCTGCACCACCACACCCGGCTTGTGTGTTGCTAGGGAATCAAACCCAGAACCTTGTGCTTGTTAGGCAAGTGCTTTAATTGTTGAGATACCCCCGTATTGTATAATGCCATTTATATGAAACTTCCAGAATATGCAAATCTATAGCTTATAGAAAGCAGGTTGGTTTTTGGCTGGGGTGATGGTGCCAGGATCAGGGAGAGAATAACTGCTATGAAGTGATGACAATGTGCAAAGTTGGTTGTGGTTTATGATTGCACAACTACACCTGAATAGTAAAAGCCATTGTTTAACTTGGTGAATTATATGGCATGGTATGTGGATTATGTCTCAACAAAGTTTGCATGTTTTTACAGGAAATATGGAATACCAGATGATGTTAACTACTATAAAGACATAAAGTAGGGAGGGGATATAGAAAGAGTTGGGACTAAGGGCAGAATTTTATTTTATTATTTTATTTTGTTTTGAAGTGCTGAGGATCAAACCAGGGCTTTGTACATGCTAAGCAAGCACTCACTCCTGAGTCATATCCCCACCCATGAAGGTTGAAATTTAAATAGAAAGCTCATATTAGGGCTCACTGAGAAGGTGTTGTGTGACTTTCTGAAGGCGGTGAGGAGGCGAGTTAGATATCTATGGGAAGAGCTTTCTGGGATGCATCATGCCTTGACTTTTTTATTTGTAAAATAAGGATAATATTATCAATTTCCAGAGTTATATAGCTTACATGACTAAAGGAAAAAGCAACTAAACACAAGTAAAAGGCTTTTTAGTTCTTTTCATTAGTTTATTCTATAAACACACAGCCTTTGCCTACTCAATGGAAACATCTCTGGAACATGGGCAGAAGCAGGCAGCCAGGCGGGGCTGGTGCAGAGGAGGCAGAAGGAAGGGCTTCGGAGGTGGAGGGTGTGGGTTTTCTTTTTGAGAGGAGAAATCAATGGAAGGTTTTGAGCAGAAAGAATATATGATTCATGTTTCCACCATCTGTCGGGCTCCTGTGATGCAAATACAATTGCCCCTGCATATTTGCAGTGGATTGGTTCTAGGCTGTCTCAACACCAAAATCTGTGGATGCTAGTCATTTATATAAAATGGCATGATAGTTGCATATAATTTATTCATTCTCCTGTACACTTTAGCCATCTTAAGACACCTAATATGATATAAATGCTGTGTAAGTAATTGTTATTCTGTATTGTTTATGGAATAATGACGAGAAAATGTTTGTGTATGTTCAATGTAGATGTAGCATTTTTCCTGAATATTTTTGATCTGCTGCTAACTGAATCAATCCATGGATGCATAGATACGGAGGGCTGTTAATCGAAAGAGGACAGTGATGCAATCAAGGAAACCAGTTCTGCGTGATTGTAGTAATGCAGGTGACAGTAGGGGTAAGTGGTCAAATTCTGGTTCAACTTCGAAGACAGTTTCAGCAGACTATTGAAGGAGTGGGTATATTAGTGTGAGCAAGAGACTGCAGTTTAATCTGAGCAATTGTCAGATCCAGCTTCTGTTTGTTGAGATTTCGGAAATCGCAGAGGCACTCTCATTTTTTGGGACAGAGGTAGGGTAGAGAAGAGGAGGCAAGTGGAGGGGGAATCAGGATTTAAATTGTAGACGTGTGTGTGCGCACTCTCAGTACTGGGGATTGAGCCTAGGGCCTTCATACTGAGTTACATCCCCACCCCTTTTTTTTTTTTAATTTTGCGATAGAATATCACTAAGTTGCCCAGGTTGGGCCCTAACTTGGAGATCCTCCTGCTTCTGCCTTCCAGAGTGCTGGAATTACAGGCCAGCGACACCCAACCTGACGTGCTAAACTCAAAACATCTGTTACATGACAAAGCATGCTGATGCCCAGGCAAGAGGTTCAGATTGGAAGGAGAGTGGACAACCATTTACTGAAATCCTACTCCGTGACAGATTCTATTCTTGGCTCTGGAAATACACCTGAGAATACAGACAAGCTTGCTACGGAGCTCACCTCCTACTAAAGGTAAAACAGAGCAATCTTTAGCTCTTTAGGTGGAACACAGTGTACAACTGTTACTGCTGTTTTTAATACTCAAGCTATTGCCATCACCAGAAGATATGCCTTGTAATCTTGGAGCGCCTCTGCCCCGCTGCTCGAGTCTGCCAGGTAACCCCGCCTTTGTGTGAATCAGGTAGTCCAGGGAAATGGCAGAACTGCGCAGGCGCAGCCTCAGTCTGGCGTCCTAGGAGATGGCATCAAAAAGCTTCTGCGCAGGCGTAATTCAAGAGACCGAAGGGGCCGGAGACCCGGAGTTGGGCGGGGCGAGCTGCAAGTGCGCCTGCGTACTGAACGCTCACACGGAGGAGCCGCAGTCTCGAGGGCGCCGAGGAGGTGTTCCAGTAGTCTCTGACCAGCCTCTCCCGCGAACCCCGGGTTGTTGGGCTGCACCCCGGGCGGGGACGTCCGCCGGGCACGGGAGGGGGCCACGATGCCGGTGAGCAGAGCCGCCTACCCTCAGGGGTTCCTCCTCATCCCAGCGGCCTGGCTCGGGGGCGCGGCCGTTGCCATAGAAGCGCGGAGCGGGCGGGCGGCCCGGGTGGGGCGGGGCGGGGCCGGGCCGGCGGGTCCTGGCCGGTGGGGAGTTGGCGGGGCAGGGTCCAGCCTGCTGTGGGAGGCGTCCCGGAGCGGGCCTTGTCGCCGTCCTCCCTGCCGCATCCCACGGGGCCTGCACCATTCGATAAGAAGGAGCTATGGTGGAGGATGCGCTGTTGGCTCGCAGCCCTGCTCGCCGGGCAGGGCGGCTTCGGGGGGCCGCGGACGGTCCTTTGGATGTGTTACTCCTTTGGGACCTCGGGGCCAGGACCCAGCAGGCGGCGAAGCGAAGTCTGCCTGCTGCTGTGCCCGGCCCCTGACTCGGGCTCTCCGGGGCTCGAGCTGTCATTGCTCTCGCGGCGCTGTCGCTTACGGTGCAGAATGGAAGCCGTAGGTGTCTTTGTGTGTGTGCCTGGCGTGGTGGTGGTACTTTGTAGGCTGGGATCTCACAGATTGCTTTCGAGCGTTTAATTAGGGGGCGCTCTTACGTCCAATAAGGGGTGGTGGAGAAAACTTGAGCCACGGAGGATCATTTATTGGTTGTGGGGGTCTCAGACAATTGTTTACTCTTCGTGGGACTTTAGTCTCACATATTTAAACTCTCCTCTTGGGGTTGTCAGGGTGAAATAAGAAGGCACAGGAGACTTGGCAGTCCTTGACTTTCAGCATTAACTGCTCTGTATCTGTGCTTGTTCCTTCAAATTGTTCATTCAATACGTGTTAGGCACCATCTGCATGCTAGGCCCTAGCAACAAAATAGCAAAAATAGCCAGGTTTTGAACTTGCCTTCTTGGGCAGAGGTACAGAGAGTAAGATATAGAGCCTTAAGAAGAAAGTGACGTACAGGAGAAAGACATAGATTCACCTGAATTGGGAAATGCAACTCTGTAGGAATGCCGGACAACAAATACAAGATCTTGTTTATTTATATGTGTATTTATTATGGTACTGGGGTTGAGCCCAGGGCCTTCACACTGAACTATATCCTCAGCCCATTTCTATTTTATATTTTGAAATGGGGTCTTGCTGAGTTGCCCAGGCTGGTCTGGGGCTTGTGGCCTTCCTGCCTCAGCTTCCAGCTTCCCAGAGTGCTGGGGTTACAGGCTTGGGCCACTGGACCTGGCCAGCATTTCTTTTTAAAGAAAATGTTATTCTTGTGAAATTTTAGCAACTACTTAAAAAATTTAAAAAAACTTGTGAGCCAAACAAAAAAAAAAGTATGGGTTGAACTTGTTTTTTGGCTAGTTGTTTGCATCTTTGACAGACATTCGTCAAACAAGGGACAAAAATACATAATGGAAGTGTCCTTGGAGAAGAGAATGGAGTGCTCTCAGAGCCTGTAAAAGCATTTGACCCCGTCAGGGACGGGTTCCCAGATGAAATGGCTGTTGAGCTGAGATCTGAAGGATAAGTAGATGTTGTCTAAGTAAAGAGAGATGCGACAAAAATCTAAGCAGAAGGAAAGTACATGGTGACTAAAAAAGACCATGAGACCCAGGGTTGCTGGGCTGAGAGAGCAAGTTGAGGGAGTATCTCATGAAATATTCTTGGAGAAGTAGACATGGATGGGAGCCAAATATTATAGACTATCTTAAAGTTTTTGATTTTTACCCTAGGCTTGTGGACAGCTACTGAATTTTAAGTAGGGGAGTGACACAGTTAGATTCGCACTGAAACTGAACGTCTGGCAAAAGACAGACTGTAGGTCACTCTAATTAGATGCGAGAGTACAGTTAGGAGGCCGTAATCTGGGGCCCAGGGGTTGGTGACCTAGACTAATGTGATGAAAACAGAGATGGAGAGAAGTGTGTATTGTATTGATAGTGCATGTTACGTGTCAATGACAATGTCAGAGTCAGTGTCATAGCTTATATTTGTTTCTCTTTAATGCTTAGAAGAGTATATGAAATAATATGAACTTAATAGATATTGGCTTAATTAAACTATTGAACTATTGAAACAGATTCTTATGAAAAATTTCAAAAATTGAAACTTTATATATACAAACGTTCATAAAATTATGTCTGATTGAAGACATTGTTCTCTATCTGCCATTATACTGTCTTTTCTTATTGTAGAGAAGATAAGCCAAATATGAATATATTACATGATAATAATATTTTACCAATGCACTATGGAAAGTAAAACTCGGCATCTGGGAGACAAAGAACCTCCTATACTGAATTGTTAACCATGTTCACCTGTGTTTTCCTACAGGCAAGAAATTCAAGGACTCAAAGGATGTTAGGAACTTTGTTGCAGGTAGACAGTCTGTAATGTACAGACCACTGTCTGCTTGCACAACATTCACTACTACAAACATGGATTAGATTTTCCCAATTTTTGTATAGCAAAAGAAACTTTTTATATCTCTAAATTAGCTCTTTCTGTATATGTTTAAGATCTTTAATTGCATCTGACAAAGATTTCTGAAGTCCTCTAACATATGGAGGGTGCCAAGATGGCAAAGACACATTTCCAAATATGAATTAACTATATTGAGTGCTGACGTGTTTTTTTTATTATTTGTAAACTGTTATCTCCACCAGATCAATAAATCAGAGAAGCCAGAAAGCTGCGATAATGTGAAGGTTGTTGTTAGGTGCCGACCCCTCAATGAGAGAGAGAAGTCAATGTGCTACAGACAGGCTGTCAGTGTGGATGAGATGAGGGGAACCATCACTGTACACAAGACAGATTCTTCTAATGAACCTCCGAAGACGTTTACTTTTGATACTGTTTTTGGCCCAGAGAGTAAACAACTTGATGTTTACAACTTAACTGCAAGACCTATTATTGATTCTGTCCTTGAAGGCTACAATGGTAAGTAAATACGTAATTTCCTTTTCTTTAAAAAAAAAATCTTTATGGAAACCTAATTAATGCCCTGTAAGCTTACCTTATGTAACTTTTTAAAAAAAATTAAGACAGGGTCTCACTGTAGTCCATGCTGGTCCTAAACTCACTGTGTACTTCAGGCTGACCTGGAACTCACAGCAATTCTCATGCCTCAGGCTCCTGAGTGCTGGGATTATGGGCAAGTGCCACCATGTTCACTGTATATGGTGCTAGGAAAATCAAACCCAGGTTGTTGTGCTTCCTAGGCAGGTGCTCTAATCACTGAGCTACATCCCCAGACCTTGTGTGACTGTTGGATGAATTGTGTGAAACAACGCAGTTCAGTTTTCGAGCACTTGCATTATTCCCAAAAGTTTTTTTAGGCTTATGTGCAGTCTCACCCCTAGGCAACCATTGATTTCCTTTGTCGTCATAATTTTATCTTTTCTTAAAATTTTATATAAATAACATCATATAACCTGTCTCTTTTTATCTTTTTCTTTCACTTGATGTAGTGTTTTTGAAGTTCTCTCATCTTTTACACACATCAGTAGTTTTGTCTGTTTGTTACAGAATTGCATTCTTTTGAATCAGTGTAACACATTTTGTTTAACCATTCACCAGGTGATGGAAATCTGGATTGCTTCCAGATTTTTGAAGATGGTTTACAAATTTTTGAAGTTTTTCTTGAAATTATGTTGTCACATGGTAAATGTAACTTTGTCTTTTGAGGACATTGCCAAAATGTTTTCTAAAGTGATGACAGTGCTACCTTTCTCCTTACCAGAATGGTATGAGGTTCCTAATTTCTTTACCTTCCGACACTTGGATCCTTACTCTTTTTAATTATTGCTACTCGAGAGGCTCTTTAATGATGAAATTTCATCATGTTTTAACTTGAATTTCTATAATGACTAATAATGCTAAGCATCTACTCATGTATTTATTAACCATTTGTATATCTTCTTTGGTGAAATATGTCTTATTTTTCCACCTGTTTAATTACTCTTGTCAATGTTTTGTAATTTCTAATGTTAAGGTCTTGTACTTGTTTTCATAAATTTATCCCTACATATTTTTGATGCTATCTTGAATAGAATTAATTTCATAATTTCATTTTTGGAGTATAGAAATGTAGTTTTTTAGTAATGTGATATAAATTCACTCTTCAAACCATTTTGCCTTGTACAGTTCATAGGTTGTATAACTGTCACCATTATCTGTTTCCAAAACATTTTTATCACTCTAGAATAGTCCAGTACCCATTAATACTCAACATTCTCCCCACAAAGCAACATTCACTTACTATTCTTTTTGGCTATGAGTTTTTCTATTCTGGTTATTTCATATTAATTGAATTCTGTAGTATGTAGTCTTTTGTATCTGGTTTCACTTAGTAGGTTTTTAAGATTCATCCATGTTATAGACTGTATCAGTTCTTACATAAATGTTATTTATTTTATCTGATCACCAGTTGGTGAATTAAGGGGTTGTTTCTACTTTTTAGCTATTATGAATAATACTGTTTTGATTATTCTTGCCCAGGTTTTGATGTGAATGAACTTGTTTTGATAGGAGCTTATTGCTTTCTTTCTTTTTTCTTTTTCTTTTTTTCTTGTTCTTTTAGTACTGGGTAGAACTCATGGTACTGAGCTGTGTACCCAGCCCCTTAAAAAAAATTTTTTTTTGAGACAGGGTCTTTCTAATTGTTGAGTTTTTAATTCTCTTAAATGGAATTGCTGAGTCATATGGTAGCTTTGTTAAACTTATAGAGGAGCTACCAAATTGTTTTTCACAGTGGCTGTACCATTTTACGTTCTTTCCAGTGAGGTTTCTAATTTTGATACATCCTTGCCAAAACTTTTATCTTTTGTTTGAGACAGGGTTTTGCTGTGTAGTCCAGGCTGACCTTGAATTTACAGCAGTAGTCCTGCCTCAGCCTCCTAAGTGCTAGGATTATAGGCATGCCTCAACATGCCCAGTTTGGGGCTGGAGATATGGCTCAGCGGTTAAAGCACTTGAGCGAGTGCTAAGCCAAGCACTAAGTGCCCGAGTTCGATTCCGCAGCACCACATAAGCTGGGCATGGTGGCGCGTGCCTATGATCCCAGCACTCTGGAGGCTGAGACAGGAGGATTGCCTTGAGTCCAAGGCCAGCCTGGGCTCTGAAGTGAATTCAGGACCAGCGTGGACCACAGAGCGAGACCCTGTCTCAAAAAGAAAAAGAAAAACATGCCCAGTTTGTGTGGTGCTAGAAAATCAAACCCAGGACCTTCCACTTTTTGTTAGGTGAGCTCGTTAATTGCTGAGCTATGCCTACCCCTGTTGCTGTCTTCTTGATGCAGCCATTCTAGTGGACATTAAGAGTTAGTATGAGTTTTAATATATTGATCTTGGGTCCTACAACGTTGCTTAATTTTTCTTGTGTGTGTTTTGCTTTTTGTAAAAAAAAAAAATCAGTTCTCTAGGATTTTCTATGTCAGATTATGCTGTCCACAAATACAGTTCTTAATTCTGTTTAATCTTTATGCCCTTTAATTTTTTCTTGCCTGATTATATACATCAAATACTGCATAGAAGCAATGAGAGTGGGTGGGTATTTTTGTCTTGTTCCTGATATTAGGGAAAATGAATCCACTTTTTAATGTAAGTGATATTATTGATAGATTTTTTAGAAGACCTTTTTATAAGATTGAGAAGTTTCCTTTAGTTCTTAGTTTACTGAAGTTTTTTTTTTCTTTTTTAAATTTGAGTCAGGGTCTCGCTCTATAGCCCAGGCTGCCTGAACTAACTATAGAGCCCAGGCTGGCCTTGGGTTCACAGCAGTCCTCCTGTCTCAGCCTTCTGAGTGCTGGGATTACAGGTGTGCACCACCCTGTCTGGTTTATGTGGTGCTGGGGAATCAAACTTAGGAACTTAGTGCGTGCCTCAGTGGCTTGCTTTCACACTAAGCCATTCCTCCAACCTGAAATTTTTTTTTTCTAGGAATGTATATTGGATTTTTCCAAATGCATTTTTTGCAACTATTAAAATCATCTTTGTATCTTTATTTTCTTTGTAACTTTTTTAACATAATTAGATTGATTTTTTAAAAATGTGAAATCACTTAGCTACTACTTAGTCATAAAGAATTATCTGTTTCAAATATTATTAGATTTTATTTGCCTTTGTTATTGATACTAAGGGTTGAACCCAGGGCCTTTGGACTGATCTGCACCACCCACATTTATTTTTTATTTTACTTTTTATTTATTTTTTATTTTGAGTCAAAATTTCACTAAGTCACTAAGTTGCCCAAGCCGGTCTCAAATTTGTAATCACTCCTGCCTCAGCCTCCCAGAGTACTGGGATAATAGGTATGTGCCACCATACCTGTTTTCAAAAATTTTGTTTAATTTTTTTGCATCTGTGTTACTAGATAATAGTTTTCTTATAATGCCTTTATTCACTTTTGCTGTCAGGGTAATCTTAATTTATTTATTTGTTTTTTTTTTTTTTTTGAAACAGAATCTCACTTTGTAGTCAGGCTGATTCTGAGCTTACTGTGTAACCCAGAGTGGTCTTGAACACATGGCAATCCTCCTGCCTCAGCCTCCTGAGTACTGGGATTACAGGCATGTGTCACCATACCTGGTTTATGCGGTTCTAGGGAATTGAACTTGGGCCTTGCACTTGTTAGGCAAGCATTTTTAACTGCTGAGTTACACCCCAGTCAGAAAAATGTTAATTTTATAGAACAAATTGGGAGTATTCCTTTCTTTTCAATTTCCAAGAAGAATTAACTTAGAATTAAGTTACTTCTTCATTAAATATTGATAAAATTCATCAGTAAAACCTATTTGGGCTCAGAGTTTTCCTTTGAGGTTTATAAGTTTAGATTTAGTCTCTTTAAAAGATCTAGGGCTATTCAGGTTATTGTTTTTCTTGAGTGAGTTTTGGTAGTTAGTATTTAATGGAATTTGTGTGTTATATTGATACTCTAGTCAATATGTGAAAAAAAGATACAAATTACCAATTTGTATTATTAGTGAGAAACATAACACCACTAAATTCTAAGATACTTGGAGAATAACAAAAAAAGATTGTAAACCAATGATCCCCTCCACTTTTGATACCGGAGATCTGTTTAGTTGAAGACCATTACGTCAAAAACCAGGGTTGTGGGGATACTTGTTACACAGTAGGGTGTTGGAGGATGGTTTTTAAATGGTGAGCAGCAGCAGGAGGAGGGAAGCAGGGAGCATAGCTCCGCCTCCTGCCAAGTCAGTGGCAGCATTGGAACTTAGCAGGTACTTGCTGACAGCTTTGTTTATTTCTAGCCTGTTTCTAGCCTTTGTTTATTTCTGGTCTGTCCCATTGGCCCTGGCCTTCTGAGGACACAGACCGACATGGACCAGTACCAGTTTGTGAACCAGAATTTGGGGAACCCTGGCATAAACAACATTTTGCCGGTAAATGATGACTTCTGTGTCCTTAAAGTAGATGCTGAGGGCGTTTCTTTGAGACGTTTCTTTCTAGTACAGGAGTGTAATGATATAATAAATTATTCCCCAAGTACTGTTTTAATAGCAACCCATAGATTTTGAAGTACTATGTTTTCATCTTCATGCAGTTCAAAATATTTTCTACTTTACCCTACTTCTTTTGTGATTCCTGATTGAGAAATGTATGCATAATTTCTAGATCTTTTGTGATTTTCCAGATAATTTTCTGTTAGTGATTCTAGTTTAATTTCATTTCAGTCATAAAATATACTTTGTATGACTTGAATCTTTTAAATTCATTAGGACTTGTTTTTTAATAGCAGAACATTGCTAAAGGATGTGTTTTTGTGCATATTTGGAAAACATTACGCTATTGTTGGACAGTGTGTTCTGTAAATGTTAGACCAGTTTGCTTCGTAATGTTTAAATGTTCCATGTACATACTTATATCCAGTCTCCTTGATGTATCGATTATTGAGAGGGAGTAATGAATTTTCTGTCTGTGTTTTTGGAATTACCTATGTCTTTGGATTCAGTTTTTGTTTCATGTATTTTGAATATCTGAATTAGCATAATTGCTTAGGATTTTTAATGCTATCGTAATGAATATATCTCTTTTTTATTATGAAAATACCCACTTTATTTGGTAATATTCTTTGTTCAGAAATCTTTTTCTCATATTGATACAGAGAGTCTAGCTTTTTTCTAATTAGTGTTAACATTTTTTCCTATTCTTTTCACCTTTTCGTGTTTTTATACCGAAAATGCATTTCTAATATGTAACTGCACCAAAATCCTCTACCACCCCATATTCAGAACTCATCATATAGTTGTATTTTCACAAACCAAACCAAAACTAGGGTGGTGATATGCCCCCTGTGATCCTGTTTACTTGGGAGTCAGAGGCAGCTGAATAACAAATTTTAGGCTAGTCTGGGCAACTAAAAGGATTTTGTCTCAAAATAAAAAATAAAAAAAAGATGGAGGTGTACCTCAGTGCTCGAGTACCCCTGTGCTTGAGCTCCAGTATCTGAAAAACAGCAAAGAGGAAAGGTGCATAGGACACAGTTCCAAGAAGACCAGTTGCAGGCTTTCAGAGTCTTTCACTTTGATCACCCAGGATATACAGTGTGCTTAATTCTTCTAGTGTCAAGAGGGAAAACAGGTATGAAATGTTATTTATCAGGTAAGCTCTCTAGATACTCAGTGCTCAAAGTTTCTATTGGCTGTCAGTGGTTATGTTGGTACCCTCAGCTCAGCACATAAAAATATCCCAGAGTAATAGCAGGAGAACAGAGGTTTACCATAAATTACGTTGTTTCCTACAAACATTTTAGACACAGTGAGCCAATCTTTTAGTTAAGGATTTTGATGAAAACCTTCCCTAAATTCCAATTCTTAGGTCCCAGCCAAGGGCTGTGTTGCAAGCCAGGCTTTCAAAGAATAGCTGTCCAGCCTGTTGTATTAGTGCACACCTGTAATCCCAACATGCTGGGAAGGCTGACTCAGGAGGATGTCAAATTCAAGCCCAGGCTGAGCGCCAGCCTCAAAATAAAAAATTTTAAAAAGGTCCAGATACAGTTCAGTAAGAACACCACCCCCCAACTCCCTCACACCCCCCCCACCCCAGAAAAAAAAAAACTAAATTGATAGATTTATTTCTTTTCTGCCTGGATATAGGCATGTAGGTGTTCTTCCTTTTAAAATCCAGTCTTGTTATCTGTTCTTTGGCATTCATTCATTTATTTATTGCTGTGGTAAAGATTGAACCCAAGGCCTTACAGTGCTAAATAAGTGCTCTACCACTGAGCTACACCTCCAGCCCTATATTTGCCTTTTAATTGAGGTATTGAGATATGTACATTTCATGTGATTTTTTTTTTTTTGAGACAGGGTCTCACTCTGTAGTCCAAGCTGGTTCTGAACTCACTATGTAGCCCAGACTGGCCTTGAACTCAGGACAATCTGCCTGCCTCAGCCTCCCAAGTGCCACCATACTCATCTTATGTGGTACTAGGGAATTTAACTCGGGTACTTAGTGCTTACTAAGCAAGTGCTTTAAGTACTGAGCCATTCCTCCAGCCCCTTCATGTGATTCTTAGGTGTGCAGGTTGAAATTATCTTCTTGCTGGCTGTTTTCTCTTTATCCTATGGGTCCTTTGATCTACTTTTTTTTTATGACCTCTTTTGGATTAATCAAGTGTTTTTATTATTTTGCTTTGTCTTTGTTGGCTTTTGTTTCATTTTAATGATTGCTTTAAGTTTTGTGGAATGTATTTTAATACATCTTGGTATAATTTAAAGTGATACCAGGTATGAAAATTTCATAGTGCATTTCATTTCTCATCTCTCAAGCTTTATACTATTGTTGTTGTTTTGCTTCTACATGTTATAAACCCTGTGACATGTTGTTTTTGCTTAAACCATTAGTTATCCCTTAAATCATAAGAAAAAACTACATATTACCATTTTTTGATACTCTTCATTTCTTCATGTAGATTCATATTTCTAATACTTTCCTTATAAATGTAAACTTTTTAAAGCATTTTTATATTTATCACGTCTGCTGCTATTGAATTATTTCATCTCTGTAGTCTGAAGAAAACATTTATTGCATCTTTATATTTAAAGGATATTTTTACTGGGTATAGGATTTTAGGTTGTTGATTTCTTCTTTCAGTACTTGAAAGAATTGTGCTACTGGATTTTCTCATCTGTGTTGTTTCTGACCAGGTTAGTATCTTGTTTGTTTGATTTTGTTTTTTTAGTGAGAGAATGTCTTGCTTAGTCTCTAATAGGCTGGTCTCAAACTTGTGATCCTGCTGCCTCAGCCCTACTAGAGTTCTGGAATTATAGGCCTGTATTGTCATGCCTAGCTACATCCTTAATTTTAAAAAAAAATCTTGTTTTGTTTTCATTGTTTTAAGATTTTCTTTTTTATCATTGGTTTTGTGCAACTTAATTATAATTTTTTGTGTTTTGTGTTTATTGATTACTAATCGTCTTGGATTTGTAGTTTTTATCAAATCTGGAAGTATTTTAAGTCATTATTTCGTAAAATATTCTTCTTCTCCTTACCCTCTACTTTTGTAGGAACTCCAAAGATATATAAAAGAGTTTTTCTTTTTTTAAAAAAATTTTCTCTCTGGATGGCTTCTATTGGTATGGTCTGTAGTTTACCAGTTATTTTTTTCTGCAACATCTGATCTGTTGTTAACATTCTCCATTGTATCTTTCATTTCCCACATTGCAGTATTCATCTCTAGAAGCTTTATTTAGGTATTAGTGATTTTCATTCATATTTCTACTTAACTTTTTTTAAACATGGAGTATAATTTTTCTAACTTTCATTGTACTTACATGCTTATTTTGACATCTGTGTCAGTTCTGAGTTTTAATTGGTCTCTTCACTATGAATCATATCTTTTTAAAAATTATATGTTAGTATATTCCAGAGCCCTTATAATCCAAAGTTAATTGTTACTCATTAGTGAGGTGAGACTCTTCTACATTATTTCTAATGTCCTATAAATCGTGGGGTTTTCTGTCCGGCTTGGTGGGAACAGATACTATTCCTGATCAGTATCATTGCCAAGCACTGTTCTTCCAGTCTCCAGATTTCCCCTGTCCCCTGTATTTCATTTCCTTGCATTCATACTCAGCTGAATACTGGAGGAGGGTCCTTTGCTGCGGGGAGCTGTCAGGTAGTGTGCAGCTTTGGAGCTCTCAGCCCCATTTTCTTAACTAAGGAGGAGAGTCTGCTTTCTCTACCTGGTTTCCTCAAACTGCTCTAATGGCTTAGATTTTTCTCTTAAGGCAGTTAGGTGGGCAAACGTAGGACCTACCTCACCTAGCTCCCATGTTTTAGAAATCACATCCCTTTACTGACTAATGTTTTTTGAAAACTGTTCTTCCGTGTGTTTTGTCATCTTTTTGTTTCAGCCAGGAAGAGGTTTTTAGTCCTTGTTAGTCCACCTTGGCTGGAGGATGTGGTGTCACTAGTTTAACTTTGAGTTAACAAAACTGTGTATTTTAAAAAATAAATGCTATACAGAGTAGTAATTGAATACAAAGCATTTGGAGATATTTTCTAGTGTCATGTTGACTAAAAATTGTCAGTAAGAACAAAAAAAAACCATGAAAAGGGACAAAAATTGATAATGCTGTAATATATAATATAGTATATTCTTCATTATTGAAGTATGGTATAGTTGTAACTCTCTGGATTCTCAATGTCAAATACATAATTTTTCTTCTATTTAAAAATAATTTTAACAGAGTACAGTGGTATATAGTCCAGGCTATTTAGGAGCCTGGGACAGGAGGACTACTTGAGCCCAGGAGTTTGAGACCAGCTTGGGTGACGTAATAAGACCTTGTCTCTCCACAAAAAAAGAAAAGAAAGTTAAAATTTAAGAAATAAAAGTGAAAATACTTTTAAAAATTAATACACTTTAAGAGTAATTTTAAGTTCATAACAAAATTCAAAGTAGAATGTGCAGCAAGTTGAATGAATGAATTTAGGTACTTAGTATTAATTGTTTCTCTTAATTATCTGTAATAATTGTATTATTGTATAATTGTGTTATTTTTGTTAATGTTACCTATTTCTTATACCTGTTATTTTAAAATAAGTTTTTAAATGATCTTATTTTAGGATCGAAAAACAGCTGCCATTTCCAGGTATTCTTTACCCAGCTCAGTGTTGATAACTTGAAGTAAACTGTTTCATTGATTTTTATTATTAACATAGAGTAGTTATTCTTATTCCGATGATGTTGCCACTGAGGAAATAATTTCTGGACAGATGAATTGTCCAAGGTTAAGTGGCCATAAAGTGGCAGGTAAGGATTTGGACTGAAGTCTTTTACTTGTACAGCATGTATTCTTTTGCTGTATTTCTGCTACCTTCTCTGTCCTAATTTCCATAATAAATAGTTAATATATACATTATAAGAAATTTCTTGTAATTAGCTATAATGTAAGATTTTGCATTTAGAGCTTGGGATACTTTTTATTAATGATTGGGAAATTTCATTGACTAATACTTTAAGTGTCACAGAGTGTATATCATACATGTTGATGATAAAGGTGAATTTTGCATTTAATTAAATTTTGAATCCAGCTAGATTACATTGTCAAAGAAATTAATTGAAAAGCTCTTTTTCTTAACATGACACTCTAAAAAATGATCAATTCTTGACATCATTTTCAGGGACTATTTTTGCATATGGACAAACTGGAACAGGCAAAACTTTTACCATGGAAGGTGTTCGGGCTGTTCCTGAACTTAGAGGAATTATTCCTAATTCATTCGCTCACATATTTGGTCATATTGCAAAAGCCGAAGGTGATACAAGGTAAAAGATTCCTTTTTTTTTTTCAAGTATTGAGAAGTACAAATGTAGGAAAGAATAGACATAAAAATTTTATAAACATTTTAAAACTTACTTTCCTGTCAAAAATATTTTGCTTATAGATTTCTGGTTCGAGTGTCCTATTTGGAAATATATAATGAAGAAGTTCGTGATCTTTTGGGAAAGGATCAGACCCAGAGGTTAGAGGTAAGCATGGTTGAGGTGGAGTACTTCCCAATGCTACAAAACATTTACCACATTAAGGTCCTTTTTGTGCAAAAGTACTTTCAATATTTTAAATAAACTTCTTAGTTTTACTTGTTAGAGTTATTGATGCAAGACTGTTGAGTCAGTGTGTGATTGACAAATTTGATAATACCTAACATTTAACATTTTAAGATAGGAGACCAACAACAGGAAGATTAAGCCTTAAAATATTAATACTGGAATGTGACTGGCATTGCACTGTCAGTAGAATAACCAGAGAAGAATAATATAGGTAGAATAAAGTAGAGTAGAATGTAACTGCCACGCAGGGTGGTGTAGAATAAACACCAAACAGTAGCAGGTGACATTACTGTGCTCAGGGAATGTGGTGTTGGCTTTTGGGGCAGCTAATAATAGTAGTTGGTAGCTGTTGTACTGAATTTCATTTCATCTTTCTAGCAGCTTACTTTTACTGAGAGGGAAACATCAGTAGATTTAAAAGGGTCTCATTCACGTATACAAGGAAGTGGTGGTATCGTCTAGGATTAAGAGGGGTTTGGGGGGGCGGAGTTGGTAGTAGGGAATGGTACTGAAGATAGAGCCCAGCACTTTTGTTTGGTTTTGTTTTTAATACAACCCATTTGTTTGGTTTTGTTTTAAATACAGTGTCTCACCATGTTGCCCAGGCTGGGCTTGAGTCATGATCCTCCCAGAGTGCTAGGATTACAGGCCTTTGCTAGTCAGCCTGGCTCTGGCTCTGATCTTTACCTTTTAACCACTTAATTACTGCCTGTATGAGCCCTAGTTTTGTCAAGTGAAGATGGACATAATACTAGACTTACCTTATAGGGTTATTGCCAATAATAACAAATTTAAACAAAGTGTTTATATCAATGCATGACACATAGTCAGTAAACGTTAGCTTTTAAAAATAGTTTAAATGGAATTTTGGGGTCATTTATATAAGAATATTGGGAATTGTGCTTGTTGAATAGTAAAGACTTATTCTGTAATGACAATATGTACATAGAAAATGTAGAAACAATCTTTGTTGCTAGCGTCTTTAATTTTGATGGGTACTTTGTTAATTCTGTTTGTTTCCCTCCTAAAAGTATGATATTTTATCATGCAGATACTTAGAAAAAAAATTAGTTAGAAGGAGTATTTCTGTTTTTATACCTGTGGTTATACATCAGGTTTATTTGTAGGAACATTCTTGACAATGGTTCTCAACCCTGCTAGATCTGTTGCCCCTTTTTTAATATATATTGCAGTACCCTTTTGACTATCCTGATATAAAATTTGTAGATGATAAAATCTATACAAATAACTACTGAAATTTAATATACTGCCCTACCATAATATATAAAGGACAGTAATAGTAATTAAAAAGTAGAATGCAGACAGGCAGGGAAAGGTTGAGACAAGTGGATCACACAGTTGAGGCTATTCTTTGGCAACTTAGTGAGATTGTGGCTCAGAATAAGAAAGAACCAAAAAGGCTGAGCAGTTCAGTGCTTTGTGGGTTCAGGGTACTGAGAAGAAGCTGTATCTTGATCTGTAAGTTTTTAGATGGGACCACACTTAGTGACATAATGAAATAGCCAAAGACATGTAGAATCACCATGATTACAGTACCTACCGATGCAAAGGGTTATAGGTGTTTTGTGCTGGTGATCTGAACATCTTGGCTGATATTCTCAGTGATAGTCTTTTTTAAACTGTGACTATCTTAGTATAGGTTTGAGGAAAAAATAGAGTACCATTATTTCCTTAGTTTCTTTTGTCACTATATTATTGCCATTATTACTCTACTTTGTCTTTAAAGCTATGTATAAATATAATTATCTTGTGTCTTAGTTACTTTTTCATTGTTTGGACAGAATACCCGTCATCCACAGGTTTAGGGAGGAAAGATTTGTTTTAGCTCACAGTTTGAGGTCACAGTCCGTTCACAGGTGGACTGCTAGAAATGAAATTGCATGGTGGGGCTGGAGACAGAGATCCTCACCGCATGGCAAAACTGAGCCAAGTCTAGGAGGAAGGATGAAACTAGCACATACCCACCAGGTCAAGCCCCAAGCATCCTCCCTTTCCAATCAGGTCCCACTTCCCAACAATATGCAGCTCCATATGTACATGAGGCTTCTGGGAGACACTCCAGATCCGAACTACAACACTGGGTATCAAAGTCAGATTAATTATCAATAATTTGTTTTTGGTGGTGGTGATGGAGCTTTTTTCCCCATGGGACTATGAATGGGACACTGAAAATAGTTTGGGACAATCCTTTGGGTGATACCCATTTCAGGATGTTGAGTGTCCTGGTCCTTGCCTGTAAATACTAATTGTGTTTCAAGTGAACCAGAAACTCCCCCACAGATTACTAAAATATTTTGAGATGGAGTAACTGCCTTCCTTGAGATCCATAATTTTAGTGTTATAAACTGAAAGTCAGTGAAACTGGCTTCTGTGATTTAAAAAACAATTCCTTATTGTGTTAGGAATTGAGCCCAGGGCCTCTGTATGCTTAGCACACTTTCTACCATTGAACCATACTCCTAGCCTGTGATAGCATTTCTTTGGTGGCATTGTCACAGTTTTAACTCTCACAAGTTTGGGATCATATTTTATTTCTTCATCTTTGGTAGTGTTCACCAACCTTTTGACTCCAGGAACTGGCTTAGTTGAAGACCATTCTCCCAAGGATAGGGGTTGAGAGGACAGTGTACTTGTTACTCAGTAGGTCATTGAAGGATAGTTTTGAGATGGCATTTAGCAGCAAGAGGGGAGGAGTGGGGGATTAGAAAAGACCTTAGAATTCATAAAGACCAGTAGATCACACAGATTTAGTTTGAAGAATGTTCATTTCCAGTGGGAAATGATATGAACACAGGAAGGGAAAGTAGGTGCTTAAAACCTTTCACAGCCATTTGACATTCTCATGGCATCTAAGTGAAAAATATTTTTAGTTTGCCAAATAATGCGTATTGTATTCTACTGTAGTATTTTTTGAGAAGCAATGGTAGAGACCAATAATTTTTAAAAGTTTCAAGCATGTAGAAACACTTTTATTAGTCAAATCTGTTCAAAATCTCAACATGTAAAATACATGAAAGCATTGCTCTTTTTAGAACTTGTCTGGAGACCTTTGAACCTTACAGTGACCCCCTCAGTGCCACCATAACCTTCTAGTGCTTTTCAGAGCACAGTATGAAGCCTACTGGTTTATAGAGACCAGCATACTACTACTATTTCTTCTTTTGCCACAAAGAAACTTGGAATTTAATTTATATCTCATGACAGATAAAGATAATTCTTGCTATCTTATAAATTGTTATGAATCTCACCAACTAGACCCAAAATAAACATCTAGAACTTGGAGGGTCTGCCTTTGTAACTTTTGTGTTCGAAATTGTTTTTCAGAGTTTTGTCAATGTCTGTGAGGTCTCACTACCTGTGCAAGGGCTTTTACCCCTGGTGGCCACAGGCTTCTGACTCAGTGTCACTCTGTTTTCTTGACTTGTGACTCCCTTGCCACTCCAAAGTGAATTCTGTATACGCAATGGTATTTGTATTTTAGTTAATTCTTCTCTAAGTACATTATTCAAATTCAGTTCCAGTTCTGATAATTCTTCAAATTTGGTAAAAGTAACTCATATAAAGATGATATTTTTACATAAATTCCAAACTCTTGATTTTTATACTCAGTTGCTTACAATTCTCCAGTGATTTCAAATTTCTGTAAACCTTAGGAGTGACAACTATTCTTAATCTTGTCTCTGCCTACTTCCATAACTAAATATCTTAACCTTTTCATCTGTTTTCTCCAGCCACCCTCTCTTTTGTTGTTCTTTTCTTTTTTATTTCTTTTTGTAGGTGCGTAAGCCCCCCACATTTCATTTTGAGGTCTTTGCACATATTCTTTTTCCCTAAACCAGACAATTTACCTCTTATTTCTTCTTCAGCTTGGGAAAACTTACCCAACTCCTTTACTACCTTATTGTCTCTCTAACGTGTTCCTACACTGTTTCTCTTTTTTAATGATGTCATCACAATCGAAATAATTTTAATGTGTATGTTGTTTCTATAGATTTTAACCTCCATGTGTAGAAATTGTATATTGTTCTTAATTATATCCTCACTATCTCAGTATCAAATACGTAGTAGATGCTCAATAATTGTAGAAGACTTATTAAAGTGTGAAGTCTTACGTTCTTTTCCTCCCTTAGGTTAAAGAAAGACCTGACGTGGGAGTTTATATCAAAGACTTATCAGCTTATGTGGTAAATAATGCTGATGATATGGACAGAATAATGACACTAGGTCACAAAAATCGTAAGTGTGTATTTAATTGTGTTTATATGTTGATTGGGTTGGAAGCAAAATTAGTGTGGTACTTTTTTCTATAGATTCTGGACTTCTGGGTTTCTTAAAAATCTTCTCTGCTTATGTATAATGTAAGCACATATATGAACGAAAGATATTACAGATTGTTTTCCATGCTGTGCAAAATTTTCTTTTTGATAGTGCTTATATTTGAAACTCTTGTCTAGTATCTCTTGATAGTTAAGATAATATTGGTTACCTTTACTGAGCATTTAGTAAATGGGCAATGCTTATGCTAACTGCTTTATAAGTACGGTCTCAGTAAACTTCACTGTAGTCTACGAAGGTATTAAATTCCTGCTTATGAATAAGAAAACTGAGACCTAGTTTAAATAACTTATGACTTGTCTAAGGTAATATAATTGCTTAGTAGCAGTGACCCTAAGCCATTCGTCTGCTTTAACCAGACACCATATTGTCATTGTCTCTTTTTCAGTTGACAAAAAAAGTAAGTGAGTAAGACTTGCGTTCTTTTTAGTAATTGCTTTAAATCCAAAGAATAAGAAACCTCAGCAGTATTTAATATACAGGTGCCCTCAGTCTATTACTAGTGATGCTGCCACTAACAGTTAGGGGTCAGTGGTAAAATATAAGAACTTAAGAAATAAAATAAAATTTTAGAAGTTTTTTATTGATTTGTCTATAGATGTAGCAAAACCAAGGAAATTAAACAAAAAAAATTAAAAAATGAATTCCAGTTGGGCATGGTGGTGCATGCCTTGTAATTCCAAGTACCTGGGAGGCTGAGGCAGGAAGACTGCAAGTTCAAGATCACCCTAGGAAACTTAGCATGACCCTGTCTCAAAATAAAAGAAATGATAAAAGGATAAGGATATAGCTGAGTGGGAGAGAACTTGCCTAACCTTTGTGAGGCCCTGGTTTAACACCAAGTAACCAGGTACAGAAAAACAAATCAATCCCATTCTTGTAAACAGAGGAAAGACCAAATCATAACAGGAAAAAAGTGAACAAATGATAGGTATTTTATTCAAGGAAATAATCAAGAGAATGCAAATTAATTAAAACAAAATGAGAAATGTCTTACCTTCAGATTGGATGAAAGATTTCTGGTTTTTAATTTGAAGAAATAGGTACTGGTGTAGGAGTAGAAATTGGTACAGTATTTTTGAAGGGTAGTATTTATTGATGTTTAAAGACATATTTCTTTAGACCTAATATTTCTAAATGTAGATATATATATTCTAAAAAAATATTTTAAGATGTTAACAATCTAAAGAACCATTAATAGAACACTGGTTCATACAATTATAGTACAAGAAATACCATATAACTAGGAGTTAGTGTTAAATGGAAAAAATATTAAGACATAAGTCCCGAGAGTCTATGGCAACACATATGTCTCTTTATAATTTAAAAAAATTAGAATTTAAAGAAACTAAAAAGAAGATAGTGCAGAATCACACATCTGTTTTCAGTAATTTTTTTGGACTTTGAGTTATTCTGTTTTAATATATTTATTTTATTTACTTTACCTAACAATTCATTATAAAAATTTTCAAACAGGCAAGCTGAACGTTTTTACAGTAAGAACTTTTATGTGTCTACCATTAACATTTTACTGTCTTCACTTTGTTCCATGTCTACCCACTCTTTCCTGATTTATTGTTTCATGAAATTCAAAAATAAATTGTGAAAGTCAATATACTTTTCTTTAAATATTACAGCATGCATAGTATTAGTTGAAGTTCCATATTTGTTTACATTTTTTGAGGTGAAGTATGGTTCAGCCTTGTCCTGGAACTCATAGCAATCCCTGTGCCTCAGCACCCCCACCAAAAATCCTCCCCAGGGTTGGAATTGCAGATGTGCACCACCACACTGGCAGTGTTTTGTTTTTTATTGACACATAGAAATTGTGTATGTTTATGGATTACAGTTTATCATTTCAGTACATGTGTTTGATCAAATCAGAGTAATTGGCTTATCATTTCATATATCATTTTGCTGTTCATTCACTAATTTTTCCTTTACCTTCTTTCACTGAACTTCAGTTTATCAGTATAATTTACATTAATCTTACATGACTTCTCATACAGTCATCTGCTAATAAAGAATATACTTTTAATATCTAATTTCTAAAATCAAAACTTGGTTGGAGTCCTGCACAAATATATATAATAGAAAAATAATTTTGGCATTGGGTAAAATTAATCCTTGTAAAGTACTTTAGAATTTAAGAAAAACTAATATATGCCTATTGTAAACAATATGTATTTTTCTTTGTATATTTAATTTATTCATGTGAAGTTCGTAAGTTCTTATATGTTTTAAGTAAATGTTTTTGGTTTATAAAAATGGGATTAAGTATTTCTGATTTAGCCTTTTAAAAAGTTCATATGTTGTGGGCATCTTTTTGTGTCATTAGATACAGATCTTATTTTTTTAAATGACTGCTTAGTAATCCATAGTATAGCAACTCTGTAGTTAATCATTATCTTATTGGTTGATTCTGGTCTTTCACTGTTGCAAACAACGAGGTACTGACCACTCTTTGTTTATTTAATGCATATGTGCAAGTATTTCTGTGGTTTGTATTCCCAGAATATGATTCTCTTCAGAGGGAACTGAATTAGCAATAATTTTTCCAATTTTTTAATGGTACATTTGTTTCTTGAATATAGTTTTATTTTTAGATGCCTCACTGTGTTGCCTAGGCTGATCATGACCTGTGGGGTTCTAGCAATCCTCCTGTCTCAGCCTCCTAAGTAGCTGGGATTACAAGTGCACACCTGCACACTTGGATTTATAAATTTTTTTGTATTTTTATTTAGTAGTATTTGAGATTGAAACTCGATATTCCTTTGTGCTAAAATTGTGTCTTTAATATGAGAAACATAAACTGAGAAATTTTACATTGTAGCAGAATACACATCTGTGTTTTTATGAGTTAGCCTTGCTCTCTGACTTTTGGCTATAATTAAGGTAAGTATTTTTAAACTATTTTGGATATTATTTACTTACTAAAGGCACTTTCTGTTTATAATTGTAAGGGTTTTTCTTCCTTTATTAAAGGTTCAGTTGGTGCAACTAATATGAATGAACATAGTTCCCGTTCCCATGCTATCTTTACAATTACTATAGAATGCAGTGAAAAAGGCATTGATGGCAACATGCATGTCAGAATGGGGAAGCTCCATCTTGTAGATCTTGCTGTAAGTAACAAGATTCTATACAAGGGTGCTGGAGGAATGGCACAGTGGTTAAAGTGCTCACCTTGCAAGTGTAAGGCCGTGGATTCGATTCCTCAGCACTTGGGAGGCTCAGGCAGGCAGATTGTTCTTAGTCCAAGGCCAGCCTGGGCTACACCAGTGAGTTCAGGACCAGCCTGGGCTACAGAGTGAGAGACCCTGTCTCAAAAAAAAAAAAAAAAGAAAAAGAAAAAGAAAAAAATAAAAAAAAGAAAAAATGAAAAGAAAAGAAAAAGATTCTACAGAAAAAAGTCTGTCTTGTGATCCATTTATCTCTTAAATGAATGAAAATGAAATGGTGCCATTTACATATGATCTTTAAGTTGTTACTTGTGTGTGTTTAACTGACTTATTATGGAACTCTTTAAGTGTATATAAAAGTCAATCAAATGACTCTCCATATTCAGTCGTGTTCCATTTACTCTTACCCACTTCTTTCTCTCCTTTGTTATTCAAAATAGCAAATTTGAGACATAATATTGGATACTTAAATGGTAAATTATTTTTTAAAATCTTGGAAAGAATATTTTTTTTTGTGTGTGTGTGTGTTTTATGTTTTTAAGCTTTTGTTTATTGTTAGGGTTCAGAAAGACAAGCAAAAACTGGAGCTACAGGACAGCGCCTAAAGGAAGCTACAAAAATCAATCTTTCGCTTTCCACCCTTGGTAATGTGATTTCTGCTTTGGTTGATGGAAAAAGCACTCATGTGCCTTATCGTAATTCCAAATTGACTCGTCTTCTTCAGGATTCCTTAGGAGGAAACTCAAAAACCATGATGGTAAGTAAGCTTTTGACTTCTGTACAGTTAGCACCAGCACCAGGCATATGTACATATTTCAGTGTATGCCCATTGTTGATATGAATAACATTTAAAAAATAAATTATATTTCTTTTTTGATTGGTGTTATCTTTTTTATAGTATACCAAGTATCATATTTATTAGTCTATAGTAGTGTCATTTGGTAATTCATGTAACTGACACTTTTTTGAGAAGGCCAATGTGCCTATGGGCTTTGAGTTCTTTTGGCATATTTGTAATGGAGGTATTAATGAATGGTAGTAAAAAATGATTTATATTTCTAATTCAATAGTGTGCAAATATTGGGCCAGCAGACTATAATTATGATGAAACTATCAGTACATTACGGTACGCCAATCGTGCTAAGAATATTAAAAATAAAGCTAGAATTAATGAAGATCCAAAGGATGCTCTCCTTCGTCAGTTTCAGAAAGAAATAGAAGAACTGAAGAAAAAGCTTGAAGAAGGTAACTTCTTCACAAAATATTGATCTGGATGTTGGCTAAAATGTGTTGGTCAACTAAGTGTTCTAACAAAAACCACCTATTAAGCATTTTTTTATCCTCTAACATTGATATTTAAAAGAATATTTCTGAGTGAGGCCCGGTGGAACAGTCCTGTAATCCCAGGGCATTAGGAGGCTGAGACTGGATGATTGTAAATTTAAGCCCAGCCTGGGCGAGTTAGTGACTTGGTAAGACTCTGTCTCAAAATTAAAACCAAAACAAGGGCTGGGACGTAGCTTGGAGTAAAATCCCTGGTTTAAATTCCCAGTACCACAGAATAAAAAGAAACAAATAAGTGAGTGAATATTTCTGGAAAATAACTTGATACTACTTAAGCATTTTTGTATTAAGCTTAAGTGAGATTATATAGTATTTGTGTATGGCTTTAAAAAAAATACTGCAGTCTTTATCCCCATGACCCTTTGTAGACTTCCTATGGCTACTTGTTGAATAATGAGATTTTGTCTATATATAAAAGTAGATTTTAAATATATTTACTGTGTGTATATTTAGGTGAAAATCACTATAGTCTGGCGTTGTGATTGATGCCAGCTCACTAATGTTTGAAGTAAAGAAAAGTATCAGATGCTCATCAGTGAACCTTTTTTATATGTAAAAATGCTTTACATGGCCTTTAAAACTATGCTTATTTTTTTCTTTTGAGACAGGGTCTCACTGCTCAGTAGTTCAGAGCTTGTCCTAAACTTACTAGGTAGCCCAAGCTAGCCTAAAATATACAAATTCTCCTGCCTCGGCCTCCAAGTGCTGGGATTATAGGCACATGACACCACACTCAGCAAGTATGTGGTTCTGGGGGATCAAACCTGGGGCCTCGCACTTCCAAGGCAAGCGCTGCAATCACTGAGCTATGCCCCCACTGCTATACTTAAATTTAATCATGAGTTTTTAATTTTATAAATTATTTTCAAAAAGATGATGCTAGAATATTAGAAAGTTTGAGGATCTTATGAGCATGGGTAGAGTGCCAGTCCACTCCCTGTACTTTCATGGTGAGAACAGATTTCTTACAGACATAGAGCTCCAGGTAAACAGAACTTTGAAGCTATGCTTTTGCAGTCTGTGGGGAAAGTGATAAGATCAGAGGTGAAATGCCACATACAGCCCTATCATAAACATTAGGAGAAGGTGCTGAGTCAGAAAACTTAAGTAAGCTTATTAAGGAAAAATGATAAAATGAACTACTTCTTTAGATAATATTGGTGTTTTAAAAATGTGACCACTAGGTGGTATTTATAGCCAGTGTGTTTGAGAGTTTTAATTTCTTAATTATGTTCATGTTGAGAGCATGTCCTTATTTTGCTAACTTTATATTTTTATGTGGTAACATAAAATTTGCCATCTTAACCATTTTTTGTTTGTTTAGTTGTTGTTTTGTGTGTGTGTGTGTGTGTGTGTGTGTGTGTTACTGAGGATCTTGCCTAGAACTTTGATATTGAGCTATGTGCCCAACCCCATTTTTTATTTTTGGTTTTGAGACTGGGGGGTAAAATTGCTAAGTATTCAGTCAGACTGGACTTGAACTTGGACCCCAATCTTCTAGAGCACTGGGATTGCAGGCTTGTGCCAACAGGCCAGGCTCCTTTTTTTTTTTTTTTTTTGAACAGGGTCTTTTAGCCCAGGCTGATCCTGAAATCACTATCTCACTATGGAGTCCAGGCTGGCCTTGGACTACAGCAATCCTCCTGCCTCAGCCTCCCGAGTGCTGAGATTACTGGAATGTGCCACCAAGCCTGGCTTAGGTGGTGCTGGGGAACTGAACTCAGGTACTAAGCTCCTGCTAGGCAAGCACTTTAACCACTGAGCTATTCCTCCACTTACCCACCCACTTCCACTCCTTTTTAACTTTTTAAAAACTATTTGTAAGTGTATAGCTCAGGAACATTTAGTAAATTCACGTTGTTGTGTAGCTATCACTGCTGTATATCTTCAGAATTATTGATCATCCCAGCAGGAATTCTGTGTCCATTAAATACTAATTCCCCATTTCTACTCTCTCTTTAATCCCTGGTAACCACTTGTCTACTTTGTTTCTATAAATTTGACTCCTTTAGGTAACGCATATAAGTAAAATTATACAGTACTTGTTCTTTTCTGTCTCACTTGCTCGTATATTTTAGTGCCTTCAAGGTTCATTCATGTTGTAGAATGTTAGAATTTCTTTTTTAAGGCTGAAGAATAATCCATTTTATGTATAGATTACATTTTGTTGATTCACTCATCTATCATGGATATTTGGGTCACTTCCACCTTTTTATTTTTGTGACTAATATCACTTTGTACATGGTTGTACAAATACTTGTTCAGATCCTTGCTTTAAATTGTTTTGGGTAGATACCGAAAAGTAGAATTGCTGAATATAAGATGATGCTAGTTTTAAACATGTTTCATTATATTTGTGCTCTTATGCCATTATGCTCTGGTTTTTATGATCTAGTTAATAAGAGTTGGTTATATAAAGAAAAAGTAGGCAAAACCACTAATAATTTTATAAACTTTTTACTTTAAAATTGTTTTAGGCTTATAGAAAATGTATAGAGTATTCCCACTTACCCTTCATTTCAGTCCCTCTAGTATAAAATCATACATAACCATTGAACTGCATCTAGGAAATTTACGTTGATTCAGTCTTCTTCACCAATCTACAGACTTTATTCAGATTTTATCTGTTTTCTTTCCCATGCTAGTTCTTTTGTTTTGTTTGTTTTCTTAGTCTGGGATTTAATCTAAGATCACATTAGATTTGTCATGTTTTCTTAGTCCCTTCAGTTTTTCTTTGTCTTTCAAGACTTGACACTTTTGAAAAGGATGGACATGTAGTTTGTAGGATGTTCCTTAATTAGGCTTGTCTGCAGTTCTCTCATAGTTACTTGGCAAGGCTTCTCCACTATAATTACTATTGTTGTTTGTAATTAGTATATATTTTGTGGAGAAATGGTTTGGGATTCTACAGAGGTATCACCAGAGAAGCACCATACTTTCTCCTACTGATTTTAGCATCCATCAGTGGTTCTTGCCTATAGCAATATTTCTTTGGCATTTAGTCAATAGTGTTTTTTTTTTTTTGAGACTGTCTCGCTCTGTAATATAGGAGGTAGTTCTGAGCTCACTCAGGTGTGTGCCATCTTCATGCCCAGCTACTTTTTATGTGATTCTGGGGAATCCATCCCAGGGTCTTGAGCATGCTAGGCAAGTGATTTAACCACTGAGCCCCCAGCCCCTCAGTAGTGATTTTCTTTGTTCCGTCTCTGTTTAGTGTTTGGTATTCTATTTTAGGGAAGAAGACTCTCTTTTTCTCTCAATTATTTTAGTTACCTTCATGTTGCTGGGACAGAATACCCAACATCTATAACTTTAGGGAGGAAAGATTTATTTTAGCTCACAGTTTTAGAAGGTCCCAGTCCATTCAGGGGTGGGCAACTGGAAATGGAATTCCATGGCAGGGCTGGGCTGAGGCTGTGGCTGGAGCGGCGCGCCAGAGACAAGCATCCTCATGGTGTGGTAGAACAGACCCAAGTCTGGGAAAAAGGGGGGAACCAGCACTCATTCCTCCAGGTCAAGTCCTAAACATCTGCTTCATCTAGCCAGGCACCACCTCCCAAGGAATTTGAGCATGCTTAGATGTAGCTCAGTAGCAGAGTGCTTGCCTGGCACACTCAAGGTCCTGGGTTCATTCCCCAGTACCAAAACAGAAAAAGACCCCCCGAAAAAACAGATCAAATAAATTATTTGAAATCTTAAAAAAATGAAGAAAAAATGCTCTTCCGAAGTGATGACATTTAAAAAGGATAGGATAACTAACACATGATCTTTGTACATATTTAGATCTTATTAAAATAGTGATTTGAAATTTTGAATGAGTCAGAATTTAACTTCGTTTAGAGACTTTAAAAATAAAGTATCTGTATATTTTTGTTATTAGTATCTCAGTTATATTATTTAGGAACAGTTTAACATTTAAATCTGTACTGGGGGCAACAAAAACTTAATGAAGAAAATTTGTGTAAGCATTTCCTATATTTCCAATGACTTGGTATGAGCTAAAGTTCATTGCATTAAATTTCCAAGGGGAAGAAATATCAGGCTCTGATATCAGTGGGTCAGAGGAAGATGATGATGAAGAGGGTGAAGTTGGAGAAGATGGAGAGAAAAGGAAAAAGAGAAGGGGTAAGTTCTGTTTAGTGTTCTGATTGGCAGAACCTAACTAGGATTGCTACTTAATGATCATTTCACTTTCCTAAATAGTACTTACTTTTTATCTTTCTGTTGTTAATTTTGGTAGCAATTAGAACAGAGCATTATACCTAGTTAACTGCATTTTTTCCCCCTATACTAATATCCTGATTATAGTTGACTCAGAATACCATATGGTTTTTAGAATTATGAAACTATGATAATAGATGGGCCATTTTGAAATTTTATGTAGGATTTTAGTTTAAAATAGGTCTTTCATCTGTGTTCAGAACCTCCTCCTCCTTCTTCTTCTTCTTCTTCTTCTTCTTCTTCTTCTTCTTCTTCTTCTTCTTCATTTTTTTTTTTAGGAAATTAGGATACTGTGGAGTTTTCCCTTAAGCAAAGTTAGTCTTTAGAAGTCATTGCACTTAAAAATATTATATGAAGATTATATTCTTTAATGTGTTTTCTTATGAAATACACTCTCATCCCACCTCTCTTGTAGGACATATATTACCAAGTGTAAGATTGTGTTAGCTGGGTATGATAATACCTGTTATCCCAGCACACGGAGGCAGAGGCAGTTAGGATTGCCATATGTTTGAAGCCAGCCAGGACTACATAGTGAGTTCAGGGCTACCCCAGAGAGAGACCCTGTTTCAAAAAAGGAAAAAAGTATGTTGTTCTAAGGATATAGATAAGTTACCGAAGAGATGGACATATTACAATGGCCTAAATTTCCTTCTTCTTACCCTAAGTGTTTGTTTCAGAACTCTCTTCCATTAATGTGATTCATTGTTTTTCAAGCTGGTGCATATTTTGCTTGTCTTATTTAAGTGATCTTGCTTAAAGTAAACTCATCACCCAAGATTAGAAACTGTAAGAACGCTGTAAACTCAAAAGATAGGAAAAGCATGAGTTAGAGCAAGAGTTTGCTAAAAAAACAACCTGCTAGCCTAATCCATTCTCTGTCTCTTATTGTAAGTAGAATTCTTTGAAAATAGCCATGCTCATCTGTTTACCATAGTCTGGCTGCTTTCACATTAAAGCCTGTAGTCTGCAAAGTCTAAAACATTTATCTGTCCTTTGGCAGAAAATTTTTGTGATCTCCTGACCTAGGGGAAAACATTTGTGTTCATACTTACTGTTTCACAGAGTAAGCTATTTTCAAATCTTAACCACATAAGTTTATTAAAAATAAGTAAAAATGTCACTGTTTGGTATTTTAAAATATTTAATAATGATACACCTTTCTGCCAGACTTAGAAAATTAATATTTTCAGTGAGCCCTTTTGACTTTGCAGTCAACCTTTAAACACTTTAATAACATTTTGAATATTTGATGTTTTAAGGGGAGATAGTGGTTGGAGACAGACCATCCTGACCATAACGAAGGGTTATTCATCATTCCTTTTGGTGTGACAAAGTTTTAAATCTTTGTCCCTTTAACTTATGAACCTAAATAGTTTAAGAAGACTTTCATGTTACCAAATGATTTATTGCTTGTTCTCATTGTTTCAACCTTCTGAATGAGTATGTTTTAGATGAGTAGTGGGATTTGCCCATAGTAATTTTTAAAGAAATAAAATTTGTAATTCCCCTTCACTTTGTGAAGTAGAGAATACGGGCTAAGCTACTATGAAGACTGGTTTTAAGAGAAAGTAAATTTTGGTTCTTTAATACAAAGCTTGATTGTCCTTTAAAATTCTTTCTCTGGAACTGAATTTTTTTATCTGTATGTGTTCATTTTTTTTTGTTTTGTTTTGTTCTTTTCGGTTCCCGTTGGGCTCATTTCTTTGTCTTCCAGGCAGTAGCAGCAGCAGTAGTTCAGACTCCACATGTTCTGTCATAGAGAAACCTCTGGATAAGTTCTTGCCTAGTGAGTGGTAGCTCTTAAATTTTCTACCAGAGCTTTGGCTTTTCCATAACCCATGGGCTTCATCTGAGATATGCCGCACCGCTCCCTGTCATTACTTGAAGAACACATATCCATGTTGGATTTCTCAGCAGGGCAAAGCATGTGATGATCCCTCCCCCTTCATTGCTTCAAGTTAACCATAATTGTTAAAACATATGCATTAGCTTATGTTTGAGACAATGGAAGAGAGATTCATGCTTTTGCAGTTGAGATAATGTAATGAGAGCTAGTAAGCTGTATACAAGAATGATCCTTATGATTCTTTTTTGTGCTTTTTATAAATTTTAATTCTGGCCAATATGAAGGACATGTAACAACAAATCCCAAATTTCTGAAAGTGCAGATTATGTTTGGTAGTGCACAATACCTGTAGTAACATGCCACGTGCACTTGCGAACATCTTATGCCTTGGTTGTCCTGCTAGCCATTGTTGGAGATTGAAGGCTCTGAATAACAAGAGATGTAAAGTTTCAAGCAAGTAAAGATAAATTGAGTTGTAGTTTATTTCCAGTGGACACTTATCCTCATTTGTAAATTACTTGATACTTTTAAGAAATTTCCCTCGGCGTGATTAGAGAATTTAGAACCACATGAAAAAATTTATATAGGACCTATCTAGACTTACTTCAAACGTAAAGGCCTTTTCCTTAAACCTGAAAATTAATTTGAAATGTATTAATTTTATCTATTTATATTTTATTTTTAGAAGAAAGAAAGATCTTGTTTTCTCATACTAGCTTGCAGCTTACTGTCTTTTAAAGCATTATCTATGTACTTACCTTTCCAAAACTAATATCAAAAATAATTGCTTATTGTTCTTATACTTTTAGTTTTGTAGAGGAAGAATTCTAAGAATATCAAAACTCTGTTTGTTGACAATTTTTAAGCAAGTTACCAAAGCAATTAACTCCAGAGGATAATTTGTAAAATGCATGAAGTTACTTTAGTTACTTTAGAGAGATAATTTTGTATTATAAACAGACATGAGACTATATGTGAGTAGGAAGGATTGAAGTTTAACTTTCTGTTTGAAGTCTTACCTTGATTCTTAGAGTGTAGTTATATGATAGTACATTATGAAATGAGTTGTACTCTGCTCCATTCAAGAAGTTTTCATTGCTGTTACATACTAGCACATGATATTTTGTTGTGTAACATGGGTATGTTGGTAAAGTGGAGATATGCCCCTGCATGTGGTAGCTGTGTGTAATTTGTGTGTATGTACCCTCCTTTGAAAAGACATGAATGGCCTTTATAAGGTGTCCCTTGCTTGAATCATCAGTTGTTTAATTCTATAGAATCAACATTGTAATTACCCTTAACAATCTACCAATAGGCTGAATGTAAGTTTGGTACTCTACAGGTGTACTTCATCTTACATAATGTATTTTTTCTCTGAAAACTGGTTATAAATTAAATTGGAGAGTCAGTATATTGTGAATTTGCTGTCTTTAAGCATTTTTCACTAAATCTTTTCATAATCAAATAATCAGTACAAATTACTATAAACTGATATATCTGTTTAGTTCAGAATTTTTGTGTCAGATTTTTAAAAAATGGAGTGCGCTTTTAATGTCATCTTTATTCTAGAAGTAACATTGAGTTGGGGAATTTTGTTATGATGTGAACTTTGCTACTTTTAACTTATTAATTTTTAAATTGGCTTAATTTTCTGTCTAGCCCTTTTAGATGACGTCCCAGGTCCTAGCATGTTCCCAATTCCATGTCTGCCACAGCATAACCATTGTGGTGCTAAACGGTTACTTTGCAGGACGTTGGGAGTTAGTGTGAGCTCTTGAGATTGAGTTATAATCTTAGACTAAATTAATCTTATTATTCTTGCTTCAATTATACCTTTCATTGTACTGAATGTGCTTTCCTTTATGAGCTCTACTTCTGTTTTGATAACGATATGCTTTATTTCTACATGTGCTATAAATGAGTATTATGATACATTTTTCTTTGTTTTACAAAGGAAATAATGTTTTCCTTTTTTTCCTCTCGTCTTTGTGCATATGCTTCCTGTCTACGATTTGCTTACCACTTCTTATTGCAAGATCAAGCAGGTTGGTGTGATTTATTTGCACTCCACTCGATACAATTATTTATCAAAAACTTTGCTATTTAAATACATTTTTAAAATCCAATATTTTTTAACAAGGTAAGTACCCACTTTTTGGTATAAAAAAACTTTTCAACTTTAGTTATTTAAAAAGCAGTTTTCTTTTTCTCCTAAATTCTTAAGAGATCTATTAAGCCAAAATTCTAAAATATAAATGATTTCACGTTCAAATTTTTCTTTTTTTTTTAAGGCTAGGAATTAAGTTCCTATTTTCTATGCCCATGGATGCTTATGCAATAAAAAATGCATGGGGTTCAATTCCTTTCACGTCCCTTGCCATTTAACCTGCACATTTTTATTGAGAGCACATGACGGAGGGCAACTCTGTTACTAGGTCTGTTCGTCTTAAAAAATCCTTTATGGTATTAACGTTTTTTAGGATTTATTTATGTGAAATTTTGTTTTGAATTTTATTGTGCATTATTTAAAATAGGAAGAGCTTTTTTTGTTTTGACTGGTTTTGATGAAAGTTTTTGTTGCAGTGGTGATAGTGATAGGAATCAAACTAGGGGCCTTTACACTATCTGTAATCTCAACCCTTTCAGAGGCTGAGACAAGAGGATTCCAAGTTTGAGCCCAGCCTGGGCAACTTAGTGACTTAGCAAGGCCTTGTCTAAAACAAAAATGTGCTGAGGATGTGGCTCAGTGTGAAGGCCTTGGGCTGAGTCCTTAGTACAAGAAAAAAGATACGTTAATATATACATATATATATATATATATATATATATATATATATATATATATATACACACACACACACACACACACACACACATATGTATATTTGGGCATAGTTTAAATACATTTTTTTCTCTTCTTCACTGGAGGAATCAAAGTCCTTTATTTAATATGAAGACATCAGATTATCTTTGTGCACGTTCCTTCTCCCTGGGTTCCCAGCTTATCCCAGACTTAAAGCAGTCTCAGGATTCCTGCAGGCCAGCTTCATGAAGATTTAAAGGCTTGTGTCTGAGGAAAAAAAGTTTTTTTAAAATAATCAATTAAAAATGCATATAAAAGTGACTTATAATGATGCCTTGTTTTTTTTTTTTAAATCCTGGTTAGTACAGTTGATACATATTAACATTTAGTAGAAAGTGTTATTTGAAGAAATGGAATGATTTGTCAGAGTCCTTCTAGCTAAAATAACATATTACTTAGATATGAGACTTTTTTTTTTTTTTTTGAGACAGGGTCTCACTCTGTAGCCAAGGCTGTCCCTGAACTCACTGTGGAGTCCAGGCTGGCCTTGGGCTCACAGCAGACCTCCTGCCTCAGCCTTCCAAGTGCTGGAATTACAGGTGTGCACCACAATGCCTGGCTTATGTGGTGCTGGGGAATTGAACTTGGGTACTTATCTCTTGACTTTGCACTTGCTAGGCAAGCAGTTCAACCACTGAGCCATTTCTCCAGCCTGAGACTTTTTTTTTTTTTTTTTTTTTTTTTTGAGCCAGGGTCTCACTCTGTAGCCCAGAGCTGGTCCTGAACTCACTGTGTAGTCCAGGCAGTCTTCCTGCCTAAGTGGTCGGATTGAAGGTGTGTGCCACTATGCTTGGCTTATGTGATGCTGAGGAATTGAACTCAGGGCATTGTGCTTGCTAGACAAGCACTTTAACTGCTGTGCTGTTCCTCCACCCCTAAATATGGGAATTTTGAAAGTAACTGTGTAAATCTGGTATTCTTGAAAATGTTAGATGAGTACAATAAGGTTTTTGCCAGTAGGTTACCTGAATTGCTTTGACTTATTAATGTAATTCCTGTCAGAAGTAATATACCTTTGTATTTTTTACATATTTTTATTTTATTGCCCTTTTTAATGAATTTTGAAGCTATGTTTTAAACTCTCAACAAAACAATTAGAAGCCTAGACTTTGAGGCTTCAGTGCATTTGCTGATTATACCATCAGTATCCACGTTGTCATACGATATTTGGTCTTTACAAAATTTGCCATTTTCTCTCAAGTTTTTATATTTCTGCAGTGGAAAGGAAGTTACAGGTTTTCAAATTCATGCACTTATTATTTACCTGAACTTGTACGTTTTTTTCTCTCAGATTTCTAAGAAATGGTACTACTGAAGGGAAACTTTTTCTAGGAACTCATTGGGAATAGTTGTTATGATTTAAGTTGTTTTTTAACAGTGTAGTTCAACAAGTTTCGCATGTGACTTTGCCAAATATGCAACAGAATCAGGTTCACATTCTGGCTTTTGGAATGCAATGAATCACACCATACCAAAGCATGAGTTTGGATCAGTGCTTTTATTTACTCTTTCATTTATCATGTTGTGTGGCTTGGATTTTGCTTCAGATTTATAGTTCTGGGGAAATGAAGGATAATGTGTTTTTTATTTTTTAATATCATTTTTCCTAAAGAGTTAAAGTAAGCCTATAAATGATTCTTCCTTTCATGGTTCCTTAGAAGAATTTAATTAGATATACATGTATTTCCATTATAATTATCTTTCAGTTCTTTCTCCTTGTTAGCAGGAGGGGCTGGATTTTAGGTGGAGACACTTAACGATTTATAAACTCTTTCTATTTATGCTCTTCTTTAGTCCTTTGGGAAGGAAGTTCATACTGACAAAGCTGTCAGGAGAGCCTCAGGCTGATTCTGCGAAAAATTTGGTTGGTTTTCTGAAGGAACATATGTTTCTAAGAAACTCTATTTCCAGAAATGAATTGCCACTGATTCAGTTTCACAACCATTTCAATAAGCTAGTTTTAATTTTCTCCTTTGATTTTTCATGTGAATTTTATGATTCTAAAGTTCATAAATTTTCATTAGAATTTACTTATATAAAGCATGGTTAGATGTTACACTGAAAGTAATTGGTAGGAAGTTGTGTTCCTACTGATTATTCTTTATTACTTGGCAATATTTCTGCTTATATTGACACGGCATATTTAATGTGAATTAAGGGAACTTAGGATCTTGAGTTTGACGTAGTAAAAAACTAGTTTCTCATTTAGAGTGTAATAACATATGACAGCTCACTAGCTGTGTAATACCTGGCTAATTACTATATAACTTATATGATTAGTATAGAATTTCTTCTAAAACTATACAATGACCAAAAATACTTTCTAGTGATCTTATTAAATGAAAATTTTAGGAACATCTCTGAAAACAAATGAAAAACTACTTGATATATTTTATTTATTATATTTCAATCTACATCTATTCTTTGTAACTGATTTATACATTTATGTGTCTGGAAGAAGGTATTTTGAGAAGCCACTTGATTTCAGGAAAAGTAATTGAAGAATCATTTTGCTTTTTTTTTAACCTTTATGTTACTTAGAGACCAGAAATCTTTGGGGTTTTTTTTTTTCCCAGTTTGCAGTTTGGCTTTCATATTCATCTCCCCCCTTCTTTCTGCTTATCTGTTTTGCATCTCTTTCACTTTTTTTGTTCTTGGTTATCATAGTGCAGTTGGACAGTTTGAATCTTGCTATGAGTTAAAAACTCACCTTGGAGCATAATAAATAGGAATGATGGATACTATTGAGTTGATTTTCTTAAAATGTTGATATTTGGCTTTGTATATTGAAAAATCTTGGCAGTTCTGCATAAGGTAATTTACATGTCTGAAACACTGACTCCTTTTAATGATTGTTTTAATCAAATGACTCAAATAGGTAAAAAGAAGGTTTCCCCAGATAAGATGGTTGAAATGCAAGCAAAAATTGATGAGGAGAGAAAAGCACTTGAAACAAAGCTTGATATGGAAGAAGAAGAAAGAAACAAGGCTAGAGCAGAGTTAGAGAAGCGAGAGAAAGATCTTCTTAAAGCCCAGTGAGTATAACCGAACTGAGATGGACTCATGATTCAATTTTTTATTCTTTTTTAGAGACTGTGTAAGCAGGAAATTGAATGGTAATGAAAAGCTTGATGTTCATCTTCATTGTAGCTGTTTTGAATGAAAGATCCCATGTAGGTAGTATATTTCTAAAAATTAGGTTTGTTTTGATTATTTAATCTCTGAATGGAAGGAAAATATACTAGTGAATTTGAATTATAGATTAACTCATATATTAACTGGTACTGCAAAATGGTAGGATTTGTTAGAGATACTACATAATATATATTTTTAAGTTCTACATTCAAATTCTTAATACATTTTTGGGAAATATTAGTAGAACAGTAGGTGATCAGTGAATTTAGAGTATTCTCATTTTAATCAATAGACAAGAGCATCAGTCTTTGCTGGAAAAATTATCTGCTCTTGAAAAGAAGGTAATTGTTGGTGGTGTCGATTTGTTGGCCAAAGCTGAGGAACAAGAGAAACTCCTTGAAGAATCTAATATGGAACTGGAAGAAAGAAGGAAAAGAGCAGAGCAACTTCGCAGAGAACTTGAAGAAAAAGAGGTAATAATACTTCTTAAATTTAATGCTTTGTGTAAGACAGCTAACTTTTTTTTACCCCCCAATCCCAAGATAGTTAACTTTTCTAGTGATGATCCAAAATCTAAAATCCTAATGAAAATTTAAAACAGATTTATAGATTATTCTGAAGATTCTGCAGTTGCCAAACATTTTAAAGATAATTAAATTTGTGGTTAAGAGAGAAATTATTAACTTTATCAACTTTATTATAGCAAGAACGCTTGGATATTGAAGAAAAATATACCAGTTTACAAGAGGAAGCACAGGGAAAGACCAAGAAATTAAAGAAAGTTTGGACTATGCTGATGGCTGCAAAATCAGAGGTTGGTTTCTTCACAATTATCTTTCTAATATCTTGTTTGTTTGTTTGGGTATTAGAGATTGAACACGGAGCCTTCACACTGAACTACATCTCCAGCACATTTCTTATTTTAAAACAGTCTCACTAACTTGCTATGTTAGTGGACTGTGAACTTGCTCGAACTTCCCATCCCCCTACCTCAGTGTCCCAGAATGCTGGGATTAGGGGTCTACTCCACCAGGCCTGGTGATCTAAAGCTTTTCCCTTCCTTTGATTCAGATTAATTAAGAACTCCTAAGTAACTGTAATCTTCATGTGTGCCTAAAATTTTAAAGAAGTATTTCTCCTTTATGTACAATTTTACTTTTTATTATTATTTTTTTTAGCTAGACTATTTTTTCCAGCCATAGTGTCCTTAGTCCATTATTTTTTGTAAAAGAACTAGATAAGCTCTAAAAGGGTTGTCAGAATAGTACCTGATATCAGATGGAACTGTTTTGTGTTTAAAATCTTGTTTGCTTATAAAATGTGCATGTGTTTTCTGGTAGATGGCTGATCTTCAACAAGAGCACCAGAGAGAAATTGAAGGTCTGTTGGAGAACATTCGGCAACTTAGCCGGGAACTTCGACTTCAGATGCTTATTATTGATAACTTTATACCTCAGGATTATCAAGTGAGTGGGAAGTTCTCTGACCTAAATATCAGGTTACTTGGCTGGAGTTCAGCAATGGAAGAAATGTAACTTCTACTTTAATTGATTGTAAATATTTATATTTAGGTTAACTATAAAAGTTTTTTGAAGAAATGCCATCATATTTCACTTTAGGTTTTGTTTTGTTTTGTTTTCAATACTGGGGATTTAACTCAGGGCCTTCACACTGAACTGCATCTTCAGCCCATTGTTTAGTTGGAATTTTGAGACAGAGTCTTACTAAATTGATAATTTGCCTAGGATGGGCTTAAACTTGTGATTCTTCAGCCTCAGGCTCCCAGAGTGCTAGGATTACAGAACTGCACCACCAGATCCAACTCACTTCGGTTGTTAATTCTTCATGTAGAATTCTCCTTTTGAGTATCTGAGTATCCAAATAAGAATTTTTCAGCCTTTTGGAGGAACTCAGGGTCATATGAATACAGTGAAAATCAAAGTATAGCTCCTATTCATTGAACATCTTTTATCATACAAGTGAAATAGATCATATATGCTATTTCTTCCTGCTTGTGGATGCTGATTCTTCCATTGGAATGTGTATGTGTTAAAACATACGTATCAATTTTTTAACCATTTTTTTTTTGAGACAGGGTCTTCCTCTGTAGCCCAGGCTGGTTCTGAACTCCCTGGTGTAGCCCAGGCTGGCCTTGGACTCGGGACAGTCTGCCTGCCTCAGCCTCCTGAGTGTTGGGATTACAGGCGTGCACCACCATGCCTAGTTTTATGCAGTGATGGGGAATTGAACTCATGGCCTTGAGCTTGTAAGACAAACTCTTTAACTGCTATGCCATTCCTGCAGCCCCTTTTTAACCATTCTTAAACCATTCTTAGTTCAGCAATATAATGTAAATTCCTTTTGCTGTGAAGCCGTCACCAACATTTCTTTTCAGATGGATGGTTGTTCTTTTCTTTTTTCACTATTTTTTACCATTTTTATTGGTATGTATATATGCAATATACAGTGGTTACATTAAGATTGAGAATTTTGTGCACATATATATTGTGACATTATAGTTCTTTCCCCTCCCCCTCTTGAGCCCTCCCACCCCCTCACTCCTCTCCCTGAGGCCCAGTATCTCACCCACTTTATTCTGTTGCTTGTATTTTGGGTTTCTCATAATAGAGAAACATTTTAACCTTTCGAGTGTGAATCACTTCACTAAGCATCATGCTCTCAAGTTGCTTCCATTTACCTAAAAAGCCTCGAATCTCTGTCTTTATGGAAGAGTAGTGCTCCATTGTATAAAATGCCACATTTTGCATCCATTGGCCTATTGATGGATATTTTGGCATCTTTCATAATTTAGCTATTTTTAGTTGTGCTGCTGTAAATATGGGGATAGTAGTTCTTAATACCAGTATAATTTTTAAGTCTTATCCTCTGTTTCTTAGCCAGAATTTTTCTTTTGAGTATGTATTTTAATAAACTTTAACATATTTTATTTAAAAATCTGTTTCAAATTTCAGTATAGTTTTATCAAATTTATCTGAAAATAAGCCTTAATATTTATCTTCCTTTGGATCTCAGGTAAACGGCATTAATTGTGGATTCATGACAGTGTTTATTGGACTTTGCAGGGCTGATTTCTTTAGTAGTTGTTTTGTAATGAAATCACTTAAAACAAAAGCTAGGAGCTTGACCGTAACCTACATCTAGCCAAAGGGTTCTTCATCATCTTCCATGCCTTTGCTTCTTCCTGCCCAGCTGTGTTCTCAGTCTGTTGCCATTTGCTTTTATATACATGTGTTCTTAAAGAAATGTGTACTTTATAATTTATAAAAAGGGTCTCATGCGTTATATGTTCTGATATGTAACATGTCCACTTAACATTGAATTTATTTTCAATATTTTATATGTTACTAAGTATTACAAATGTGCTATCCTTGGCTCTTTTAAAAGGAGATGATTGAAAACTATGTCCATTGGAATGAAGACATAGGAGAATGGCAGCTAGTGAGTATTGACTTCATCCTTTCATGATATCCCTGTGGAGTAATACATGCTGTGGGCTAGAAATTGTGCTGGTTGCCAGGGGAGGGAGACACTTGGGTGGTGGAATCCAATGAGAATCTAGTAGAACAAATAAAATGGCAGTTAGCATAATCTGAAGATCATATGTTGGAAATGATCTAGGTCAGGGCTTTGTGGAAGTGAATGATCTCTATTGCCCTTTCTGCTCCAGTGTTTAAGTCATATTTTACTTAGTGAAACAATGGGATATCTCACAGCACTTTGCCTGAGTCACCTTTCTCTTCCCTTCCCCCTTTCTTTTTTTGAGAAATGTGTTGCCTATACAGGAAATAACATGAGGAAGCAAACACCAGTACCTGATAAAAAGGAGAAAGATGTAAGAGTACTATTTTTTTAAACTATGTTTGTTTCTTTATAGGAATATAGGTCATTAACTTGTGTTATCAACCTCGTACCTGTACTCATCTTTTGGGAATAAAGATTCATGAATTGGGTGTTCATTAGGACAGTTCTGTTCAGAGTCCCACTTAGTCATGATGGCAGACTTATCACTTGTGCCACAGAGTGGCATGGAGTCACTGATTAGAATCTTCTTTGTACACCTCTCAGGGTCATGGGGACATGGTGAGAGCTTAGAATATGTCTTTCTTTTTAAAACTGTTTCTAGTCTTAGATCAGCAAGAAGAGTGACCAACTTTAGGAGAAACAGCAGTGATTTTTTCCCCATGTCTGAGGAAATTGATTATGTCAGAGCTTCTTAGTCACAAATTTTGTGACAGATCCACTTTAGACACTGAGATTAGAAGATGTCTTTTAATATTTATTGGGTTTTGTCTTCTGTGGCTTTTCGTGAGGAATTTATTCAGTGTTTTAAGTCTTCCCCAATCTTATTCAGCTTTTTTCTGTAAGCGTGCCTTGCATTGTTTCATTCATTTAGCCCTTTGAAGTAGACCTTTCCCATGTGTATCTTGCCTATACTGAAGAGAGTCTGCGGCAGTCTTTGATGAAATTGGAAAGGCCACGAACTTCAAAGGGAAAAGCAAGGCCAAAGACAGGAAGAAGGTAAGGCTTATCCTTCAAACCCATGAAATGATGGCATAGAGATACTCTAATCAGGTTTATGCAAAGGAAATTAAAATTGAGGTAACATCATAAATATAATGGCTGATATATTTAAATGTGGTTATGATTTGAGTAAGTAAAATCTGGCAAAAGAATTAAGATCTATTTCTTTGTTTCCTGAATAATGGAATTTATTTTTAATTCTCTTTGTTCTTTTAAATGTATAGTGCATCACCTACTATGTTTTAGTTTCTTAATTCTTATAATTTCTTAATTATAGTATTATGTTAATTAACTTTCCTGGTTAGACTCCCAAAGTATTAAATTTCTCTTACTAGCTTTTTCTTCATAAACACTGCTGCAAGAATCTCAGTTTTCTCAGTCGTCATTAAGGATGTTTTCTGACCATCTTTCCCTTTCCTTTGATTTTTTTCGACATCAAGTATTATTCAGTTTGTTTAAGGCAATTGCAATACTTTTGAGCTCCTGAAATTGTACAAAATAAGAAGTTGACGTTTTTTTTCCTGCCTTCAGCCTCGTGTACTTTCGAGTTACATGTAGAATGAAGTTGTATGATTTCAGGTTCATGTTGTGTTGTGCAATCTCATAGACATGGCCTAACACTTGAAAGTGTGATTATTGGTGAATTTAGCTGTGGGGAGAATCTGTTGCACATTAAAAATGCACAAAGTTTTATATTCTTTAGCATCTACATGAAGAGTTATTGAGGAATGAAGCAAATCCATTCTAACAAACACATTTTTTTTTAGGTCTTTTTCACATTTCATGGATATTTTCCTCCTGTTGTTTGATTTAGTAAGAAAAATGACAGTGTAATTTTGATGGCAAAGTGTAAAACAGTTGGCACTAGTGTGGAAGGAAAATAAGCAGTGGTAGAGACTGGGACAAACCAGTGAGCAGATGTGTCTAAAATGGTTAGCCCTCTGTTTCATTTTCTCTTTGATTGTAGGAATAGAGGACCCACTGTTTCCAAATTTTTTCTTTTCTAAGGAGAAACCAGGATTAAGATTATTTACGTGAGATCTCTCAAATTTTACCATTTTTGTTGTTGTTCTGCAGACCTAAAATAAATAATGCACTATTTACATATAGCTTCTATCATACTCATTTTAAAACATATACTTTTTTTGTAATTTAACCTAAAAAGTGTGGTCCAATATTATATGAGCCAAACTCCATAACTGTATATCAGAATTAGCATGATATAGGGTAAAAATCCTGTGAAAATTGTAGATGACTGTCAACATAGACAAATATACAGAATAATTTATTGATGATATTATTCTATATGATATGTTTGATGTGATACTTATCAGAAACACAGTATTCAGGGTTCTAGGCAACATTATAATGAATACAGTCCTTCAGTGTAACATTTCTATCAGTCCCATGTGTGTATCTGGGAGGCGTAACCACACTTGAGCTATGTGTCTGATTTTCGTTGAATTCCCTGCACCACTAGTGTACCTCAGAAGGGATTATCAGGAAGTTCATATCTGGTACATGTGCAGCCCACTTGACCCAGCCATATTGTCTAGTCCAGTTTTCAAAGTTACCTTTGCCCAGTCCCTTAGTACTGTGGCATACTGAGATATGGTGCCTAATCTAGGTGACTTTCCTCTATCTCAGAAAAGTGGGTTTTAGTCAGTCACTTAGCATTGTCATACATGTCACACATAGACCTGTTTCTAGACTTTTCCACAGTATTTGCAGAAAACGTAAAAGGTTTGCATTTCAGTCTTTTAGGAAAGCATTCATGATTTTTTTTTTGTCTTCTCCAAACAGAAAGCGTTCTGCAAAGCCTGAGACCGTAATTGATTCTTTACTTCAGTGAGTGTTTCAAACTTAGTCTCAATAAAAATTGATGATGTTCGTATGCCTGGACAAAATCTTTAATTAAAACACTGAAGACTGCTGTGTAGTTTCACATAATGGAAGCTGTAAATTATGGAGTAAGACTGGAAATAATAATTTGCCTAATAACTTTTAGACTATACTTCCTAAGGTATTAATATGCATATTAAGGTTGTACAACTAGCAGTTGTTCAAGTTGTCATACTACTCTTCAGCTACACTGTGCCAGGAAGTTGGGAGAGCAGTTTGTACTATACAGTTCGGTTGCAGTGCATATGTCTGTCTCATAGCTATTTTACCCAACTACTCTGCATTTATATAACTAGTACTTCAAAATAGGAAAAAAAAAAGTCATGTTTTGCACATGGAAAGTAGCAGATGGAATTGTACTGTGTTGCTCTGTTAGGTGTGAGTTGTTTCAGCTACCTATCCAAGAAATGATTTTGTCCTAATACCAACTCAACTGGCCTGTTTCTATATATTCACATTCTAATTTTTGTACTAACATTCACTGCATTTTATTTATAAGATGACTGACCTTACTGATAATCTGTGCGAAATTTTATAATTTAATGGTCAGCCTTTGTAAGTATACATTTTAGAAACAGAAGTTGAAAAAATGATTCATTTTGATCTCTTTTTTTATTTTTTTTTGCTGCTTTGAGTTCAAGTTAAATGCATTTTTTTCTGGCTTCAATTCTGTTGTAGTATTGAATTGTAACTAAATGCAAAGGAGCTACAGTTTCATAAAATTAAGAAATTACATATTGCTTACTTATCCCTGCCTGTACATAGATTTTTAAAAACTCACTGAAGTACAACCTACGGGCCTCTTCTCTTGTCTAAGTTTTAGATTTTCATGGAGTTTTCCAACTGCCCAGGGTCTCCATTTTCCAGAAAGATCAAGCTGAGCAAAATAAAACAAAAAAACTTAATCTTGGCCTTTAAAACACTTCATTGCTTCATATTTTATTTAAAAAATTCTACCCTAAATTTCTTCTATTGACTGATCTAGTTAGACCATATTTTCTCTTGAAATTGGTACTGAAGGTGTAGCTCTGTGGTAGAGGCTTGCCTGCCATGTTTAGGACCCTCAGTTTAATCTCCAACACTGCCCAGAAAAAGTTCCTCTTAGAATAAAACTTACATTTTGTAGTAAAGTAAGTAGTAGTAGAGTCATTGATTCTTTTGTTGGCTGCTTACAGTTTTTTTTGAAAGTTATGCTACTCTTAAACTACTTAATGTTGTATTTTCTATGTTTCAGAATTTTATAATCAGAGCTGAAATACACATTTGTTCCAAAGATCTTGAGATTTTACAAGTTAGAATGTAGGATTTATTAAATATTATTTCAACATGTTTTCTCAAATACTGGTTTATAATTACGGAGCTCTGTAGAGTCCTATGGACACGGCCTCCTGGTGAGGAGGTAGTAGAAGTGCATTTCCCAGCAGTGCTTTATTTGTGTTGTGTAAGACAAGTTTTAACTTGGCTCTGCAGGGCATTGTTCAGATGCTATGAAGACTTGCGATGCTTATGAGTCCTGTACTGGTTTATGTGAGCAGTATGTCTTGGTGATTGTAAAATGTTTTCATTAATGCACATTTATTTAACTGTCTTATAGTTACTATATAGAAATCTATATAGAAAGCTTAAGTTTTAGCAGTAGAAAATTAAGCCTAATCAATACTATCTCTCTTTTTAAAACTCCATGCTTCTAGCTTTTAACAATTCAGTTAATAGGAAAAAAATTACTTTTGATTTGAGCTTTAAAACATTGTAAAATTTTTCTTTCTTTTTTTCTTCCCCCAACCCCCAGGAACTGGGGATGGAAACCAGGGCCTTACACATGCTAGATAGGTGCTCTGCCACTGAAATACATCCCAGTTATTTATTTTATTTATTTTTTATTTTGAGACAGGGTCTTACTACATTGCCCAAGCTGGCCTCAAGAGTACAGCCCTCCCTTTTCAGCTTCCTGACTAGCTGGGCATGCAGGCACGTACTGCCATGCCTGACTCAGGCCTTGGAGAAAGTGAAGTTAGTATAGGAGGTTTTGTGTCCCACTCTACCTGGAAAGCAAAAGAACTCTGTAAAGTTAAAATAGTAATAAGTTCTCAAAGCAGCTTGCGTTAGCAGTTTTTTTGAAAAAGCATGTATGTTCTAATTAATTATACCAGATGAACATTATTTATCTCATGAAATAGAAAAATTAGACATTCAAACCAGGCCTGAATATCTACTTGAAGATACGGGATACTGACTTTGGGACTATTCATTTAGCTCCAAGCAGAGCAATTCTGTAGTTTCTTCATATTCACTATGTCTTTATGCACAAATAAAATATTTTGTAACTTCAGTGTTAATTTTCTGAAAGGACATAGATGAACAGACTTGTTCATTGTTTGAAATAAATGTGCATAAAATGAGTGCTTATGAGTGGCATAGCAGTATAAGTAGGTTATTGAGTGAGTATTCTCTTTAATTTAAAAAGTAATATTTATTTATTAAAAAGAGCCTTGGTGTCAAATGATACTAGTTTATAGTATGTACTTTAATAAAATTTGTAATTATATATATGAATAGTTAAGATATTAGTATAATAGTCATCCTCATTTTTGTTGAGATTCATCACAGCGGGTGGAAGTCTGTACCTGCAGTAGAATCCATTTGATGGCTATCTCATTTACTTTCTGGAAAAGGGGGATTTTGGGGAGCACAGCAAGAAGTTTACGATTACTTCAGAGGAAGGAGGTGGTACCACTTCATCTGTAACATGCTTTTTAAGTTATAGTCATGGCTTTGAGGGGCTTTTTTGTTTTGTTTTTGTTTCTTTTTAGTTTTTTCCTAATATCTTCCCCCTTAAGAAAAGTTCCTTTCTTTCTACAGGGCTGTGAATTAAGAAATGGGTAGAGTTTACATTTAAGCACGCCAGTATCTGCCCGATTTCTTAATGTACAATCTGTTTTTCTCCTTAATTATTCTTTGTTTTTAACTAGAAGAAAACATAGATTTTCCTAGTGCCTTTGAACTTACACTGTAGTCTGACTGATTTGAATCATTATAACTTCTGTAGTGTTGCTAAATACTGTATACCGTTCAGAACTACAAATTGTATAATGAGTTTGTTTTGTTAATTTCAAAAACCATGGTTTGGTGATATTTCATGTGTAAATTGTACTTGTTCAGGTTGTATATATCAATATTATATGTACACGTGTGGCATGACTAAATAAGAAATAAAAATCTTTTACCTAGCACCTCTGGTGCGCCACTTTTCCGAACTCCTTGTGTTACTTTCATCTTGATCCCAATGAGCAATATCCTTTTGCTAGACCTCTCCATTTGTACACTTAAGAGAGGCATGTGTAATATAGCACACCTAGAAATTCCTAATTGCGGGTTTTTGAAACAGAAACCATCATGAAACAAGTTTTGAGGAAATATTTGTAATATACGTGTTCTCATTGATAAAATATGTTTTTATCCAGGTGTTGTTACCCTTTTCATTAGCTATCTGAGAAGAGGCCCTAATTTAAAGACGTTTTATGTAGCATACATCCCTCTGAAACGCAAGAGGAAACATTGCGGGGTAACAGTAGGGCCGTCTCATTCAGACTTGTCATAGCCTAGAGTGTCTCCACAGCACCAGTATTGCTGGAATTATTACCAGCTACTTGTTCTTTTGTTTTGACAGAGTGATTACTAGATACTGAGGTAGGCAACTGTAAGGAATTCAAAGCAGACCTTTAGAAATTTGTATTTGTGGACTAGTTTCAAAGGAGGACTTTTTTTTTTTTTAATGTGCTTTTTGCATAGAGAGGAAATTCCTCCAGCCAATTTAGAACTGTGCTTGTGCTTGCTTTTCCAAAGTACCAAAACTTCTATGCATGTGCAGGACTTACCAAAACTAAGTGCTTGCCGTGGCATAAATAAGATTATAGAGAGCTGCCATCTGTGTCCTTCTTCCCCTGCTGCATTTGAAAACCACGACACTGGTTTTCTTGGCACAGTACTGCTGAGGCACCCCTGTCCATGACGCCATTGCCTCCAGGAGGTGGTGAGCATGTGCCCGTCAGGTCACCTTGTGAAGACCTTCCAGCAGTACCTGGAAGCCAAGTGCCAGCTGCAGGGACAGCCAGTGCCATCTTCTTGACAAAAAGAATGTTTCATTTGGCTTTGGCCAAAAGGGCTAAAAAAATCTGGTGCCTCCTTCGTGTGTGGTCTGCCTGCCTCTGAGTTACCTCTTCCTACTTCCTTTTTTCTTTTTTCCTAATAACATCGTTGCCATTTTCTGCCCTGATCTTTTCCAATAAATCACTTTTCCCAGTAAATCACATTTGAAACGAAGTGGTGCTCAAATAAACGAAGACCGCCAGTTAGCCTGTGTCTTATGAAAACAGCTAAAACAGCTGTGAGGCCACAGCCTGAACCTGAAGAGAGTGGAGGAGCCATTTTTTAGCTTAAGTTCTCATTCTTAAACTGTTTCATTTGCAAAGCAAATCAGGTATTTGGGCTTCCTTCAGAAGTTGAACAAGTGTGTGGGAAAATCAATATGAAGAGGCTACTTCAAAAGAGAACCTGCTTCCTCTCAGCGTTTTATCTTTGGCTTCCTGTGACCCAATCAACACGTTCCTTTCATCAATGTTATCAGAACATCAGGCTGCCTTACCCAGCTTATGGCTCTGACTACAGAATATGGCAGATCAGAGTTCTTCCACACCTGCGCCCCGCCCCCATCCCTTCTGAGAGGGCTGGGGAAATTTTAGTTTGTAATCAAAGGCTTTATTTCTTCAACTGAACAGAAGAATTTAACTGGGGCTTTACAACTGAACAAAATATTCCTCATAGTCGATACCAATCTTCACAAGAGGATATTGCCTAACTCAACCTAAAAATAACAGTCATTACAGAAATTTTATGCGGGCCTTGATTTCTGCACCACCAGGAGTTATGCTACAGAGTCACCAGGCATCTGCTGTAGAGTGTGTCTTCTGTTGTGGCCCATTGTATATGGGCATCCTCTGTGCCTGCCCTGTGCTGAGGGGATTATCCTCTGGAACACAGAAATGCCAGCCCTTGCAAAACTCACAGCCTCCATCGGGAAGGAGGTTGGTGGCATAGCACCTTAAGGCTGTGGCAAAGGAGGATGAGTGGTGAGCCACGGGGTGCTGGCAGCAGTCTTCTTTTGAAGCTGCTAGCTTGGTTGGTACCTCACACGAGCTGGGGAGGCATCTTCTGCAAGGAAGTGCTCCTCGAGGTCTTGAAGAGTCCAACAGTAGGGAAAGGTGCGGAGGGAGAAGTGTGTGCTGGGCGCTTGTGCCTGTGCCTGTGCTTGGAGTAGGGTGAAGAGAGTGAGGGCGGGAGAGCCTGCAGTGATGGGTAGGCCAGGCTGTGTGGTAGGAGGCAGCCGGAGCCACAAGCAAGTGCTGTGATGGATTTGACGGGAGAGTCAGCTTAGCCTCTGGGAGAGGAGGTGATGTGCAGACCTGGCTGGGAGGCTGAAGTGATGGGCAGCCGCGCTCCTCTGTGGGCTCCTCTGTGGTCAGTTGCAAATCTGTCTTTACTTCTCACCCTGCAGGCACAGTGACTGCTTGTGGACTAGCTTCAAGGGACATTTCATAAGATACCTTTTTTTTTTTTTATGGATAGAGGAGATTTCTCTGACCATTCTAGGGCTTGCTATTTTTTTTTTTTTTTGAAATAGTGTCTCGCTGTGTAGCCCAGACTGGTCCTGAACTCAAATATGTAGCCCAGACTGGCCTCGGACTCATGGCAATCCTCCTGCCTCAGCCTCCCAAGTGCTGGAATTATAGGCATGTACCAGGACACCCTGCTTTATGTGGTGCTGGGGAATTGAACTCAGGGCCTTGTACTTGCAAGGTAAGCGCTTTATCCGCTATTCCATTCTTCCAGCCCAGCTTGCTCTTTTGACAAAATATTGAAACATACTTCAGTTTGCTTTAACACTGACTAAAAGGACACAGGAAGGAACAGAGAGAGTGAAAATTAACTGGGAAAAAAATTGATATAAAGGGTGAATTAAAAGAGGTGCATTTCAGAGAGCTGAGGAGAGAAGGCCTGAAGGGTCAGTGCCAAGACCAATTCAGGAGGTACTGGGCATGCCAGCTAGCTAGGGAACTTCAGTCTCTGGGAATGTACTCCAACTCCAGCTGATAAATTGCACCTAGCAAGACAGCAGCCCTAAGGCTAGAGAAGGTGGCTGCCTTGTCCCAGTGGAAGCAAGAAAGCTGTGTGCACTGTCCTTGGCCTTGAAAGTCCCTGTCCTCTGATGAGAGACACCTGAGTCTGGCTGAGGGGCCTGTGGAAGAGGTACAGACAAGTGGAGGCAGTGGGAGAATCTGTGGCACTTTAATCAGAGACCAGCATTTCCAGTTGTGGCCCACAAATTCTTCAAGGAAAGAGGCCCATAGATTTGAGTCCGGTGGGCTTTCTTTTTAAGTCATTTATTTAATAGATATTTCCACTGGAGGTCATCTATTCACTGTTTCAAAGAGGGGGCAGCTGATAGTAGGGAGGGAGCACAGCTTTCACTGTGTCACAGTCTGAACAGACGAGGAGTGTCCCATGAAGCTGGTACCCACTGTGGCTAAATTGCCCAAGAGAATGTGCCCCAAATGGCAAGCTTCTTAATTTTTACTTAATCCTAGTATTTTACCACTTATTTTTTTTTAATATGTGTCCCAGATTCCTGTTCTCTCATTCTCTTGGTAAACTGTTGAGTGTTTAAATCTAGAGTCCAGGACTCACTGTCTGGAAGTAAATGGGAATATTAGCTGCGTATTGACCATCAAAATTTACCATGGGGCCTGCGTGCGTCTTTTCTGTAGCTAGTTCTAAATCTTTCTTTTTGACCGTCTTTTCTTTATCATCTTGGCCTCATACCCACCGTGTAACTCATATCCTGTGGCAGATGACAGTTCACTTAGCCATTGAATGCAAATAAGTCTCAATAAAAGGAGAAAGGAACTTAAAACATGTGTGTGTCTTTGCTGGCTGGCCTTAGGAGCCTCCCTGAGCCTCTTAGTTACTTCATGCCCTGATGAGCTGGTATTTTATGTGGGCATGATGAAACTGACTGTGGTCAGGGTGAGAATTGAAGCTTTTGATTTCTCCCCTAATTTTGAAAGGGTTAAAAAGGTGTAATTTTAGTACTAGTATTAATTTTGTCACATGTGCAAGTAAGTACGAAAGGAATGCTCAGTCACTGTTACTAGATCCAGATTCTTGCAGAGAATATGTCTCAAAAGCAGGTTTCCGTGATTTGACATGGCTTTTTTTTCTTCCTTTAATTTCTCTTCATTAACAGACTCATTGACATACAATTTACATACTACAAAATCCCCCTCTCTCTTGTGGTAGTGGGGATTGAACCTTGGGTCTTTGCTCTGACCTACATCCTCAGTCCTTTTTATATTGTTTATTTGATACAGGGCCTTGCTAAGTTGCTACAAGGCCCAGGCTGGGCTTGAACTAAGTATTCTCCTGCCTCAGCCTCCAAAAGTGCTGGCATTTACAGCTCTGTGCCGCCAGACCTAGCTCACAATTGGTGTTTTTGAAGCGCGTGATTCAGTTTTAGTTTTTGTTGTTGTTTTAGTCTTGTCACAGAATTGTGCAGTCGTCATCAGTGCTTTACACCCCAGCATTTCTGTCACTCCCTGGAGACCCGCACCTTGAGTAGCCGCTCCTGTTCTTTGTCCGCCACCCCAGCCCTAACAACAGACACTCTGTTCTTACTACTGTGTGGTTTTCTCTTCTGGATATTGCATGTAATAGCATCATACCACGCATGGCCTTGGCTACGTCACTTGGCGTATTTCCAGAGGTTGTTCATCTGCGGCATGTATTCGTGCTTTTGTGTTGTCAAAAAATATTCTGTGTTTGGGTGCCTCATTTTGTGTATTCATCAGCTGATATTTGGGTTTCCTCTACTTTAAAAAAAATTACTTTGAATAGTGTTGCTGTGAATATTTGTGCAGAGGTTTTGTTGTGGCCATAGGTTTTTCAAGTCTCTTGGGTATGCAGAGAATTGAAATTACTGGGTCATAAGATATTAACCAGTTGTGGAACCACCAAGCTGCTTTCTGAAGCGGCTGTGCTATTTTCCAATCACACCAGCTATGCATAAGAGTTCCAGTTTTTCCACGCCTTTGCCAACACTTTTTCTGTCTATATATTATTTATTTTGAGGCAGGTAGCTCAGGCTAGCCTTGGACTTACAGCAGTCTTTCTGCCTCAGCCTCCCAACTGCTGCGATTACAGATGTGCCCCACCGCACCAAGTTTTCTGTGGTGCTGGAGAATTCAACTCAGGGCCTTGCACTTGCTAGGCACGTGCTTTAACCACTCTGCTACTCCTCAAGTCCTGCCAACGCTTTATTATTATTATTATTATTATTATTTTTTATAGCACTGAGGGTTGAGCTCAGAGCCTTCACACTGAGGATCATCCCAAACCTTTTACCTTTTTGATAGAGAATTTCCAAGTTGCCCCAGCTGGGCTCAAACTTGAGATCCTCCTGTTTTAGCCCCTCAGAGTGTTTAGGATTATGAGCATGCACTACTGTGCTCGACTTTCTCTGTCTTCTTAATTTTACTATTTCTTTAATTAAAAAAAAACTTTAAGGTACGTGAAAATGATGTACACCCCTACAAACATGTACGGACATATTGGAAAGCCAACAGTCTCTAGTCCTGTTCATTCCTTATTAATCCTCACACTATTCCCCGCCAATGTGCTCAACCCCACTGCAGCAGTCATCAGTTCTTGATCTCTCTATTTTTGATCAACTTAAGGTATCATATTTTGATTTCCCTATTGGAAAATGAGATTTTACTTCATTTATACTGGTGTTGGGCGTCAGTATCTCATCATTGCTCAGGCTGGTGTGGAACTCCTGAGCGCAAGTATTTTTCTGCATCAGCCTCCTGAGTGGCTTCCCTCCAAAATTTTTATATCAAATTATTTTTAGGTCCATTACCTTTACAGTTTTGAATACTGCTAGGCAATATTCTTTAACTGACCCTCTTCCCATGGAGGCTGGGAGGGATTTGTTTGCATTGATCTGACCTCTCAACCATTTTCAGCTATACCTTGTATATTATCAGATGAACAGCCCTCAGAGTCTGTTCTGTAACCATAATTAAGGCTCATGTCTGTTGGTGAATTCTAAGGCTTAAGAATCAAGAGAACTTGCATTATTGTGAGTGTAAATATTGCTCACTGCAGTACCATGTGCTGTGTGAAAATAACTCATTGTTTCTTAGATGGGAGAAGAATCTTCTAAGCATGTAACTGATACCTTTTCAATTAGCAATATGTGATAGTCAGACTCAGTGGCTCTGTGAACTCTTCCCATTCATACCATAGCCTACCCTTTGCCCCCACCCCAAGTACCAAGGCTTGAACCCAGGGCCTCACACCTGCTAGGCAAGCACTGTGCCACTGAGCCCCATCCCCAGCACCACTTGCATTTTGTGTAGCCTTATGTTTTTTAATTATCGGTGTGTTGTGTCCCCAGCCACAGAAGGAACTCTTGAGCAAGAGGCCGCCTTTCTGTTGTGTTCCCAAACCAGTGGTAGCCTCTCAGTAAACTAAACTGATTTCTCTAAAAGTTGCAAACCGTAATTTTACTCTTCAAGCACCATAAACATCGTTGCTGTTAGAGTTTACATATATTTTATTTTATAATGAGTTATAAATATATAAATATTTCTTTAAAATAAATCCATTAAAATTTATAAATTAAAATAATCGGCGCCTACATTCGTTGTATTTTCTTCGCATGATCCTTCTTAGTTTTTCCAAGAAGTCTCTCAGTGTACTGCTCTTCTTGAGCTCAGTCATAGAACAGTCCTACAAAAGAAACATTTTGTTAGCTTGTGTATCTAAGCCTCAGAGTCTTGCTGTCCCACATGTCTGCTTGGTCAAGCAAACTGTGGCACTGGTCAGGACCCCCAGCCTGGCTTGACTGGAGCCTAGCTCTGGATGTCACTGCTCTTCTCTGAAGCTAGGCCAGCAGAGTTTGCTGGGGTTCAGCACATGCAGAATAGTACTGTACCACCACCCTGTCTCCAGGGGCATCACCGTCTCTGGAGAGGTATGTCACAGCCAGGTACTGCTGCTAGGAGGCAACCTGGGGGTGCAGACTCAGACCTGCCTGTTGTCCTGCTGGACTTCTGCATGGCCACCTGGACTGGAGAAAGATTTTTCTGTTGCACTCCAGCACAGGAAACAGCTGCATCCTGGCTCAGAGGCTGGAAAGTTTAGAGGAGGCCAGAGACCTACGACAAGGTCACTGCTTCAGTCTGAACCTCAGCTCTACCACTTTACTGCGCAGCTTAGGACAGACCACTTAATTTATAAAAGCTGCAGTTCCTCCCCTTAGAAAGGGGCAATAGTGCCTACCTCATAAGCTAATCAAGAGAATCAAAACAGAGAATGGGTGCTATGCCAGGTCCCAATTCCATCACGTTGCGTTACCAATAAGGCAGCAGGCCCGGTGGGAGATGGCTGTCACTGCTGTTCTCTGAAGCTGGTTCTTCCACTGGCATTGGCTGACACCCACCCATGGCTGCAAGGACCTCTGTCCTCCAGGTGTTCTCCCTTCTCCACTGGGTCTTTCGCACTGGCGTACTAACACGCTGCTGTGTCCCCGGCCGCCCACCTACCCACCCCAGGAGCTTCCCTCATGCCACACTTGCCCTGCACCTCGGAGTCCATTATCTCTGCGACTTTACAGCAGAGCCCCTCCAAAGGGCCCTCGTTCCACCTCTTCCCTCGCCACCCTTTCCTGAGCCTCGCCCAGCTGGACTTGCGTTCCTGCCCCTCCTGCCGATGGCTGTCCTGCCCAGAGGCCTTGGCGGGCTGCGTCCTGCCCGACCTCTCAGGCCTCTTGTCATAGCACTCCCTTCTTAGTTTCTGTACTTGCTTCTGGGACAGCAGGCTTTGGTTTTCTCCCCTTTGGTCGCAGCGTCGCAGTCTCCTCTGAGGGGCCCTCCACGTCCTGGCCTCTACGTGCTGGCGCGCCTCTCGGCCCAGACCTTGGCTCTCTCTTTCTCTACTTTTACGTAGCACCAACTAAGGAATCTCCTTTTCTTGTTACAAGTTCTGGACCTTTCCAAAAAGCATCTTTGCCATAACACCTCCACTGGGCTGAGCAACAGGTGCCTTCTCTGTGTGTGTGTGTGTGTGTGTGTGTGTGTGTGTGTCGTGCACGTTCTGGGGCGCAGCACCTCATATTTGTTACAATGCTGAGCGCCTGGTCTTTTACTCAGCCTCCAGCCCTGCCTTGCACCTAGTCATCTATGTTTCTGTGTAAGTACCAGCCGTTCACAGGGCTCAGGCAGGAGCCAAAAGGGCCCTTTACTGCTCCCGTCTCACCACCACCTGTCAGCAGGTCCTCTGGCTCTTTTTCTAGTTATACCCATGTGCAGCCACTTCCCTGCTCCCGGCCTGGTTAGGCGCTGCCGGCCGTGGCCTTCCTCCTGTTCCCCTCTTGCTGGCCAGGATCCTGCCCTGCTTAGACATGTGAAGCTCAAAGGCCTCAGGGCCTTTGCACAACAGTTCCTCACATGGCCTGTTTGGTCAAAATATCTGTTCAGAGAATGTCACTGAATCCTAAATCAGTCTCCCACCCTGTGGCCTATGCTCTTTAGTCTTGTATTTTTCTTCACATAACACTATCACTGGTAGACATCATATTACATTCTTTTTTCTAACTCCCTCGCCGGCACATTCCACGACAACAAGGACTCTGCCTGCCTATCTTTAGGTTGCCCGTCTACTGTCTAGAACAGCACTTGGCGCTTGTGCAGCCTCCGCAAGCAACTTCCTGAAGGAAGAGATTAATCAGGAGGGCCACATCTAGTAGGCAGGCTCCTTCAGACGCAGGCTGCCACCCTCCGGAGCCCCGCTCCCGGCTTGCCCAGGGCCGGCCAGCTTACCGACTGCACCGTGCCCCTGAGGTTCCTGGACAGTCCCTTGAGTGAGAGGTCACGTGTCTTATGCTGGGCGAGGCACACGGGCACCGTCTTGTAGGCTGTGCTGTGCAGGACGCTGGCAGCCCTGCAGAGGATCTCCTTCTCCGTCGTGTTCTGCAAAGAGAAACGCCGCGGTGGCCGCGCTGTGCACCTGTGCTTTGAGCGTGGGAGAGGTATTTTTACTCCTGATTTTTTTATTTCCAGTTAGACTCACAGAGAAGACTGGGCTGTGCGGATCTCTACTCGAGCGCCTCTGCGACACGAGGAAAGCTCATGTACCATAGGGCTCCGTAAGTACCTCCGCCAGCCGCTTGGGAACGCACGGGCTTCTGCTCAGAGCCTCTGAGTGCCTTTCCCCTTGGAGGGGATGGTGGAAGGCTACCTGGAGGAGGGCACCACGCTAGGCGCACGGCGGACGCGGTCTCCGGGCACACCTCTATCACGCGTTCTCTGGCTCTGTCCATGCGCTATGCGAGCACCCCTTCCCCTGCGAGGTGCTATTCTCATCCTGCTTGGCTTCAAGCTCAGCTTTCCTTGGAAACCCAACATGCGTGCGGAATTGGATGCCCGTCCCCAGGGCAGACGCTGCTGCTTGCACCGCCCTCTCAACCGGCTCTCACCATGGAGAGGGCAGAGCGTGTGGGGCAGTTTGAGCTCTGAGGAAGGAGATCAGGCGCCTTCTCCACACTGCAGATTCATAAAAGGTGCCCAGGAGCCTGGCATGGGGTATCACGGGAAGGGGTCACAGCTGCTCTGGGCCTTGGGCAGGACTGCCCTAAGGGGCTTCTGGCCTGGAGGGGTGCAGAGTGAGAACTCAGAAGGCTGGCTGCCCTGATGCCAGCCCGGCCACAAGGCTCTTGCTGGGAGTGTTAGACCTCAGCAGACGGAAGGTACGAGCCAAGCGGTGTCTGACTGTACCAGGCCTGATGGTACTCGGGTCCTCTTGTCCTCTCATTTTCCACTGAACACAGGCATAGAGACTGGAGACTGGTGTTCACATGAGCCCACCTTCATTATCCAGGTCAGATAAATAAACTGTGCGTAGCCTCTGCTAGAACATGTCAGAGGCCTTTGCGGTTCAAAATGGCCCACGGACCTGCAGCATGGACGTTTCGGGGAGCTTGTTAGCAGTGTGACTCAGACCCACAGATCCTGGGCATTTACAGGTGCAGCTCTTTCCAGGCAGCTTGCGAGGCCTCACAACTACCTATTTTCTCTGAATGTCATTGTAATATATATGTAACTAGAAAGGTTCACTATCTCTCAAGCCAGAGAAAACAATGGTTAAAATTTTGGTAAATATCTTCTTAGGTTTTTCTAAATAGTTTTCTCCCCCAAAATAAGAACCAACAGTTGAAACTGTTTTATAACCATTTCACCTTGACCGAGATGACAAGCACGTTCAGCGGTCCTCAAGACCACGGGGCTGAGCCATCTGGAGACCCCTGCTTGTGTGCACCGACACTTAACAGTTCCCTATCATGACAGTTTTTCCTTCGGTGTGTAACGCGGCAGTGAGTGATCCATGCAAGTCTCTTATGTTTACTCTTGTTTCTAAAAACTAGATTCTAGAGGGTAACTCACATTTTAAGGGTTGTCAAGAAGCCTAAACCGAGAATTCTGGATTACAAATGCTCCTTCATTTCCCCTATAGTTCTTGATGTCCCAGGACAGGGCCTGGGGGGGGGGGCACTAAGTGAACTGGCTGAGTCGGGCCTGATCCCCTGACTCTAGATGGAAATGTAAAAGTGTCAGGGTCCTGGATCTTTGAGTGCCAAGGGTGAGAACGGTTGGACAGATCAAGGTGTTCAGCCTGGTTGGTGTACAGAGAGCATGAGACTCAAGGCCAAAGGCCAAGGCCCAGTGGTACACACCTATAATCTCAGCATTCTGAAAAGCTAAGGCAGGAGGATCACAAGTCCAAGCACAGTGTCAGGAATTTAGTTACATAGCAAAGCCTTATCTCAAAACCAAAAGTAAAAAACAGACTGGAGATGGAACTCAGTGCAAAGGCCCTGGGTTCCATCCTCAGTACCAAAACAAAACAAAACAAAATAAAAAAGCCCAGAAAGCCCAACTCTCTTTGTTTATGTCCCATTAAAACCTAGTGAGAATTTTCTAAAGCTTCGGATTGGAGCCTAGGAATTAAGCAATCTGTCAGTCCTGAGCAGAGTATAGCCATATCACATAGACCAAAAAAAAAAAAAAAAAAAAAAAAAAAAAAAAAAAAAAAAAAAAAAAAAAAAAAAAAAAAAAAAAAAAAAAAAAAAAAAAAAAGAAAAGAAAAGAAAAAAATTCTATCTAAAGGTAATTAGGATAAAATTGTAATAGAAAAGAGTGCATCAAGTAAAAACAATTAAAAAGAGCTAATTCTAAAAGTAGTTTTAGTTAGTCTCTAAAATTCAGTTCCATTGGTTGTAGAAGAATGACACTCTGTGCCACCCCCAGCTTCTTGTCTGACTGCTTCCATCTGCTGTGGGGCCTGAGTGGGTCTGTCTGTGGCCTGGGGAGCCCACTTCCACAGCCCAGTGGACCAAGCCATTCAGAAACATCCAGGGGCTGGTCATGATGGTGCAGACCTACAGTCCTCTGAGAGGCTGAGACAGGGGAATCACATGTTTGAGCCCCACCTGAGCAACTACTTAATGATACCTGTTTCAAAACTTAAAAGAGAATCTGAGGATGTAGCTTAGTGCGAAGGCTCTGAGTTCAGCCCCCAGTATGGGAGTGGGGAAGTCCTAAACCTATATACCAGAAGCCATTCTGTCATTCACACAAATGTCAGGAAATGGCCACCTGGGAGTCTTCTGTGCTAAGTAACTGTCAGCATTCTCAGTCCTTAACTAGCCTCGTTTAGGACTGAGAAAATTTAGTCCTGTTAGCTGGGCCCCATGATCTCAGCAGTCTGGAAGGCTGAGGCAGGATGATTGCAAATTTGAGCCCAACCTGGACAATTGGTAATTTAACAAGACCCTGTCTCAAAATATTAAATAAATAAAGTAAATTAAATTAAAAAGGGCTGGGGATATATCTCAGTGTGAAGACCCTGGGTTCAATTCCTGATCACACACATACACATACACACACAGGCACATACAAATTAGTCCTGTTGAGATTGTACTCTTTATCTCCAGTTCTGCCCAAATTTAGCCAATCAATCTTCCAAATTACTTTCCTAGCTTCAGATGTGGAGTCTGAAGCTTGAGGAAGTGTCAGATTCGCCAAAGGCCACACAGATAGTGACAGAAGTGGGCTAAAACCACATGCTGTCTCGCTGCTGAGCCCTCAGTGCCTTCTCTGGGGCCAGTTCCGGTTGGGGGTCCCTTCCCTTGCCTTGGGTACTGCCTTCTCAACAGCGGGAGGCCTTCAGACAGCCCGGGCACCATCCAGGGAGCTCGGATTCCAGCAGGCGCCACCTGGCTTGGAGGGACTTGGAGAGCTTGTATGTATACACATGTACCCCTCTACTGTCTGTCTCGGCCTGCAGAAGTCTGCAGATAGTCCTCAGTGAAATGCAATAAGCCCAGATAAAAGCCTTAAGAGCGGTTTTCCTCTTAAAGAAGGATGGGCCCTGACTAGGGTCTGGTACTGGGTGCGACCTCGCCCAACCCGCAGGGCTTCACTCCAGGCCGTCACCTCCCCTGGTACACACAGAAAGCAGGTTGTTAGGAGACCACTGGTAAATGGAGGCTTTGGGACTTTCATTCTCAGTTGTGTGTTTCCATGAAAACAGGAACTGAAGTGCACAACGCTATTGATACGGCTGTAGTCGTGTGTTTGTCGGAGAAATCGCACTATCAGCTGTCACATCTATCTCCTCCCACTACAGATGGAGAGGTGGGGGTGCAGGCACAGGAGGCAGAAAGGTGAGATGCCCAGCAGCCAGAGCAGGAATGGGTCAGGCTCCAGCTTGTGAGAGGGCTCCTGAGCAGACTGGCAGGGCCTTGGGTGGGACACAGCCAGCGGAGGCCTTGGGAAGCCAGCGCTCTGGGTCCCAGGGGCTCCTGGTGACCAGGCTGGGGAAGAGCTGGCGATATCTTTTCTTTGGTCGTAGGAAGTCTCTTAGACAAAGTGAAAGCTCCCTCAAACTGTAATCTCAATATCTGTTGTGAGAGTATTTCGGTTTTCAGCAATGCATGGGCCAGAAAAATTCTCTCATTCAAAGGCATTTGCTGAGTGCATCTCATGTGCCAAGTATCCTGCCACGGCTGGGCAATATACTAAGGAAGTTTTCTTTTGCCCCAAGCTGAATAAAGTTACAGAATCTATGCTTTCTATGATCTATTTTCTAAGTCAAGTGAAGCCAGAAACTCCAAAACATGCTTAAAATGAAAGATCCAAGTTCTTACTACATGAAAACACACAATACCTTATAATTAATTTGGGCCCGCTTGTCTTTCACTACAGAAATGTTTTGCTCAAACATTTGCATATTGCCCTTCTCTCCCAAGTCACCCGCTGCCAAGGCAGATTATGGGACATCTTCTTACCTTGTCAGCTGTAAAGACATCTGCAACAGTCACTTCATCGATGCACCAAGTCTTGTCACAGGAGGGAATAAGGGAGCGAGAGACAGAGTTAGCCTCCGATTGGACATGACATTCCTAGATAGGCATCCTTCACTCTCACACTGCGCAAACTGACCACAGTCCCCAGAAGAAAGCAGCAGGCAGAAGTCTCTCATGCTCCCCATCCACGCCTGCCCACCACCAGCTTCTCTCACTGTGGAGTCCTCTTCGTGGCTACCCACAGCCTTCCCAGAGCATCTAGAGAGATGGTGCCAGGTAGGGTACTCACCTTGTCATCTAAGAGAAAGTTCAAACTTTGGATGATTTCTCCCACGGTAATATTGCATCCATGGACAAGGGAGCTGGTACATGCTAATAGGCAGAACAGAGTGACAGTCAGCCAGGGGACAAGACCCATCAATAGATCTGTTTTGGCAGTGACAATATGAGACAATCAGTTTATCAGGGGAAGCTAACAATGCATTTCTGACAAAGGTGTCTCTATATATAGACTTAAAATTGCTGAAACCAAGGGAAAATGAGTTTACATTGGAAATTTCGCTACACCAGGTTGTCATTCATTTGGGGCCAATCAATGCCTCTCTTCCAGGAGAAAAAATGCCTCACCAAAACAGGTTAAGATGTTCCTGTGAAATCAGACCAAGAGGAAAATGAAACCTTTTTAAAAAATTAACTACAAAGTTTCAGCATAGGAAATTACACCATAATTTGCTCTGTAGATTAATCTTATCAGCTTGGGGTTGCTGCTGTCTTTTTTGCTTTGCATATAAGGAAGAGGCCACAGGTGTCCGAGTTGTGTTGGTACAGCCCTCCCGAGGAAAGATAGAGTAATATCAAGAAAGTGACTTGCATGATGTTTCGACCTGGCTTCTTCCAGGTACAGGGTGGAGTTGAAGGGCATCTTGGAAACTCTCTTGTCACTGGAAAGGTGACCTGGGGCTCTTCCCTGGGTAGAAGGAGGGTCACGTCCACAGGCCTCCTGTTCCTCCTAGCCCAGGGTCTGGCTATGCAAGTTAAGGTTTTTAGAGAGGGACAGGTGATATCAGATGGATTTAGTTTGGGTCTGAGAAACCCAGAGCTTCATTATCAATGAGGAGGCTCTGGGCAAGGCTGGAGTTTGTCTACCAGTGATGGCCACTTTTTAAGTGAAACTTATACACACTCTTAGCTAATTAGAAAAAGGAACCACAATCTTCCCTCTCTGCCAGTCCACCCACCAGCTCCCCTTGTCCATGCCCCACCACTCACTATGTGGGTCTAACTGATTCAGGTGATCCTGGTGGGGTTCTCACCCCAACAGTGGATATGAGAACCCAGCCATTGCCCCAGATCAGTGGTGGGGAAACTTTTTCCTGCTAAGGGCCAGTTGGGTGTTTGTTCCATTCACAGTCCTTATAAAATTATCAACTTAAAAATGAACCTGCTATGTATTATGGAAAAAGCTAGATTTATCAAATTTCAAGTCTCACCTGTGGTTGCCTTGGCAGGGCAGGACCACATGATTTCATGGGCTTTACATGGTCCACGGGCCAACCATTCCTCCCTCTCTGCCCCGAATACAGATGCCCTGTGCAGTACCTCACTCTTCCCTCTCTCTCCCTTTCGACCCTCTGCAGAAAGGTCTCTGTGGATAGCAGGATCCCCGGGCCCTGCATGTGCATTGTGTTTTCCCTACAGGTGCTTCTCTTCAGGTCCCTGGCCCTGGTTTCTGATCTTCTTTCTACTAACCTTCTCTGGAAGATCATCAAGAAATATTTGTTACTAAGGTGGTACCTATGCTTTGTATCTCCTCCTCCTTTCTCATTATTGTTTAATTGACAAAAATTATGTTTACAAAAATATGTATTATGGAATTCATAAAGCAAGCTAATTAACATATCCATTATTTACGTGAGGTGAGAACACATAAAACCTACTTTCAGTAGTTTTTAAGGATGCTATATTGGGACGAGGGGTGCAGCTTAGTTGTTAAATCCCATGCCTAGCAAGTGCAAATCCCTGAGTTCGATTCCCTGACACCGTATAAACCAGTAGTAGTGGTGCATGCCTCTAATCCCAGAACTTGGGAGACTGAGGCAGGATGATTGCCATGAATTTGAGGTCAGCCTGGGCTACATAGTTCAGGACCAGCCTGGACTACAGAGTAAGCTCCTACAGAACAAGACCCTGCCTCAAAAAAAAAAAAAGGAAAACAGTATATTGTTAGCCTAGCTGAGGCTAATGTTCCAGGCCTGTAATCCCAGCACTCTGAGAGGCTGAGGCAGAGGATTGCAAGCTTGAACCTGGACGACCTAGTGACTTAGCAAGACTGTGCCTCAAACTTAAAACCAAAAAAATAGGTTGGGGATGTAGCTTAGTTCAAAAGCCCTGAGTTGAATCTCTAGCACCACAAACACAAATGTTGTTACTAAGGATAGCCACCATGTTGTAGAGACACCTGGAATTTAATTCTCCGTCTAACTGGGGCATTGTGCCCTTTGACCACTATCTCCCCAGCCTTCCCTCTCCTTCCTCCTTTTGACCACCATTCGACTCTGCTTCTATGAGTATAGCTTCTTTAGATCCTACAACAATGGACACTGGTTTTGTCCTCCAGGTCTTGGCTTATTCCAGGTAACCTATGTCCTCCAGCTTCTTCCATGTTGACATAAATGGCAGAACTTATTTCTTCCTTATTTTGAATAATATTTTTATTGGGGTTTTTTAAATCACACATCTACCTATGGGAAAGGAAGAATCCAGACAATGGTGGTCTTTCAAACATATTCAGGATCCTTCCCCTTGGGACTATGCTATGAGGTTGTCAAACACAATACAGTGACTTTGACAACAATTACTAGAATTGAACTCCACTTCACAGGCGAAGGGCACAGTTCTCCACAAGACTGCCCTCCCTTCGGGTACCAGCTGTAAGCTCAGGGGGTCTCCTATCCACCTTCACTTCTAACCAAGTGATTCCAAATTTGGGAGCTCCCATGTTCCCCTTGGGCAAAAAAATTTGCCAGAACGACTCTGAGAACTCAAGAAGGTTCTATATGTAAGGTCACAGTTTTCTTATAGGGAAGGGATAGAAATGAGAACCAGCCAAGAGTGAAGGTCCCAGGCCAGAGCTTTCAATGTCTTCACCCTGTGATGTCAGAGCATGTGGCTTTCTTAACACTTTGACAGGTGACAGAAATCAGAGTATTTCCAAGCCGGGCTCCCTGGTACAGAATCCTTCCTGGATTTTCTCTGGATCACTGGCCACTCAGCTAACCCCACCCTCCAACCTCCAGAGGCCAGGCTGATAGCACAGTAGCTCAATGGGATTGCCAGCTCCAGCCTGAGTTACCTTGGTAACAGAAACTCTCTAGGGGCCACCTGGAGTCACTTGGCTAACATGACTACCAGGACCTACCATGAATAATAAAGATATGTCCATTGCTCAGAAAATCCCGAGGACTTGGGACCTACCTTCTGAGAACTGGTGGCTAAGAACAGCCAAATTCTTTATCCCAAGGATTTGTAGTCATTGGGCCAACAGCCGGACCTCTCTTTGGATGAAGCAACTTCTTCACTACACAGTTTTGGGAAGTGTGTCATGAGCACATGGTTCCTTCCTGGATAAGTGGGGACTCTGACTCAGGATTAAGGTGTTATTATTTTTTTCTTTTTGTGGTCTAGAGGGTTAAACTTAGGGCCCCACACACCACTGAGGTACATCCCAGCCATATTCCAGCCCTTTTTTATTTCACTTTGACACAGAATTTCCTGAAGCTGTCCAGGCTAGCCTCGAATTTGCAACCTCTGCCTCAACCTCTTGCGTACAAGTATGTGCCATCACATCCAGCGAATTAATTCATGTGTGGGGAAGTAGAGCAGGGCTCCCGTGGGGACAGGTGGTAGCGGGCAGGCGAGCCCCACGGAACTGCCACTGGAGGAGGGCAGTGCTGCGTAGGACCAGCTGGTGGAGAGATTAGGTTACAGAGTCATCTTAAAAGTGATAGATCTGCATTCCTATGTTCATCAGGCATTGTTCTGAGCACAAAATAGAACTAGAGCCAGGACTTGAGGATCTGTGGGCACACATGACAAGTGAGAAAATAAACGTAAGATGGGCACCTTCAGCTCAGGAGCAGAATGAAGCTAAGTTCTGTCTGTTTCAATGTTTGAAACAGGCCAGGAAAAAAAAAAAAAGAATGAGCTTTGCCAATCACCTGGAAGTGACCATATTGTCTCCTGAAAGATGGGAAGAAGAAAACAGACCACCTTGCCCTCCCATGACAGTACCGTGGTAGCCGCTGGCATGGCTGGCCACATAGAGACTGAGAAAGTGAGTGACTGCACACCAGGGCCAAAGAGGAGCACAACAGCAACCACCAGGCGGGAGCCCCGTGCCTGCAGGAGGCATGACTGGCAGGCCGGTGGGCATCAAGGTCAGGAGGGGAACTGAGGATTCCCCCTGGGCTTTGTCTGTGTCCCTAGCAGTCCCTTGCTTGGCCTGTGTGAGAGCTGAGAGCCAGCCCTGGCCTCTCCACTGCCCTGAGCTGCCTTTTCAGGCCCTGGCATTGAGCGGTTTTGAGCATTTGGTTGTGGAGTCCAGCGAACAAGCCTCTTGGGCACTCTGCACCCATGGGCAGGTCTCGAACTGTTGGTCTCAGCTTCCTCCCCGGTGAGCTCTCCTCACAGAATTCCTGTGAGAAGCCAGTGAGAGACACCGTGGGAAGCACTTGGCACAGGTCACCAGGGGCTGTTCCCAGAGGTGGCCACGACACACGGGGTGGGGAGTGTGGACTCGAGGCCCTGGTAGCCTGGCAGGCCTAGTTGCTCTGTGTCATCATCCCATGTGACCCTGGGCACATTCATCTATTAAATACAATTGATAGCTGTACCTGTCTCATAAAGCTAAGATATAAATAAGTTAAAGTTTTTATTAAAGTACTTAAAAATAGCACCTGACACAGAATGAGTGCTGGAGAAGTGTCAGCTTTATACCAATAATACTAGTGTTATCTTTGGTTGGTCACATGACCGTGGCACTTCACATATTGGCAAACCAAAGTCGGAACAGGGCAGGGGAAGTTTGGTCAGTCGTATGCTCTCTGTACTTGTTCTTCACGGGATCCCTCTCCTATTTCTGGCTGGCCACAACTCCTATACCACAGCCCTCATACTGAGGTACCTGAATCCATGGCAGGAAACAGGCAGTGCCAGAAAAGGACTTAGCACTGGGAGCTGGTGCTTACAACAGCATTGTCAAAGGTTGGAGGAGCAGACACCACTCCAGCCTGGATCCCAGCCACGACAGCCCAAACCCACAAGGAAACACAGCCTCTCTGGTTCCCCTGGGGCATACTCCATCCCGACTGCAACGCACGGATGCTGCCCCGTGAGTCCCAACGTCTACAGATATGCTCCAGGTGAAAACTTCGACTCTCCACAGGCCACAGGAACCAGAAGTTGATGTCCGTCATCTTCCACCATCTGTGGCTCATTGCAAAACCCAACCACACTCTAACTTTCACTTCAGGAGAGTCTGAGAAATTTTACGGTGAACATTCAAGCCTTCAGTCTCAAAGGGAAGCAGAAGGAGCAGGGAGCAAGCAAAGCAGCCCTTTCCCCAGACCACGATGGTGGGCAAGCACATCGCTGGCCATCCCCAAGGCCTGGCGCCTTTGGTAGCACAGGAAGAGCCCTTTCCAGCTCCCCACAGGCTCATGGAAACAGTGAGATTCTCCAAGGGCTGAAGTGAAAGCAGAGACTGGGATAGGTGAACTCCTGCTAGTAGCAGGGGCTGCAGGGTGAGGACCAGTTGGTGAGGACAGCACTGGGGAGCAAGAAAACTCAAGCCCTAGAAGAGCTGAAGGCAGCCAGGGCGTCTGGAGGGAAGGTGGCCAGGAGGGGGACTAGTGAGAACCATAGTTGCCCTGGGCAGATTTGTTGGCATGGTTGGCATGGGACAGCGTGGATTCGAGTCCTTCTGCAGCACTGTAGTATTGAAGTTAAGATCTGGAGTTGACTAGCCCCAGCAAGGTCTGAACTCAGCTCTGTGCCGCTGTCACTGTGACCTCGGAAAGTCTCGCTGTCTGTGTGTCTCTAACACTGGGCTAAAGACTGGGGTATGGAAGTTTATATGAGGTGTACAAGTATTCAGTGTGATACCTGGCACACAGAAAGCCCTCCCAAAATGCCAGCTTGTCAGTATGTACTGCAGCAGCACTGGGGGTAAGTGCCAGGGAGGAGGCCCAGCTGGTCCTGGTCTCTGGCCCGGATCTGCCCTTGGCAGCAGTGGCTTTTTGGGAGCGCAGGAGGCAGGGCAGGAATGAGGGGGAGCTGCTACAGTAGAAGTGGAGGCTGGCTAAATGACAGGGAGGAGCTTTCTGGGGGAAGAGAGGGAACTAGAGTGACCCAGGCGCCCCCTCCCCCCAGCGCTAGGGAGCGGGGCAGGAAGAAGCCTGGTGTGGCAGAGTCTCACGAGAGAGAAGCCAGCGGTCAGTGCATCAGTCGGTCCTCTGAAGTGGGCAAGATAAGGGTAGAGGCTCATCAACTGGGTGGCGTGATGAGGTGATAAGGGATGACATCACTGAGGTGGCTTCTGAGTGCAGTGGAGACAGATGCAGACTGGAAAGAACCAGACGAAATGGAACCTCTGTGCAGCTGGCACACTGAGAGGAGGGGCTGGGCTCCAATGCAGGCGCAGGGTAGGTCGGGGTGCGTCGCAGTTAAGAGGCATGTTTTCATGGAATGCGCCGGAGCACACGTTTCCCCAGTTGGTGGCCACTCCGTCCCTTGCACTCACGCGTGGTCATATTTAACCTGCTGTTAAGCCTCTGCCGTCACATTGTGTCCAGGATTTAATGGTATGACAATGTGGATTTTTTGGTACTTTGGAATCAAGCCCCGGGCCTTCACACTGAGCCGCACCCTTTCCTGCCCATTTCTGGGTTTGACTTTGAAATGGGGTCTTGCTGAGTCATTAGGTTGCCCAAGCTGGGATCAAATTTCAGATGCCCTGCCTCAGCCTCCTGGAGTGCTGGCCACCAGGCCTGGCTTAATGTTGTGGATTGCTAAGGGGAGTTTAAAGAGAAGTGCAACTGGCCATCAGTCATGAACTGTTAAGACACCCGAGAGTTATTTTAGTAAGAATTTGGCCTAGTCAGGAATTTATTTTAGTAAAAATTTGATTTTTATTTTTTTTTTGGTATTAAGGATTGCACTCGGGACCCTCATACTACATTACATTCTCACGTTTTCTTTATTTTTTATTTTTAGACAGAGATTTAAGAAATTATTAAGTTGCCAGGCTTAGACTTGTGATCCTCCTAGCTCAATCTCTTCGTCATAACACATTTTAAATAATTTTATGGAACTATGGGGATATTCAGTGGTAGAACACTTGTCTGTAATACTTAAGGCCTAGGTTTGTTCCTCAGCACATAAAATTCAAAACCTTATATGGTGATAAATTTAATATGCACACATTTGTCTATTATAAATTTGTGTCTCTAATTTATGTTACATATATTTATGTAAGTAATATAAGATAAGCATATAATGTATACATATGTGTTACCCCCACACATGCGCACCCCACCCTGACATGATGACACCTCTTCACAGCCGCATCCACATCCTCCCCTTACCACTCCATCCATCTCTGTCCTGGCTTCAGCAGCAGCCTGCTTACTACGCCTTCCATTCCCACTCCTGCATCCATCTTTTCTTCAGTGCAGCACCTAGAACATTCCTGTTAAAAGCTGCATCACGTCAGGCCATGGCTTGGCTTAGGAGGCCCTCTGGGGTCTCTCTCCAGTGCCAGGAAGGGCATACGCAGTTGGTTCTCAGCACTTGGGCACGCATGATCTCCTGTCTCTGGGTGCTTTTCCACAACCACCTCCCCGGTTTCTCTCTCCTGTTCTCCTGTGTACCTGAGAAGGGGAGGAGCCCGCTTTAGGAAGCAGTGTAGGGCATCTGAGGCGTGGGAGTCAGTTGCAGCTCGGCAGCTGGCTTCTCCTTTCCTTTGTTTTCTTATCTTTCCTGTCCTTGCTCCTCTTTTCCTTGAGAAGCAGATAGAAGTCTCTCCCAGGAGAGAGGAAAGCTGATGGGTAGTAGGCAGGAGGCAGGAGCCTGGGACTGCTTTCCCATTGCTCCCGCTGGCTCCCTTGTCCCAGCCCAGCAGACTAGAGCCTCATGAAGACCCCACAACAGGGTACTGTCCTGTGGCTTTGGCGAGGCAGCATCTGATGGGCCCATGAGGCCCTGCCCAGGGGAGGAGGGCAGCATCTGCTCAGAGTGTAAAGTTCTCCTCCCAGGCCCTGGCAGGGCTCAGCTCTTGCCCTGGGACAGCTGAGGAGGGGGTAGACACTGCTGGGCCCTTCATCTGCCCCAGTCCTGATCACCTCTCTCCAAGGCCCAGATAGCATTCTTGGGTTCTCATCGCTTGTATAAATTTAAATCTCTCTTTGCTTCCCATTGGGGAATGCTCGTCATAGAAAATGTAAGAAGCAAAAATTAGAAAAAAGTAAGTAAAGAGCAATTGCTTGTTCTGACGTCGTTTCACCACAAGTCCTCTGGTGGAGGACCCTGGGTAGGGCAGGGGGACCCTAGATCTGGAAGCCCGAGGGGTCCACAGACCGTTAGGTTGCAGGTATCAAGGGGATACCATGGCCAGCTCAGGCCTTCCTCCCCACGAGTGCTTCAGGAAGAGCGTGTGGCCCCGCAGGCTTGTCCAGGTGATGCAGAGTGGAGCTGATGAGAGTTGCTGTATTTAATGCCTGCGTCACCTCTGACCACACCGCAGCCCGGGCAGAGCTCGGGCTGGGGGCGTTTCTGAGCGATGCTGCAAGACGTTCACTTTCCACAAGAGAAGGTACTATGGAGGGGACTGGGGAGGGAGCAACAGAAAGTGAGGTCGTAAGTAGAAAATTGCTTCTGGGATTTCAAATGGCTTCGTCATGGGGCCCTCCCCGCTGCTGAGAAATCAGTTGATCTGGGAAAGTTCTTTGCAAACCATGGGCCCTGCTGCTGCTGGGCGGAGCTGAGAAGTGAATGAAGATAATGAGGCCTTGTGAGTTTTATTTTTCAGAATTTGAGGGAGCAGTGTGAGGGAGGGTGGCCAGGTCCAGCCACCCTGGCTCTCTGTCTAGGAAGGTAGCACCACAGCGGGGGTCCTGCCTGGGGTACTGCAGCCTCTGCTGCCTGATTTCTCAGAAGTGGTGCTTGGATTGGTTCCCACTGATCCACTAAGGAAAACGCTAGGCAGGAGACATGTCCCTGTGGACCTTGTAGAGTGACAAGCTGGTGGGCTTAATGATAACCTCAGGCTTGATCTGTTCCTTTATATGGTTGGCACGGTCAGGGCAAGCAGACACAGGCCTTATTATGTGTGTGGGCCCAGCTCCTCCTCGTCCTGAGTGGTTCAGAGATAGCCTCAGAGAAACCCCAAAGTGACTTGGAGAGCTTGCTGACATCTCATCTGAACAGCAAGCAGAGGTGTTTGATGCTCACTGGAAACTTGTGTGTGTGCATGTGTGAGCATATGCTCACACCTGGAGCCCTGGCCCCTCTTCCTGAGAAACCTCCTGGGCCTGGGGCTGTGGAGATGCTGGGGGCTCCCCATCCTGGGTACCCCCGCAGCCTCTGCCTCCTGCTCGTCAGGCACTCTGATCTCTCAGCTCCATTGTTCTAGGTTCCGCTTAGGCTTTCCCTTGGGGCAGAAACTCCCAGCAAATACTCCAGGTCGCTGTCAGATACCTTTTTCTGTTTCTTCCCGTTCTCTCTTGTTCCTGACTGGGCCACTACCCTGTCGTCGGCAGCAGAGACTCGATTTTGCAGCCCTGTAGGGCGTCCTTTGTCCCCTGCAGTCACTGAACACTGCTGGGGATCACAGGCCCCGGCCTAGGAAGTGAAGGGCAGGAGCCTGCCTGGCTGAGGCTGTGGAGGGCTGCGGACCTCTAGTGGCAGGGTCCTGCGTGGCTCTGCCTACACTGTGCACCAGCTCCTGAGACCCATGGCTTGGCTTATGTCTTTGAAAAAAAATCCCCAAAGGGCTTCCCCACAGCAGCCTCAGTGCCAGTCTTTGTTCACAGGGATTCCCATGTGATTTCCTTCTTTCTGGACTGAGCCAGTGTCTTGGCTAGGGAGAAGACACTGCACAAAAACCAAGCTCTGTTTGTGGTTGGTGGGGTTTTTAAAAATCATCATTCTTTCATAAATAACTCTCTATCTTTTAAATCTTAGACTGGATGGAGAGAGACTGAGATTTGGACTACTCCCAGTCTCTGCACCCAACTTCCTACCCTCTGACTCCTCCTAGGAAGACTCACTGTCACCTTGGTGGTGGTGGTGGGGCAGGGGGGCTCAGTAAGAGCAGCTTCCTCCAGAACCTTCTTTTTTTTCTTTTTCTTTTTGTTTTGTTCTCTCTCTCTCTCTTTCTCTCTCTCTCTCTCTCTCTCTCTTGTACATAGTAGTTAGGTTCAAGCCCAGAGCCTTCACACTGAGCTACATTCACAGTTCATTTTTATTTTTGGTTTTTGAGATAGGATCTCACTAAGTTACTAAGTTACCCAGGTTGGGCTTGAATTTATGATCCTCCTGCCTCAGACTTCCAGAGCCCTGGGATTACAAGCCTGTACCATTGGGCCCAGCGAGACTCTCCATTTTCTAGAGTTCTTTCTGGAGCTAAACTTTGAGTCCATATGATACCTTGTCACTAGCACAGGTGACTGGTGCTGTGTCTAGCAAATGTAGCAAGGGATAGATTCTGTAATGCCCATGGGACCATGGGAGACAGTCTTGTCCCCTGATCTACACAGCCAAATGCCCCCTCTGCAGGCCTTCTCTCGTCTTGGCTGAGCCTCCAGCTCCCTGAACTCTCATGCTTGGCTTCTCCCTCCCTTCCCTCTCTGGTGGCAGTGAGGTGATGGAGTTGGGGGAGTGAGTCCTACATAGCCTGTCACAGTTGCCAGCCTCTGGACAAGTCTTTGCCACATTCTCTGCTGCCACCTGGACGCACAGAGCCACAAGCAGTTGCATCAGGGCCTCCAGACATCCTAGTGGGATATGTACCTATCAGAATTTGAGATTGGTCCGTGATAACTCCCTACCCACTGCACAGCCATCTTGTCTTTCTGAGCCACCGTCTGGCCTGGGCACCTCCCAGAGAAGCCCAAGCCTGTGTCTTTTGACTGTGGCTTGTCGAGGGCTGCGGTCCTGGCACTCCGGCTGTTGGAGTGCCAGGGAGAAGCAAAAGACTGGTTCTAGGGAGCAGTCTGGCCAGGGTCCTTCAACCTTGTGTCTCCAGTCCCCCACGGTCCTGGAGGCCACAGAGTCATTTAATAATGTCTTCTTAGAGAGGAAGTATGTGTCTGCTTCCTGGAGAATGGTGCCTAGACACTGAAGGGGCCATTCCTAGAAAGTAGGTAGTGAGCTCCCAGTCCGAGGAGGGAGCCCAAGCAAAGCCGTGACTGGATCACAAAGAGGAACTGCATTCAGGCAGAGGAAGCTGGGCCAGAGACAGAGTGAGAGTGTGGGCTTTGGAGTTGGGGTACCTTTTGGGCTCCAATCTAAGTGTTACTCCTTTTCAGCATGTAACCCGGCCAAGCCATCTACTCTCCCCAACCTTAAGAGTCCTTGTCTGCCTCCTAGGGCTGTGAGGGAGACCTGCAAGTGTGTGGGTGGTGCCACTCAGCACAAGATAACTTCCGAGGTCCCCACCTGCTTCAGACACCCTCCCCGAACCCTGATGTCCTGGCCAAGTTTGCAGAGGGTGGGGGCTTTCCTCCATGATGTGTCCCCGACCCCAAGGTCTCATTTACTGTCAACTGAGGTCTTGCTTTTTCATGCCCTCCCCTCTCCAACTAACCTGTCTCTCTTAGAGCTCCTCAGAGTCTGAGACCACAGACTAGCATCCCCAGAGGCCAAAAAAAAAAAAAAAAAAAGGAAGCAACATGATCAGACCTATCTTTCACCATCTTTATTTATGGCTTCCAGTTTGACACCGTCAATGACATAGCACATTCAAAGATCATTTCCCCAACCCCACACACCACTCTTCCATATATTATTAACTCTTTGCTAACATATTTTTAATATTTAGGTTTAAATACAAGGACGAAATAATAAATTACTCTCTGGCTGAGGGCTGAATGCTTGCTGGCAGATAGGAGCACTCTTCAAACTCTCTCTCCTGTCCTTGGCCTTGGGTGAGGCCCAGAGGCCCTAGTACCTCGTGAGGTAGTGGAGTAGTGCGCACAGTACTTTTTACTAGGGACTCTCCCAACACTCATTGCTTAGAGCCTGAGCCTAAGCCTCTGGACCCCCAGGCAGCAAGAGTCTCCTCCATTCTTACCACTGACAAGCACTCATTTAAATAACACACAATAATAAATAAAACCAAGAAGAAATGTGCTAAGCTGCTCTCTGCATCAGTCGCCCCTGTGTGAAGTGGGTTCCTTTCCTACCACGGGTCAGGCAAGGTTGGCACTCACTATAATGCCATGGTTTGCTCAAGGTGGCAGGACTGGTGTAAGGCGATGTCTTCTGCCCTTGTCCTCTGAGTTCGGAGGCCTGGCCAGAGGAAGTCACCAGGCTGAGCCCCAGGGACCCAGGCTAGGGGCTGGCTGGGCAGAGAGCAGGTAGCACAGCTGAGGTCTAAGACAATCTTCCCTCTTCCCCACAACTCCTCCCCGCGAGAAAAGGATCTGCAACTTAAATAATCAGAGCCTGCCTCTGCCTCTTTCATGCCTCAGTGGCACTTTCCATAGCGGTTAATCCACTGTAAGTGTTTAAGCAGGCTCTTCATGAACTGGGCCATTTCAATTTTGGTGTCTCGGTTGTGTAAGCTGGAAACCTGTGTAGAACAAAGAGGCCATCGCATCAGTGGGACACCCAGAGGCAAAGACAACCAGCATCCACCAGGGGCTTTCCAGGGACTGTCTCATGTAATCCTTAAAAAGTCCCCACTCAGTAGGTACTCTTAGTTATACATGTGGAAATTGAAGCTCAGGTAGGTGTCAGGAGACTTTGAGCCCAGATCCTGTAAAATCCTGTAAATCTGAAAGGCTGTGTCTCTGCTGCCACGTGTCCCTGGGAGGGGGTGGGGACACGTACTTGCTATGCTCAGCCTTGTTTCCCTGAGCTCCCAAGAGAGCTCTAGCTCTAGCAGGATTGGGCAACAGGCGAGGGGGAGATATTAGGGAGGCCCTTACCTTGGTGTTGTGTGGGCAGAGACCATTCAGTATCTTCTGGGTCTTCTGGATGGCACTACAGCTGGAGACATTGGTCAGGGCCTCCCGGGCTGCACAGTACTGTGGGGAGAGGCCCCAGCGTCAGGATGCTTGGGGTTCAGCCCACAGAGTGTCTACAGGAAGAGGCGGGCCAGACTGGTGGGGGTAAGATACCAGGATTCTGAGGGGAGAGGGGATAGCTTTTGGAGCTCCTTTGGAATGCTCCAGCTGTGTGAGTGGGACTCAGAGACCAGCCCAGGGCCTATAGTTGCTGCCACCACACCGAGCATCCAAGTGGCCTTACCCCGTCAGCTGTCAGGTTGACACTCCACACCATGCTGCCATTGCAAAGGGGAGTCTGCAGGAGCAAAGAGAGCAGAATGTGGGCAGCAGTTGCAGGTCTGCTTCTGCCACCCCAGGCCAAGTCCCCACAAGGGTAGGTCCCACGAGTGTCCCTGCTGTAGCCCAGAGCCCAAGCTTCATTTTCTGCTCTGCTTGAGGGGCTGGCAAGTGGGAAGAGTCCATAGGTCAGGGTCCTGGAGCTTACAGAGAAAAACCAAGTGACATACTGGTAAGGGACAAGCATTATTTGAGGTTTGCGTGGCAAGGGTAGGAAGCCTGCCCAAAAAGGCCAGAGCAGGTATAGGTGAGGGGGCAGCCCAGGGTGCTGTTGTCCAGGACAAATCAAATGGGAGGCTGTGGGTCTGGTGTATTAAGTACTCTGTCTTCTAATAAGGGACCTACAGTTAGGAAAATGAACCTGCTGGTGTTGGACAGTCCTGGTGTGAATCTGGCCTCCAAATCTCACTTAGCAAAACTGGGTCATTGTGCCTGCCTCTGGAGATGTGGGCAGTGACAAAAGGACACACTCAGCACCCAGCCCTTGGCTTGCCATGTGACCAGCCCTTGAGTAGTGTGAGCTGGTACCCATGGGGAGAGGTGCTGACTCCCCGTGAAGCCTTCCAGAGAGGATGAATTAACTTAGACACCATCATAGCTTGACTGCTGTTTCCCTTTGGAAAATACCAGCAAGTTCTAGGTGAATCCTAGCTCTTATCTACGTTGCTCTGCTCAGGAATGGCTGAGCAGGAGCTGGCAGTGGAAGAGCCAGGCCAAGGGCGCAGGTGGTCCTTAGGGTACCATACTGCTCCTCCAGCTTGGCTTGGCTTCCTCCCTCATTGCGGGGCGCAGCTCCCTGGTCCAGGGGTCTTCCTGATCCAAAGGCATATGGGACCAGGTGCCCATGTCCTCTCCCTGAACCAGCCCATACTCACCTTCTGGTCCTGTGTGATGTTGACCAGCTCCTCAACGAGCTCTCTGAAGGTCACAGGGGGGCACACAGGGCTTGGGGCGGTGAGACCACCAAAGCAGGCAAGAGCCAGGACCACAGTCACCAAGAATGCCATGAGACCCGGAGCCAACACAGGGCGAACAAGGAGCAGAGGTGTTGTAGCTGGCCTGAACAGAGTGGCTTGTGGCCTTAGCCTCCTGTGGCAGCTTTTATAGGCCCAAGCGGTAACGCCTCATCGCCTGGGCTCTGCTTTGTCGGCCACTATCTAAAGCCACATCTTTACTCATCTTGATCTTAGTTTGTGGAAAATCCAGCATTGTAGAAAGGAAGGAGCTTGATTTGTAGTGGAGGGTCTAGGGCATAGTTTCCAAGATCTACGCAGCCTAATTCCAGGAGTTACCCACGCGTCAGCAAGGCTTGCTTGTACTCTGACATTTGTGCCTGGTGACCACCTGAACCACGTCAATAGCTGACTGGATCCCAAGCTCTTGTCCTAAAGCTCTCTGGGTCACCAGAAGTTGCACTGAGGTTGTGATCTGTCTACATGGGAGTTTGGGAGTTTTCTATTTTCAGTGAATGCATCTCTTAATTTACCACCTGTTGCTTTAGATACAAAATTCAAATGGGACATAAGGAGAGAATGAAATTAACTTCCTCAGACCCATCAGATTCCCTGTTGGACACTGTGGGGAAAAAGTATAAAAGCTCAGACTCCCAAGCCTTCAGTGAAGGGTCCAGACAGATTCAAGTTTTTTGAGGGGGCCTGGGCCTGGTGGCACAAGCCTGTAATTCCAGCATTCTGGGAGGATGAGGCAGGAGGATCTCAAGTTCAAGCCCAGCCTGGGCAACTTAGTGACTTAGCAAGGCCCTGTCTCAAAATGGGCTGAGGATGTAGCTTAGCTTGGTGTGAAGGACCAGGGCTTGAATTCCAGCATCACACACACACACACACACACACGCTTTGATGATAACTCAGGCATAAGCTTTCTGGACACTGGGCCCAAATCATAGTCTATAACTGTTTCCAGTGCCACAGAGATTTAGGGTGACTACCATTCTCTGTGGGAGCAGGCCCTGCCCTTAGGGCCTCAAGTCTCCCTTCTGCAGAATGAGTGTGTGGTGGGCAATTTCAGGACCTGTTCCCTGCGCGGAGCCTGCCTTGGTCATGTCAAAAGCTGTAGCCTTTTTCGCGTTCTTCCCCCTTCCCCTCGAGGAAATGAGGATTCCCCCCCAGGGTGGAGGCCTCAGCCGTTGCCTGTTGATGCTCAGGTCAAGCTTACTCCCTTACCCACATCTTCCCCTAGGCCAGGGCCTGCCCCTGTCGCCCCTCCCCAGGCTTGTCCTCGCCTCTACCATGGGGCTCAGTCTTCTCTGACTACGGCCAGGGGTGCGGGTCCTCACTTCCACAGAGGTCTCCCAGGCTTGCCCTGCTTCTCGGACCTGCAACCCAATTCCCAGCCTCCCCACCCCACCCCGCCTTTGCTGAATCCAAGGCCATGGCACTGAGCTACACCCCCAGCCTCTTTTATTCCCTCTTTTGAGACAGAGTCTTGCTAAGTCGCTACGTTGCCCAAGCTCTGCTTGTAATCCTCCCACTCGCCCCAGACTGCTGGGACTACTTATTGGGGTGCGTGCATCACCCCACCTGGCTACACCACACCATATCTCTGAGGTCCACTCCTGAAGCTTCCTAGACCAACTACAGGCTCTGACGCCCTGGCCCCTGTCTCTTGTGGTCCCCTGGTGCCTGGAGTGCTGCTGTCTGGGCATCTGCCCTCTCTGAGGCCTCAGTTTCCTCATCTGTACCACAGGGCCAGTGCATCTTCCAAGGGGTCTTCCGGATGGAGAACGGAGTGGGAAAACACCTTGCGCCGTGCTAGCCCCAAAGCCCAGTGCACGGATGAGTCAACATCCCCCTGCCCCTTCTGACCAGGCAAGGCCTGCGGGCAGCGGTGGGCAGGCGCCCCTCGCGTGGGAGCCAGCGCGCTGGCGGGCGATGTGCCGTGGAGATAGGGGCGCGGCCTTATGTAACGGGAGATCGGGCGATAAGCGCTGCGAGGCACCCGCCCGCGCCCGCGGAGGTGGCCGGGCGGAAAGGGAGAGGCCAGAGCGGCCCCTGGGGAGGGCGAGGGACGGCGAGGGCGCCGGGCCGGTGGGACGCGCGCCCCAGCCCCTGCCCTCCGCGTCCGCTTCCCGGTTGTCAGCGGGTGCCGACATCCGTTACACCCGGGAGAGTGATCCAGACACACGCTCAAATACGCGGGCCCTTGCCCCGGGAGCCGTCGGGGCCGCGGCTCCTCCTCCGCCCGTGGGCGCGCGTGGGCCGGCCCGGCTCGCCCCTGCTCTCGGCCGGCTGGGCAGCGGACCGCGCTGGAAGCGGGGCTGCCTGTGCCCCCTGTCCCCGACTCCAGCTCTCGGCTGCAAAGGAAAGAGCGTTTGCTCTGCCGTCAGGACACTGAACCCAGGGCTCTCGCACTGGACCAGACCCCTTGCCTTGTTACATTTTAAAAATTTTGACACATCTTGTTAGGTCGTCCAGGCTGGGCTGGAACTCATGATTCTCCTGCCTCAGCCTCCAAGATTGTTCTGATTACAAGGGTGAGTCACCACACCGAACTTTGGAGAGCTATTTTAGTAAATAAAACTACTTATTAAATTTTTATTTTTAGCTAAGTTACATATGCAAGTAATTTAAACTGTGAAATCAAGGAGGCTGGTTAGGAATTGGTAATGGTGGCGACTGGTTCTTCACGAGTCTCTTGCATTTCTTTGTGACGCTGATTGTTCTACTTTGACAGCTTTTTTTAAAAAACCTTTTTTTTGAGACAGGGTCTCGCTGTGTAGCCCAGGGTATCCTCGAGCCCAGATCCTCCTGGGTGGACCTCCTCGGCGTGCAGTCTCAGAGCGCTTCTCCCAAGCGCCAGGTAGGTGTACGTACTGGCCACCGGGCAGCATTCAACTTCCTTGTGTGTGACGCAGCCCGCCTTACGCACTGGCGCCACGGGTCCCTCTCTTCCCCACCCTGCAGGCACTGGGATTCAAGGGACCAAGCAAACAGCGACACTCCACTACTGCATCCGTGCCTAATAAACATCTTTGCCTGAGCCAAGAATAAATAATACCTTGTCTCCCGGCAGCATGTGTGAAACACGCTGACTTGCCCCCTTGTAAATAGAGTGAGTCCTCAGGTCCTTTGTTTTTTGACAGTTTTCTTTTGGTATTTACGTCTCTCCCTCTTTCAGAGTTAAACCTAGGTGGCTATTTCTTGATTTGTAGCTGTAGGCACAGTTTGTTGCCTATGAGGAATAATCAGCCAGAAGCCTTGTTTCTTGCCAGCTGTTCTCACACTTGTGATGCGTTTACAGCCAGACGTGGGTAACGTGCTTATGCTCCCTCACGCCTGTTTGCTCAGGAGTTTCCCCACTCTTAGTGTTCTGTGTGCTTCAGAGATGCGAGCCTAAATTCTTGGCTGCTTATGTAAATCTCTTGAGAGATCTGGTTAAATCCATTAGTCTCATAGTTTCACCGTCCTAAGAGGGCTGCTCTGCTCTGATGCGGACCTGTAGTCTGACCCTTGACAAAGTTAACAGCTTTAAGTCTTTGTCAGCACTGTATACAAGTTCCTGTCCCCTCCGCCTATAAACCCCGGGCTTCTTTCTCAGGGAAACATACTTTCTAATAGTTTTCTTTTGGAAAAACTTTTAGCTGATATTTAAAATATACAAGTATATTAAAGGCATATCTGAAAATATGATGGATGTTTCAATTTTAGAAATCTATGACATAAGGACATGTTGCCATTCCCCCCCTCCCCCGCCCCCTTCCTGCCTTCCACAGCTCTTGCCACTTTCTGAAGTGGTTCTGGAAGTCCTCTTCCGGGAGTGTCTTTATGAAGTGATTAAAAAAAACACGGTGAAGGCCACGGTTAAGTGCCATCTGATGGGAAGGCTCATGACGACGTGGTGGTGTCTCCTCAGCTACTTTATTCACTGGATCTGGCTCCATCCAACTTCTAGCTCTTGCCCAGTGCCAAAATGAACATGAAATATAAACATCTTGAATTGATTCGGAACTTCAAGGCACCCATCACAGCACAACTAGCCACATTCATGAAAAAGGACTCTCAGAGCTGCTTCAGAAAGCAGCGAGGATGGTAAGTGTGCTCAGAATGAGGAGGGTACTTGGAAGGGCATTAGTGGCAATCTGTCATTTACTGGAGTGATTTTTAAAAATTTAAACATTTACTATATTTTTACCACAACTCATATTAAAAGTTTAATACACATATATACCGTGTATTTTTAAATCAGAGTAAATATTTTCCTTCCAATAGCTTTTTTTTTTTTTTCCGAGGCGGGGTCTCGTTCAGCAGTCCAGGCTGGTCCTGAACTTGCTATGAAGCCCAGGCTGGCCTTGAACACTGCAATCCTTCTACCTCAGTCTCCTGAATGCTAGGATTACAGGTGTTCACCACCAAGCCCTGCTTATCTGGTGCTGGCCAACTGAACCCAGAGCCAGACAGGGCCTTATGCTTGCTAAGCAAGCACTCTGATCCTAACCACTGAGCCCCTCCAAAAGCTTTCTAATAAAAGGTATGTAAGAGCTAAAAGATTGCATATCCAATTATGTCTTTATTTTGAACTTTAAGCTTATTTTCACAGTCTGGCTGGGTATAAAATTTTAGGTGTTAATTTCCTCTCCAAAACGTAAAGGCTTATGCTGCTGCCTCCCATTTTCAAAAGGTTTTCAGAAGCCCCACACCGTGTTGAATCTAAATCTTTTCTTATCTTTTCTCAAAACGTGCATGAGTGTTTTTTATTCCCCATGTTCCAAGTTTCGCAATGATGTACTTTGCAGAGGTTTCGTCTTTATCTACTGTGCTAGGCACGGAAACACTCTATCAAACAGAACATGCCATTAAATTCTGACAATTTTGTTTCTTTAAAAAGAAAAGTTTTATTTTGTTATTTGAATATGTCTTAGTTACTTATTCATTGTTGGGATAGTATACCTAACATCCACAACTTAAGGGAGCAGAGATTTATTGTAGCTCACAGTTTCAGAAGGTCTCGCACAGTCTGTTCATGGGTGGATGGAGATGAGGGAAGTGTGCACAGGGCAGAGGTTGAGTTGGACAAGTTCTTCATGGCGGGGCAGACAGAAAGCCAAGAGATGGAGGAATGAGTTAATGTCTGCAGACTAAGGCAAAGGTCACAGACTCCCCAGGAAGAAGCTGTAACAATGGTTTGCCCCTCTTTTATTTAGTTCAAGTTGCCAGTTGGGCTGTTCACACCCAGAGTGGGTGTTCTTCTCTCATTGCTTGGCCCACAAGTCAGTCACACACACAGGAAAGCTCTGCCTTGGGCATTTCCTAATCTCAACAAGTTGACATGACCCCTTCAGGCCAAGCCACAGTGTCTGCCCTTGCCAGCCAGGGCCACCTCCCACAGCATCAGAGTTTCGTAGGTATGTCATTATATCCAAATACACGAGGCTTTTGGGGGACATTCCAGATCCAAACCACAACAGAATAGGTATCCCCTTCTCATGACACAAAAATCAAAACTATATACTTTGGTGAAATGTCTTTACTCCTCATACCCCAAGACTATTTTTACTAGTTGTGTGTGTGTGTGTGTGTGTGTGTGTGTGTGTGTGTGTGTGTGTGTGTGTGATAAAGTGAATCTGCTTGGTTTCTATAAATTGCAGTCAACTTACTTTTCTCTTACTCCTACATGTGAGGTGACATCTTTCACACCTTGCTTTTCTTGACGTGTCTCCATAAGGAGATGTCCTTGTCTCTGTATTCAGAGAGTATGGGACATTTCATGACCTTGTCTTCTCCATTTTCTTTTTTCTTACGGGAAATACAATTTTGGTGCTACGCACTTCTTGGACACCTTTTCTAATTTCACGCTTTTTCTTTTTCTTTCCATTAAAAAAAAAATCCCCTCCTCTGGTGCATTTCCATAGCTCTATCTTTCATTCCAAGAGTATTGTGTTCTTCTTTGAATGTATATGTGTTCTAATTAGTGCCATGTTCCTGTTTCTCTGAAGGGATATGTCCTTCTTTCAATTTAAAAATTTCACTAGTGCCAGGCCTGGTGGCACAGATCTGGAATCCTAGCACTCTGAGAGTCTGAAACAGAAAGAGTGAACATTCAAAGCTCTGCCTGAGTGACTTAGCAACTTAGTGAAACTCATCTCAAATAAGCAATAAAAAGGAGCTGGGGGTGTAGCTCCAAGAAAACACCCTGGTTCAATCTCCAATACCATGAAAAATAAAAACAGAAGAGAACTCAAAACAGAATTGTTCCGGTAGGTGGTATTGGTTTGTTTCCATCTTCATCGTCTTTGTATCCTTCATCCCCCACATCCATGTACTCCGGATGGAAGGCAGGGCCTTGTTTATTCTAGGCAAGCTCTCTGCCACTGAGCTGCCACTGAGCTGCCACTGAGCTGCGCTCCAGCCTGTTGTTACCTTTTCTCTTTCATGTTCTAGGCTTTCTTGGATATTAGGTGACTTCACATTGCCTGCTCATATTAAAGCAGGTTGAGAGTATTGGGGTACCAGAATGGGTTGAGGGAGTTCACTCAACCCAAACGGTCTTTGGCTGTTGTTGTGGTTAGGATCTGGAGTATCCCCCAAAAGTCTCATGTATTTTAATGGAACCATGTGATGTTGGTGGATTGGGGTCTGGTCTGGAGGGGTGGATTGCAGTTAGGATTAGCGGTGTGTAGTGGCCACACCTGGATGCAGGAGGGACTGGTTACTGGGCGGAGACCTGAAAGGATACATAAGCTGCACCTGCCTTCCTGGAGGACAGGGACTAGTCTCAGCTAGCCTCAGCTTGCCTTCCTGTTTGTCGGGGAAGCTGCCTCCACCTCTCTCTGCCACGCACTTCAATTGTTGCCGGCCACCCCTGAATGGACTGTGACCTTCGAGACTGTGAGCTAAAATAAACCTTTCCTTT